>WKFP01014317.1:41218-61830 GCA_011057875.1 Pterocles orientalis | reverse complement strand
GGTGGCCAACAAACAGTTCTTTGCCGCCTTCCACGTCTCCTGCTCTTGTAAAGCCCTCTGCAGGGCCTGCACAACCTTCCCCCACGACTTAAGGTTTTTCCCGCAGCCTGAGGACATTGTTTCCTCAGCTAATGCTTTAGTGCATTTATCCCACACTTCAGGGTGGAGAATATCCACCGGCTGGTCAATGACCCCAATTTCTAAAAGCCTTGCAACAGCAAGAGTAAAATCTTTAGGCTTACAATGAATTCCCCACTGCTTATGTAATTGGGATACGACCTTCACAAGGGCTTCCATCCTCCTTGTTGGTCCTGGTCTGGGAGCGTCCTCCTCTGACCTCCCCCGCCGGGCTGGACCAGCAGCTCCGGCCGCCGTTCACCCGTCCAGGCGATTCCCGTCTCCCGAGTTTCTTCCCGGGTTTCGGCACCACTTGTTGCCTTCGTCGGCGTGGCGACCTGGTTCAGGAACGGCACGGCGACCAAACCCAGGCCGCTCGGTCCATCTGCTCACAGACACCAATGTGGTGGACAGCAAATGGCGTTTATTGATGAGTACACAGGCCTTACATAGCTTGAGTTTACAACATCACTTCCGTCTGCTTACATCACAAACTAAACACTACTGGCTACCCAGAGAGTCCTATCTTTCTGTACAGCGCGACATCTTCCGACCGCCAGCCCTAACTACCACATGACCCTGACATTTGAAGGCTAAAATATTTATTCTTGAGATTTCCTAAACACATTATCCCTTCTTCAAGGAGTGGAGGCTGAAAGGTGTCCTGTCATCATTACATCCAGTGACGTTGAAGTCAGCTGATTCTTAATATTTCTCGGGTTGAGAAAGGGGAAGCTGGATTCATTTACTCGTCTGCTAAGTGTAGAAGAAATTTAAAACTTGAAAGAAATTGAAGGAAAGGAGCCTCTGAGAGAGGTCAGGAAGACAGTTTATGTTTAATTAATAATTCTTCAAAAGATATTTTCAAAAGACTGTTGGAGATTTCCCTGAGACATGGCTTTCATAGTCAGATTTAGCTGATCATTCACAAAACTGCCACTCAGCCGACTTTGAGGCATAGCTTTCAAAGTGAAGCTATCGGAGGTTCTTTTCTTTTTCTCTTCTTTTAACTGTTGGGAAAAATGTGTTTGACCTAGCTTTGTTCTCAGGTCAGCTGAAGTATTTTGCCTGAGATTCCTTTTCTTTCACGGTAATTACTGTGATGCTAACCAAAGGCATGAAAAGTATTTGCAAATAGACAATCTTTAGAAAAAAAAAAAACAAAACCTTAAAACAGGATCTTACTAAAAATCAATATTTCCTAAAATAAATAAATAAGTGCAAACAGTGCCATCAACACAATCTATAACTTTTTAACTGCCTAGAAGTTTACATGTTAAGTATGAGCTGTAGCTTGTGGAATTTTATGGGATTTGGTGCTATCTGTGTTTATTAAATTAATTAATACATATAGAGATTCTTGATAGAACAACTTAGAGTTAGCGTTTTATTTAGTTAAAAATGAGACACTGAGATAAACCAGTCACAAAATGCATTTGTAATGATGACTTATATGTTTCTTTTTCATTTACTATGCTTGACTTTCATTAAGTTTTTTGACTTTTACTTCAACTCTAAATGTCATCAACTGTACCTGAAATGATTTATTAGCAAGCATTGTTGCTTCAAATTGTCTGAGATTAAGCATAGATCGTATTTTACATTTTTGTTCCTTTACACTGGATAATACAGAAATAGTCTCCTGTGGTGGACGAATTTATTGGAATTTGATCATCTTTCAGAAGTGGTTTACCGTGTCAACCTTATAGAAGTTAAGTCAGCCATCGTTAGCCTTTTAGTGTCACAGAACTATCATGAAGATAGATATTTTGTATACTTGAATCTCAGTATAGTACCTCATTGTCCAAAGGTCTGTATTTATCTTTGTAATATTCTTATCAGATTGGAAGCAATGTCCATTATTAAGGATAGGGAACTAAGGCATGGGGAGTATAAGGATGGATTGGTCTGACCAAATGTAGAGATCTGAAAGAGAGAGCTAGTTTATCCTTGTTTGTATCCAAGGAAGAAAAATAGGTGCTTCTAGGGAGTTGATTTATTTGACTTTAGGTGTCTGCTTTAGGATGGAACAAATACCCAGAAAGTGTTCCCACCCATTCTTCGTTAGTTCTAAGAGAAGTGGAGCTCTACGTTACAGTTCTCTGCATTTGGCTAGATCAGTGCCCCTAGAAAATATCTGTGGGTTATAAAGAGAGATGAGGATGACTCCAAGTAATGTGTTATAAATGCCTTTAGTATATGTGTCTAAAGCTAACTGAGATGAATCCTACCTGAGATCAGAGGAAACTCTGCTGAAGACATGTGACCCAAATGCTTATGCTGTAGATTTGCACCTCTCCTTTGAAATCTCTTCCTTGTACAAAATAAAATGTTGATGATCTTCAAATATATTTCTCTGGATAGGAGGATAACCTTATCAAGCAATTAAGGTGTTCTATGCAGCTGCTCAGAAACTGCCTCTTTCAGAATGAAGAATGCAAAGTAAGTGTACTTATACTGAATTAACATGAGCACATTCAGTTAGTGAGTAAGGATAATAATTTTTTTTAGTTTGAAATTATTTTCAAGCTGACTAAATTTAAGCTTGATATTAATGGCGAGAAGTACTTCAGATTTCATTATTATTTCGACCACCTAAGAATATTTAATATATGCATTAAGAACTCAGTGTTCATATTGAAACATCATCTCCCAAAGGTTTCAGGTGGTTATAGTCCTTTATACTCTCTTCTGTGTTACTTAAATCAATAGTTCCAATTTTTAAAGCATATAATGTGAAAAATGGATGTGGGGAACAGTGTGGGGCTACAAGAAAGGTCCATAAGACATACACTTCACATCTTAGAAAGTAGTTTCCACTCCTTATTCCTCTCTCCTTTTTTCCTTTTCCTTTCTGAAAGACACAAAAAAAAAATCCGCAAAACAAACCATAAATAATAATTTACTATTTACTTTTCTTTGTCTGACTTAAATTACACTAATCATGCAAGGCATAATTTTGGTTGCATCTTGGTTTATTTTTTAATCATTTTTCTTGCTCAGAATCTTATTTTAAATTTCTTCTTTTAATTTCCCATTCTTTATCTTTTTCTCTATGCTTTTCTTTATTTTTTTTCTACTTCAGTTCTTCTGCCTACCGCTTTTTTTCTATTAGGAAAATCCTACGGTGTTTTTTTTTATTCTTTCCTGTATTCTTTCTTTCTGATCATTACTCTTCCTCCTTTTTATTTATGATACACAGAATCACAGAATTATCAAGGTTGGAAAAGACCTAGAAGATCATCTAGTCCGACCATTACCAATACTTCTAGCTAAATCATATTCCTCAACACAACGTCCAAACGTTTCTTGAACACTCCCATGGTCGGTCACACATTTTCCATTTTCACAGTTTTATTTGTCTTGGCACTGTAATATAACTTGTGCTACTTTTAGCAAATGCATTGGTGGACCACAAGATTTCCAGATCTTCCAGAAGTACCCCTATTGGGGGCAGATGTTAGCCTCCTTTTTGTATACAGAACATCATGTAAATTATGGGCCTGTGTAAGCCATCTGGTTAGCCCTAAGGTCCCCATAACTTGGGTGTGCCACAATCTCAGATGAGATTATTGTAGAATATTTTTCTTCTTTTGTCGGACATCTGCAGAAACGGTTGCTTGGAGAGGAAGAGATTCCTTTTCATAATGGAAGTTTTCTATTATTTTCTCTGTAGAACTGCACTCTTCTGTTTCCATGCTTTTTAAGTTCCAGTCATCAGTTTAGTTGAAGTAGAATGAAACTTTGGAATAGAGAGCTGTCAAACAATCACAGTTGGAATGAATCAATCTTTACTTTTGTTTGCATGTCTCTCAGTAATTAAAACATTTTAGAGTTATTCTAGGAAAAGGTTTGGCTTATTATCATAATTCTCCAGAATAAATTAAATTGCTAGCAAATAATATTCAGGAACTAAATATTATAAAGCTGAAGTGGAACAAAAATATTAATATATACCTGAGAATTTGCTAACAAAATACTTCAATGTTAAGGCATATATGGCAAGGTATGGGTATATATATCAGGAAAAATAATTTGAAGGTGTCACTGAAAAAAGTTAAACCTGAACATTGGCTATGAACAATTGTCTTGTGGAATCATGGAAATTTCATTAGTTTTGAAACAAGGGTGTCAGTTCTCTCTGTACAATCTTTTAAAGCAAACTAATGGGACACAATAAGATAAAAATATGCTTTTCTCACTCTGTACTTAATTTTCAAAGTATTTAATAATGTCATAGTTTAAATTCTTCCTCATTTTCCTGTAGATAGCAGCACTCAAAGCTCATCTTGTTCCTGTTCTGCATTCGCTATGGCCATGGCTTTTGATAGATGACTCCTCAATGCAAATAGCTCTGCATTTGCTCTGTGTCTACACTGCAAACTATCCTGCAGGTATGAGAGTCACTCTTTGGCGTAATACATCACAATATTTAGCCAGAATAATTAAGACAGAAAAGCATAATAAAGGAAAAAGAATGTTTATTACTACCATAAGAGGAAATTCTAAAAGCACTGGTTCATCGAAGTCTATTAAGTTTCGATTTTAATACATTCAAGACTTTTGTTCAGATCCTGTTTCAGTCTGTTGGATTTAGCAAGAGTACAATTTTATTAAAGGATTAAATAGCATTTAATTCAAACCATTATGTTTGAAGGTTACACTGAAAGTCCTGCCAAGCTGAGTAGTATACTATAGAAATACTACTCCAGGAATCCTTTCACAGACTACAGTGTATCAATACTTTATACAGTTTGTACTTTAGCCCTTATTGAGAACATTCTGGTTTTGAAATAATAATCTAAGTTAATTCTGCATTAAATTTCTTCCATTTATGTATGCATTGGGCTCAGTAGCTTGTATGTGATGAAAGTTTATTTTTCATAAGGATTCTTCTCTTCATTTGAGGAAACCCTGAATTTCCATTGATGAGTAATTATGCCCAGTACTACAAGCCTGTTTCTTTCTCTAGTATGAATTTGTCTCATTCCATATCCTGGTTACTGACTTAGATAATGATTTGCTAGTGGTTTGAAGAGACATATAAGTAAGTATCTGTTGGTTTCTCCCTGTCAACATACAGTAAAAGAGTTATCAGGGTTAAAATATATTAACTGAACAGTTTCTGAGCTTTTTTAGCCTTTTTTTTTAGGTTAATGCCTCTGGACCCTAAATGAGTTTGTGTTGCTTTTTTCATATATATATATATATATATGTATGTATGTATGTGTTTTTAATATGGACTGAAAAAAGGTCAAATATGTATTAGTCAACCACAGGATATAAAAATAAAGTGTAATGTCCTGTGATGTACTGGAAATCAAGCTTAAGTTCTAATGTCCTTTCTTGTTCCTTAACTCTGAGTGACTCTAGGCTGCATTTTTATTTTCATTGCTACTAAGGGCAAGTGGTTTTGGGTTAATCATGTTATTTCTTTCTGTTCAGAATAGTTGCCTTATGAGGTGAGCCAAACTTACCTATTCTAAACTGGTTAACCACTTCCCCTTGGTGTAGTCAGACAAAGAAATGCACGTGGATGTTTGTAACAATTAAAAACTGCCTTCTTTTTGTTTACTTTTGCCATGTAAGAACTGTTGTTGCAGATGTCAAATGCTGCTAAATAAAAAGGTATATATGCATATTTGTGCACAAACATCATATTGGTAACTTAGTTGTTCCCCGTTGCTGTATTAATTTGAGCTTGTAGCTTTGTAGCGTAGGATTTTACGTGTTACTGTAGTAGAAGGTAATGACAGATGCAGGCAGTGCTTTTATTTATCAGAAAAATATTTTAAGAAACTTATTAAATCTTTCAGAAGTATAAAGACCTCTTTTGTTTTGAACCACTGTCAGAGGGTCCCTTCAGATTCTGATGCCAAATAATTGTACAACGCCTTAGATACAGTGTGCCAGTTTTTAAGGAGACTTTCTGAGATGGAGCAATGACCTCTCTCTGACAGAAGAATCATCTCTTAGAATCAGGCATGTTTCTATCCAAAGCCTGTACCATTGACTTCACTGTGGTTCAAAGAAAAAAACCAACAATCCTTTCAAAAGTCCCGTCTCAGCCTTTGAGCTGTTAGACTGCTCTTTCTGTAGATTTATTTTTTTTAGTATATGTGTACATTTCTCATATGATAAACGTTTCATTTCTTTAAGGTTGTGCTTCACTTTGTTGGGCCACTAGTGGACAGTCATCACTCCCGTCTGCACGAAGTGCAGCTGGCAATTCATTAATGCATAGCATCTTGAAATTGGCTTCCCAAGTGTCAAATAATAGCCCAATTCAGCACGTGGTCTTTTGTCTTCTTTCTAATCTTGCTCTGTCTCATGACTGTAAAACCATTATTCAGAAGGTAAGTAAATAATATTATTGATTTTAGTAATGTGATGGGTGTGTTTTCCTTTTTTTTAAAAACCTTCATGTTACAGTGTGGAGTGTCCTGTGATCATATAGAGATCCTTCTGCAGGAATCAAAACCGTAGTATATTCTCAGTGTAGCTGTGTGACTGCTCCCTAAATGCAGCATGTAATTCTGTTGTATTCATAGTCTGGACATAAACATCATATGAAACTACACATCTTTTTCCTAAAGTTTTTTTATAACCTCTTAGTTTCAGAGGGAAACCTCTTAGTTTTCAGAGCTACTGGATCATGAAAGTGAGCATACAGTAGAACAAACTGGCATGTGAGTAAACAAGAAATTAAACATGGTATAAATTATTAGGAATGCTGTATGAAACATAATATTTATAAAAATTAGTTTTAGAGAAGATGTACTACATGTCAGTAATTGGGTGTTAGGCAGAAATCTATTCTTATTCTGTAAATGTAGGTACTGTCTTTTTTTTCCCTTTTTATCTTGTATATTAAGTGGTCCTTACACTCTTATCAAATGTTCTTTGAAAAATCTGTTCCTTCTAAATTTAACTTCAATTGTTTAAATAAATTCATCACCTTGAGACAAGAAGTCAAAACATGTAGAGAATCAACTATAGTGGTGGCATTTTGCTAACACAACAGAAATTATAAAAGGAGTGTTTGTTTTTAGGATCTTGTTTAATAATTAAAACAGTTTCTTTCAGTTTACATTAACGGTGTTCTGTGCTTGGACCTAATTACCTGTTAGACAAGACAGAGGGAAATACGATCTCTTTGTCGTGCTAACTATGTAAAAATCTGGTCATACAGTTATAAAATTGCTGATACTCAAACTTTTTGATAGAAATGAAGAATTTAAGATCTTTTCTATGATAGCTGTTCTGTTCTGTGAATTGTTTTGTTTTTTGCTGTCTTCAGAGTTTCACTCTAGTGTGATGGTACTTTAGTCTTTATTCTGTCTCCTGAGCTCTGCTTTCATAAGTGTAAGAAATGTTGAATTACTAATTCCATCTGTGAAAATTAGATGACCAATATTATATTCAGTTTGTATCCTGGACTGTTTACTTTTGACCAGATGCCTGTATGTGTTGTCAAGGGCTGGGAATATTTAGTCAAGAACTTTTTCATCATATGAATGTTACGTTAGAACATCTCCCTCTTGCAACAGGGGAATAGATTTTCACCTGCTCAGAATCTCCTTAAAGTGGAGTCAAACCCCGAGACTGGGAAGCAATAGTGTATGCCATATCAACACAGACGTCTCTTTCTTCAAAGCTTACAAAAACAGAAGACATTACTATGGCTGTCAGTGGAGGGGGCAGGGTGCTATAGATCCTTATGGGTCCCTTCCAACTCAAGATATTCTATGATTCCCTGATAACTTTAACATTTGCTAATAACACAAGCAATAATAAATAAGGAATCAAGAATACATTAGGTAAGTAGTGCATTGATGCAGTTAAATTTTTTCTAGTTTATTTTTGGGCAGAAACACTAAGTGCAAAGCAAAAAGCTTATGTAGTGTTGGGAATTAGCCTTTAAAGAAATATATTGTATTGGGTCAACTTTTATGTATCTACACTGCATAAATTATTACAGAAGAAAATGTATTTTATTATATTAACTTTTTAACCAAGATGTGGATTCCTTTTTGCATGTAATTCTTTCAAAAATCCTTGGCTAATAATGGGTTCCCTGAAATATGTAAGTGAAACATTGGTGCTAGTTTTTGGTCAAGTGTGCAGATTGAAAAGTCACACAGCAGTGAAAAAATCATGGAATACTGTAAATTTTAGCATCCTTTTTCTTCCTTCTGACAGAGTAACTTCCTGCAGAACTTTTTGTCTCTTTCATTACCAAAAGGAAGTAATAAAAATCCTGGTAATGTGTCTACCCTTTGGCTAAAGCTGCTACTGAACATATCTTTTGGAGAAGATGGACAGCAGATGATCATGAAGATAAATGGGTTTTTAGACCAGATCGTGGAAATGTGTAAATGCAAACACAAGACCAGCCAACATCTAGCACTTCTTATTCTACATAATGTATGTTTTAGTCCAACTAATAAACCAAAGGTATTAGCTAATGGTAAGTGTCTAAAGGGTATGCAAGCTATTTTACTGTGAGAATATTGTGTCTTCCAGAGTAGCATATTTTCATTGCAATTTAGGTTACTGACCAAGAACTCAATAATGTTATTTAGAAAACCAATTTTGTGAAAATTATTGTAGTAGAAGTAATTATAGAACATATATTTTGGCAGTAAAGCAATTAAAATAATACACAGAAAAAGGAAAAGCAAATAATTTTTTTTTTTTTAAAAATCAAGATTCATCACAAGACTGGTCATTTGAATATAGTTACAGATTATGAATGAAAGTATATTTGCAGTTTTCTCAAACAGATAGTTTTTCAGGGGGGTTAAAGGATTCTTTGTGTCAGTCAGTTTGAAATAACTGAAGTTCCTGTCTTTCAGTTGGACTAAACCTTATTAGCTCCTGCAAGTCATGGATGCTGAGACAAACTATTTTGTGTTCTGTCATGTGCAGAAAACATTTATGATAATTGTCATGGCATATATATTTAATGTAACAACATGCACAGAACTTTATTCGTAATGGTTTGTAAAAGGCATGTTTCTTTCCCCCGTCAAATTGTAGAGAGAATGCTCCTGTCTTTGTTATAAGTTCTCTGCAGGTTTTCCATTGTGTCCATGCTTTTCATTTTTTCCCCAAGATGCTGATTTGTTGCCTTCATCAATCATACATTATTTAGTTACATAATTTGTGAATTTTTATTGTGAAGTGAACAAGCAAACCTGAAGAGTCTTGCTTCAGAGCAAGGCTAGGAAATTAAGGCAACTACAGTGGGGTGGCAAATATTTCTCATTGGTTACAAATCATCTGCATAATAATTACTAAGGAAAATAAAAACATCTTAATTTCCATCCTGATGTGGCTCTAATTGTGGCTACTGGGAGTTAGGAAACAGTTTCATGGCTTACTCAGTTCCTATTCATAGCTGGTGGTTGTGCATAACATGCATGTTTTATTACTGATGGCTTAATTTTTTAGCATTGCTTGGAGTTTTTTTGCTATATTCTTTTTAACACTTCTTTCAATGTAGTCTGCTGATTTTGTGAGCATATTTGAATTTAATTAATCTGATAATAAAGTTTCTGTAATTCCTCTGCCATACCAATACTTGTCATAGGTATGAGTGTACTCCAAGCATAAAAATACTGAGATGTGTAAATATATTTGTGTGCTTTTGATTATATTTTCTAGATGTGGGATTTTGTTTGGTTTTTTTTTCTTATTAGATAAAGCAATTGCAGTACTGTCTGCCTGTTTGGAGAGTGACACTCATGCTGTTCAGAGAATAGGAGCAGCTTCACTTTGGGCTTTGCTTCACAACTATCAGAAGGTTAGTATTTGATGAATACTTGAAAAAATTGTAAAGTTACTTTTATTGTACTGTAAACAATACAGTAACCTTTAAATTAAAATAAAGTTACAGTAGCAGTTCCATTTTATTATTTTAATCACATAGCTGCTCAGACTAGGAGGTTAAACAACATGGTAAGGAAGCAGCTTGTCCTCTGTGATTTGTGACTGCTTTTATAAATGCAATCTGTATGATGATACAGTCATATGGTAATTCTAAAATTTCTTCATCTCATGTTCTGCTGAATTATTGTCATTTTTTACACTTGTGTGAACATGTGGGGAAGAAAGTGAAATCATATTTTGTGTGTTTGTGTGTGCTACAGGCAAAAGTGACTTTGAAGAATCCATCAATAAGGAGAAGAATAGATGAGGCTTATTCTTCAGTGAAGAAAAGTAAGTTTTACTTCCAACTAATGTAAATTCTGTATTTTTCCATCAAGTAGATCGTTAATACATTTCAGTTTATATCATCGCAATAAGTTTATGTTTTGTTACAAGTTTTTGAAAGGATACTTTAGTCTCTAAAATCATGAGCAGTAATACAGTTTATGGTTAGGCATCTTATAAGTACAGATACAGAAAAATGCCATTTGCTTAAAAAATTATAAATAAGACCTCAGGTAATTGCTAAGGGTTGTTTGTAAGAATAGATCTGATCATGCTTGCAGCAAAATACTTCATTTGTACAGTATGCTTCTGTGTTAATTCTTGAATTTATGGAGAAGAAAAATTGTTCATTTAGCATTGACTTTGCTTAACAGTGCTCAACCTCACTGTGTTCAGCGACATAGAGAAGGGATCAGAACAGATCATTGTGCCAGTCTTAAAATACTGTATCATGAGTTAACTGGCTTTCTGAAAGCTTGAGTTTTTTGCTCAAGTAGTTGAGCATAACTATTGTTTGAATAGCTTTTATATGATAGGTTGCTATCTTCAGCTCAAGAGCATTCATTCTGAAAGCACTGGTGTGTAGCTGGAGCTTCATTAGCTAATAATGGGTTTATTGATTGTTAGTCATGTCAAGACTGTGATCTTGCAAAAACATGCAAATGTCTCATTTTAAGCCAATGAGTTTTCCTTATAATTTTATTTCCTCTATAGATGTATTGAAATAGGATTATCAATTGGGGAGCTTGTAATACCAAATTCCCATAGTGTTTTGTACAACAAAATTGCCACAAAAGTATCTTAATAATGAGGAGATGTATTTTTGCTAGAACATCTCATGATAATTATTCTTCTGCTGTCACTCAAATCCATTGATTTTGTCAATGTGCTGTTGTATCAAACTCATCCTTTACTAAGTCCATTAAACATAACACAATGCATTTCATATACTGATATTGTGTAGTAAATAGATGTCTGTATTGTTCTTTATAGAATAAATACCACTGATCAGAGACTTCAAAATATTATGTTGAATCAACAAGGCAGAAATACGCAGCTTTTACAGACTAGCACCTCGTAACATTAATTCCCATTTATTTATGTATTACTTTAGAACGTAAAGTCCTAGACTGAGATATTGATTTTTAATTCAAGAAATATTTAAATTTCAAAATATTGAGTATAGAAGATTTTGTGCAACTGTAATTGTTACAGTTTACAGTCATGTGAAGTTGTCATCTGTGTTTTCCTGCATTAAGGTTCTCAAGTAGCCTACCCTGTTAAAGTTTTGATCATGTTACAGTGATTGTTCTTCCAAGTACACGTGGGGGAATTTTTCAAAATGTCTGTTTGTTATTTTTCATTTTGTACTTTGTCCTACCCAAGAAGTTTTGGCAAGAACAAGGCATAACCTCATTGTAACATAGCATAATCAAAAGGCATGTTTTACTTTATTTGTTACAACTAAATGGTGTCTTGGAAAGCTGCTAAAAAAAACTAACCTTTTAAAAACCAAACCAGACCTTGCAACATACAGTATTAGTAGTTGATTTGCTACTGTAATGTAGAGGTTAAGATCATAAAATAGCATGAATTCCAGCAAGGCATTTGATGCGATCTTTGAAAAAATCATTTTGTATTAAGAATCAACTAGAAGTTCCAATCTTGCTTTTTCTTCCTCTTAGCTACTCCAGAGCCAGAAGAAAATGAGCTACATGCCTACTATTTAAAATGCTTAGAGAACGTAGTGCAGCTTCTTGACTGTTAATGATCATCAGATGACTTCTCATGTTGAAATTGGACAGCTTATTCAATGGGAGCCGGAAATTTAAAGAAAATGCTTCTAATTAATGGATTTGTGGCTATCGAATAAATTTATGAAGCCTTTGAGGAAGGAGTTTATCACTTTGAACCAAAGAAATTATGCTAGATGTGGTTTAAAGTATGTGTACTGTAATCCCAGTGGAAAACGGTAAAGATGCTACTATGTAAAATATGTACACAGAAAAGGGAATGTACAGAGGAAAAGGATGTGAAAAATCAGTAATTTTCTAAAATTATACATTGAAATTGTTGCTGTAAAGTATTAGCATTGCTGTTTGGGATTGGTCTTAATAAAGGTTTTTTTAATTGATATCAGCATTTGTTGTCAGTGGATTGTAATTTGTAATGTTGTGGATGTGCACAATGCTTACTTGGGTTCAAGAATTGAAAATGCTGGCAGTCATGGTGTGTTTTCTGTACGTCTTAGATATGGAGCAGCATTGTGTGTGTTTTAGTTTTGAAGGAGTTTTCAGTGCAAACTGCTGTGTTTTTTTAAGGTATTAACACTTACAGAGGAGCTCTCAATTACTGGTATTAAAGGTGACAGTTATGTTAACTGTAGATTATTCAGGATATGAGGTATGTGCATCACATTGTAGAAAATATCTGAGACACAATCTATTTGTTTCAAATTTTTTCCTTGAGGAAAAAAACAGTCTCTTATCCAGGCCTGTGTTTTCTTTGAACTGCTGCTATCTAACTATTTTCATAAGATTTTCAGTATTTTTGGCTACGTGAGTTTGAGAGAAAAGTGCTTAAACACTGATGCCTGAACACATGACAGTTTTGCTGAACATGCTTCTGAAATATCTAGCAAGATGTTTAGATTTCCCTCAACTCATACAGTTTTGTGTTATGGTGGAGACAGATAAAAGTGAGTAAACAGAAAACAAACCTTGGGTAACATCTCCTTGTATGTAGCAAAGCCATGTTTACCTGTAATTGGCCTTTTCTTCCTAGCCAGATGATGAAAGCATTTTCCACGGAGGGAGGGATTTTGTTTGTTTGTTTGTTTGTTTGTTTGTTTGTTTGTTTGTTTGTTTTTACAGTGTTTATAAATAATGTGTGACTCAGTATTATTGAGCTGACATAAGTGTGATGCTTATAGTGGCTGGGTTAAATCATTACTAGAAATGCAGTTATCAGCTTCTGCTCCTCCACCAAACAGAAAGCAAAGGCCACCAGAGCCTGATTCTTTTCCATGTGATACATTGCATAATTATTAAAACTTTCAAAGTGGTTATTAAATGCTGTCATGCTCATCCCATAGCGTTGCAGAAGAGCACACTGCAGAACAGGGGAACACTTAAGGACAGCAGACAGCTCTGCAAGTCAGCGTTTGCTGTCTGGGCTTGGTGTGTGTGTTTGGGGAGGCGGACGTCTCTTCCCCTCAGACTAGTTTAGCAAGTGCCAGTTCTTTGCAGAGACTTATGTTTCAGCAAACTGAACCCTGATGACTCTCAAAAATCAGGTTGTAAGTCAAAATGCAGATTGTTAGCCAGTTTTCTTTCTTTCTCATAGACACATAAAAGGAGAGCACTCAATGCCAAATTAGTTCCAATGGAAGTAACCACTCAGCAAGGATGGCAAGAGCTCTTTCGAAGTGTAGAAATACACGTGGATCTAGTGAGGTGAAATAGGGCTGTATAGTTGAATGACTTCATTAAATGCAAGTACAATATAGTAAGAACATAAAAGAACTGGATGCCCGTTTTCTATTAAACGTTTCTCTTTTGCTGATCTGTGCAAATTCTTGAAATTACATTGAAAAATCAGGATAAATTGCTAATACATTTGCTGCTACAGTAAACTTAGTGTGAGCGCTGTGTTTATCCAAAATGAGCATAGATCTAACCTCTCTTTTCTCAGTATTTTGCAACATTTTACAAGTGTCGGAAGCAACTGTAGCAATGGCATAAGTACTTCTGTTTGGTGTTCCTCCTTTAGGAAAATCAAACCAATATTTAGTCTCTAAGGGCATGTTCATCAAATCTCTGTTCACTTTGTGTACAAAGTCTTCACAGAATACTCAATGTTTCTCCTTCAGGATTAAGGAAAGATTTATTTACTTATTTATTTAAAGGATAGCGCTCTCTTCATCACCTTTTCCCTCAAAAATCAGGGACGTACAGCAGCTAGCTGCATCCTGTCTTCCTGCATGTTAAACATAAATGACCCTGTAATTTCTGTTCACTGTCACTTAGACTAGCACAATTAGCCTCAAAATAACCTTTAGTCTTAATAGCTTTCATGAAAGAAAGTTTAAAATATTGAGACCTTGTTCACAGTTAAGCTCACTTTCAGAATTTTGGAAATGCCTCTGTTTTCAAGGATGTGGTATTTATCATGTTTGGGTTTTCCAAGAAAATTAAATCCTAAAATACCTTCAAATTTTAAGAGATGTAAATTCATTTCTTATCCTATAGAGGAAAGTGCAACAAAAGTGGAGATGGATTCCCTAAATAGATTGTAGAACCTAGAAGGTAGTATCCAGCATGCATCTAGTTTCTCTAATAAAAAGCGTGGCCATGCAAGATAGGAGTGTCTTGAAAATCCTTATCCAGGAGAACACAATTACCATTTACACTAATTGCAGATATATTATGCTCTTACTTGATTGCTTTATCTTTTATGATAAGTTTGTAATCAAGAAAGAGGTTATTTAGATTCAAAAGAGGTATGAATGGAAAATCCACTACAAATGAGGCTTTCAGATTTTTCAAGAATGATGTGTCACCTATTGCATGTTCAAAACTTTTAAAGAAATCATTTTTGCTTGTGTGGTAAAAAATTGTAGATTAAACTTAAATAATTAAGTTTTGATTGTGTGTGTTCATGCAAATCGAAACATTGTCATGACTTGCTGATAAAAGTTTTCAAACCTTTGAGTTTGAAAGCCTTCTTAAAAATTCTCAGAAAAAATATTTCATTTATGAGAAAGGCACTATTTTTTTACTTTTCCAGCAGTTTGGAACTATGGATTCTCTTCACTTAGTCATACACAGGCCCTGGTGGAGTTTTTCATTGGTTCTTTTCCGTATCAAAGTTGCAGATTACAGCACTTGCAGGCTTCTGGTTTTAGTGGAATGATGGAACAGTACTGGCCAGAATGGGGAGGGGAATTTTCTATACTAACTTTGGCCCAGCTTTGTATAAAGATTTCCCTTCACAGTAAAGTAGAAGCTACTGTGACAGTTTCTCAGATCTGATTGTCCTACAGAGAGTCAGAAGACACCTGAAGATTGCTATCCTCTAGGGAGTCTAGGGACACTACAGTTCACTAGAGGTTTCTTCTGGTCGTAAAAAATAATGTGATCCCTTCAAATCTTTCCCCCAGATGGCCTCCTAGAGTAATCATTTATAGCTACACCTCTGCAACAGTAGTCATATGAGCAGTACTTAGAAGAAAGAGAGTTGTGGTAAATGTAATTTCACACCACCTTGATGTTTTTCAGCTCTTCTTTTGACTCTTGGGCCATGCTGTAGAAGGGTGTGTTCTTAATTTATCCCATTCTCTTCACTTTTTGGTGATTACCTGACCTCGTTCAGCAAGTCTGCATGGCCCCTGGACATCGCCAAGAGCTGGTTAGTCTCCCTGTTGTGTAACCAAGAAGGGGTTTGCCCCATGGATAGGAGTCAGTCTGTGCCCTCTGTCTCAGTGCCGGCTACTCTTAACCACATCTTATAACTGGAGTTTTAGGTGCTGGAGATTAATAGCAGGGATTTTACAATTCAGTTTACTATCCAGATGCATGTTTACCCTGCCAACTCTATCCTAGCTGCCACAGCCTGTTAAAAAAAAAAAAAATGTACAGCTAGTCCCATTTTCACTGGAAGAGGAGTTTCTCACAGCACCTGCTTTTTCCTGCATCCAAAATGGAGAGGGGCAAGTTGTATTGGATTTACAGCAAACATGCTCACATTCACAAATATACTCATTCTTTGTAAACACATGGATTGATTCTGAGTGATCAATCTGGATATTATGTCGTCTTTCCAGCTTCTTGGTTGTTTGCCAACAGGACTATGAAGTTTTATGTTTTCAGATCCTGGTCCTCAGTGTTTAAGATGTGTGTGCAAGTCTTTGCAGAGCAGAAATCTAAATTTAATAGAAATCAATGCTACATATGATTTTTGCATAAGATTCTATAATTTTATTCAAAATGGAAACGTTGGCAGACAGTTGGAGTTAGAAGTTTTCATAAATATGTGATGGAGGTGTTTGGAAACAGCTTCAGATTTTGTTGCACAAAATTTTTACATTTCCACTTCACTTGAAAATAAAAATAAGCTACTATATAAAGAAATCTCAGGAGACTGATAAATAGATTTTTGATTAATGTTGCATTTTTATTATTTTTATTTTTTATACTTTTAGATCTTTATATTTTTTCAGAGAACATTAATAAATTATCAGTAACTTCAATGTTGGTGTTTTTCTGCTTTTATTCTGTCTGTTTTCCTTTGTTTTGGATTACTGACACACCATTATCTACCTTTTACCTCCAATAATGCATTATTTAGGGCTAAAAATCTAAATTATTCAGGCGAATGATTCCATTGAATACATGAATGTTGAATTTGATTTGGCATTTCTAATGCTTCTTAATTTGAGTAGTTATGCTATTTTAAATCATCAGCCATTGTTATGAAACTAATCTGGAATATGTTGATTTTTAAAAATTAGATCAGATCCAAACACATTTCAATATACCTTTTTGTTTTATTGAAAAGTACATGCATTATTGCAATTTATATTTTTTTTAAGCAGTGCTCTAAGCAGCATCTGTTGTTTCTTCTACTTTCTCTAGCTTAAGACCAGCATTCCCTTTATTTAGAGTAGGAAAGTTCTGGTTGAATGCAGTTCCTGACTTTACTGATAAGAAGGAAAAACTGCAACCAAGTTACAATTTGTTTGTTGCTTCTCTCTGAAAGCAGAGGTAGAAGCTGGTTTAAGCATGCCTTAAATATTTTTGGTCTATTGCTGACAAAGATAGACAGAATCCGTTTGTTTTTCTCATTGATTTGTGAAAGATTTTAGTGCAATACAAGTTCAGCTAGACAGGATTTTTGGAAAAGAAGAAAGAGGGTCAAGAAAATCTCCTGTACTTTGTTTCACAATTAATGCTGGCCAAGTCATGTTTACTTTCAAAAAATCACTCTGTAAGGGGATTTCTGACGGTTAGTATTAAAGCTGCTATTCTGTTTTGAGAAGCCTGAGGTCAACAACCCCAAATAATGCATAGTACATGACTGCTTCCTGTAAAATAATTTATGGCTAACTTACTGTTTTAAAATAAAATTTTAGCATTTTCTCTGATGTAATATTTAGCAAGAACAGCAGAAAAAGAAGTAAGGGCAAAAATTCTAAAAGAGAAAAACTTATAGAAAACTTGGGAGAAAAAATACTTTGCATATGCTTGTGAAATAAATTTCTCAGTCAGACAGGTAGGATTGATTAAGTCACAGCAGGCAGTTTTTATGACCAATACAGAGTAGATCTAAACCCACAAGGAATATGTATCTATACTTACTTTCTGTAAGAGCTTTTGCTTCTTACTGCCAGGCAAAACTTTTCTTTTTCTATAGTAAAATTGCTTCTAAAACCCCCATGAAGTGTAGGGTAGCATGACACAAGAAACGCTGCTAGAGTTGAATGTTTGAAGCATTTGAAGCCATCAGAATACAGGCTTGCAATTCCCAGTGCTTCATGTAGTTAATACAAGATTTTTTTCACTAAAGTAATTTACATGCCTTGCAATTTTTCACTGGTGTTGCCTATCTTTCTTTAAAAAGGCAGTTTTAGAAATGCTTCCTAATTGAGAATACTTTCAGAAGACACCTGGAGTTGTAGTACTTGTGTGATCATCAGCAACAAGGAATGCCTTTTAAATCCAAATATTTTCTGTTCTCACTCCTTCAATAGCCTGCGGAGCACTGCAGAGCTCCATGGAGGCAGAGCAGAAGGATACAGGATGAAGGATGCAGGAGCAGGGATGTCTGCACTGCCTGTAGCCCAGTGTCTTGCACATAGAGGGAGTTAAACAATCATCCTTTTTTTAGATCCATGAGTAATAATTGCGTGTTCTTAAAAACTTGCTAGCCAATTTAGATGAGGTCTGCTAACTGAATTTAATGACAAGAACATGTCTTCTTGTTTAATTTCTTGTGTTAGGTCTGCATCACAGGCTGCTACCGACTTCAAGGACCAGTTAGTGTGGCTTAGTGCCAGTCACAAACCAAATGATAAACCAAAACCTGAACAATATTAAGGCATTAAAAAAAAACCCCAAAACCACAAACCCTCTTCAAAAGCTCTTTTGAGAGAACACAGTTGTCAACATCTAGATGAGCTGAAAAAGATGCACTCTCAACTGAGGTAACCACCATCAGATAGCAGTACTCATCACGTAAATCCGTATTTAGGGTGTTGTAGAAAAGCTCAAAAGTGTTTCCACTTCAGAAAATAATTTTTACCAAATCAGGAAGCAGAAAATCGTCTTTCCTCTTGGTTGTCATTCCAGGACTCTGTAGCTGGTGATTTTCAGGGCAGGCCCTTTCCCATTTCTCTGGCAGCTGGACCGTGACTCACTCCTCCTTCTCAGCCAGAGTTTTTCTTGCCCATCAGGAGACTTTTCCGGAAAGGTGTCTTCCAGAGCTGAATAATAAAAACTTTGCATTGCTTCCAGTTAAACCTACTTTATCTGAATTTCAGATCCTTACTGAACCCGGAATTTGGTGAGTCCCGAGACTGCACACAAGCCTTGGTGCCTTTATGATTAGATTCTCTGTAGTTTTAATGTTTTCATAAATGGTAAATACCCTGAAGTTTCAAGGATCAATGCAAACTTCTCCTGCAGGTAGAAACTGTGTTACTGAAATTTGCAATTTTTCTGAAACTTGTTGTGATTTTTTGTCTATTTGTGTAAATTAAGACATCAGCTGCTCATTAATCCACAGCTCAAAAAACTGTTCCTAAGACCCTTTAGTGTGATTTCTTTGTACCTGAAAAATGTAAAATTTCCAGCATTAAAAATGTTTTTAAAAAAGGAAAATTAAATTCACCTGCATGCTGTTTTTTGACCCAATAAAAATGCTACACTTGAGTGAAAAACCTCTGAATTTACCGTCTGAATTTACTGTGCAATACCTAAAGGTTTGCAAAGCAACTCTACAAAAAAGGTGTATTAATACATGAGAAGGAGTTGAGCCATTCAGCAGGAAGTCACCAGAAGCTGGAGCAGCCAGTGGGAAGTGGTCTTAGGTTTTGAGGTGCTGTGAAGCCTGTGGCTGCATCTGCGGCTCGAGGCTCATCCTCCCTCCCCATCTGCACCCTGTGCTGGGGGTGGGGGCAAAGTCAGTAAACAGACGGTGGCCAAAACAACAAGAATTACTTGAAAGTATGTGGTGATGTTTAGCATAAAACTAATGATGGTTTCTGAAAATCTTTCCTTACTGCTTTTGCATTTAACATTTATAGGAGGAAAACTATTTCTGCTCACTTTGGGTGTTGGCAGTAGTTTGCTGTTGCATCATTTCCCTTTATTGCATTTATCATACATCAGCAGGGCAACCCCCGCCCCAGTCTGAATAAAACATCTCTTTTTATACAGTTTCAAATGGCAAAATGATTGAGATCAGAGGCAGAATAATGCCTTTGAATATTATTTTTAAATCTGACTTTCTTAGTGACAGGAAGTTTGCATCCCTTAAGAATA
This sequence comes from Pterocles orientalis, assembly GCA_011057875.1. NCBI lineage: Eukaryota > Metazoa > Chordata > Aves > Pterocliformes > Pteroclidae > Pterocles > Pterocles orientalis. The sequence goes on along the minus strand of WKFP01014317.1, from coordinate 41,953 downwards.
TGAACAAGAAAAAATTGTAGCAATTCTGTATAGATTGTAAGGGTTTGTATTCTTCCATCAGTATTATTCGGAGTCTGTATGTAGTTAAACATGTGGTTTAACATTGTGGGTTTTATCCAGTATGCTTTTAAAAACGTTTCATGACAGAACAATGAGCATGAAAAAAACCTGTTATGGATTTAACAACAAATGACTTCAAGAAGCCATAGACCATAAAAATAAACAAAAAGATCTAACTTTAGGTGATGTTGGACTAGGTCCCAGCAAGGGAAACATTATTATATGGACAAATTCACTAGGGAATATAGCAGGAATTGAGGTCAAAACATAATCACCCAGAATGAAGCTCTTCAGGGTGGATTATTTTATTCTCCCTCTGAACTGAAACATCTCTTAATAGTAATAAATCTCCTCATGCTGTGCCAGGAGTGTATTTGCAATGATGTATCAGAAGAAAGATCCTTAACAACCTACGTACTTTTTCATATGACTCTTTAAAATATTCTGTTCTTTCTCTCCAACATGCTGGCATAATTTTATTTTCAGTTAGAGATAAAATGGCCATCTGGAAACAGTCGTAGGTGACAAGTGCTAAACCAAGGTTTTGAAATCTAAGTGAAACTGTATATTAAAAAAGAGAGAAGAGAGAGAGGGAGAGGGGAGAGAGGGGAGAAGGAGAGAGAGGAGAGGGAGAAGGAGGGAAGAGGAGAGGGAGAGGGAGGGAAGGGGAGAGGG
>WKFP01014317.1:0-41055 GCA_011057875.1 Pterocles orientalis | reverse complement strand
GGGGGGGGGGGGGGGGCAGTATCATTGTATATCACCCATTCCCTCCCTCCTCCGGGGTCATTGGCCGGGAGTGGGCTGGGCCTTTGGTCATCAGGTGGGGAGGGGCAGTATCACTGTGTATCACATGGCATATTTGTATATAGTATTATTTCAAATATTATTGTAGTTTAGTTATTAAATTGTCCTTATCTCAACCCACGAGTCCTCTTTGACATTTATCTCTTTAATTCTCTCCCTTATGATTGTGTGGGGGCAGGGACGGTGTGAGCGGGTGTGTGTGGTTTGGCCTCCAGCCAAGGGCCAACCCGCCACACAGACAAAAATATTAATGCTGTATATCCACATTCCTCATTGCAAAATAAATATAGTTTGTAATGGATACAAATGCTACTGCAAGGAAGTTGATAAATGCAGTTTTGACCTCGGAGATCTTGATCCCACCTATTATCTTAAATAACCTGAAAGCTGAAGTTGTATGTGTGACAGTCCAGTGTGTGCACAAGGACCCATGTCCTTTAGATCTTTAAGAATGCCTGTGAAACCAAGGTCTCTTGTTATTTCTGATCAACCTAAATTCAGTCAACCAACTCTTTAAAATTATTCTAGCAAGGTTTGCCTCTCATTATCTGTTTAAATTTCAAACTGGCGGGGGCTTCACACCTCATTTCAACTAAGGGGAATTAAACCTAACCATAAAAATAAAAACATCATGTTTTTAATTCATAGCAGAATCAATACTTTAGGATAGTTACATTAGGATAGTTGATAGCCTTTTTTGTGAAGCTCTGCTACTTTACAGGCATTTTATGACTCCTATAGGTCACACACAACTTAAAAAAAAATCTGTCAGAGATCAGTGCCTCTTGTTATGAACACATTAATGAAACAAAAGACCTATGCAGTCACAATGATTCAATTAAAAAAAAAATCCTCATAAAATAACTTGATGATTCTGCAATGGGTGCTCTGAAGCCCTATAGATGTAATTAAACTTTCAGATTTTGAAATCCATGAACATGGTTGCAGGCTAAATTTTAGAAAATTAAGAAAAATTTCTGATATTCCTTCTCAAACTAAAGAGACTATTTGAGAATATGACTCACCACTGCTTTATGTCAGTATAAATATCATCAATTTCCTTGGAACTATATTAGCATTAACCAGATGTAATATGCTGTAGTGAATTGGGCAGGAGTTTATGGTACAATTATGCTATTTCTATTAAAACAAATGATTGCAGCAGATATTCCTTTGTTTTCCATTAATATACAGTTGTCTGTGATACCTTTCTTGAAAAAGCTCTACTGTTTTGTTCAGCTTTGCCTAAGCAAACAAACGTCTGTAAAGCAAAGGTATTCTCACAAAACATCTGTTCTAGAGTTTAATGGGAAAGGGATTTTTACTTGAGAAATTGCTATGTATTGGAATATGGGAATGTAAAGGTTAAAAAATATAATAACTCTAAACACAACACATTATCTTAATTAATGACAATAGAACAGAATTTTAATTTAGGTTTTGTTGCTTCTTCCGTTTCATTACTTACGTCAAGATTTGGTAGGAGGTAGTTCTTCTTACATAGTTTCTGTGTCTTTCTTAATCCCTCCTCCAAGATTAGTTTTCACCCTAGAGTGGGGAGAGTTCTGTCCCTTATTTGTTCAAGAGTTTGCTAGAATTTTTTCTTTGCTTGTTTTCTGTTTTGAATATCTTTAAGCAGCGTATTTGTAGGGGAAGAGTTTGCTTGTTTGTTCTGAAGTATGCTTCTTTTGAGGGACTGTTTGAGTGGCTGGGTTGATACCTCTCAGAACATTTAAAACCAGTCAAAGATCAAAAAGAAGAAAACAAGTGGACATGCACTTATGCCAAGGTAGTCTGAACACAACCCCTTCTGTGTAACTGACCACTCAGTTACTAACTCAGCAGGACCTTTGAGTAGGAACTAATGCTGCTTTCCCTGATGACACCATACCAAGGTATAAGCTGGGTGCCCTTGACTGCATTTTTTCAGAACACAAGTAATGACCTAGAACAAAGCAAATCTGTAACAAGACAAATCTCAAATCTTATAGGTGTGACAGACTAAATAAGAGAGTTTGAAAATAAATTTTTCCCCAAACTCTTTGTCCTCATGGGAGCAGCTCTCTCCCTGAGAGGCTGCAAGGTCTCTCCACCCCTCCTGGCTGAAACCCCCCCATACCCGCCACTGAGCCAGTGAAGGATCCTGACATGGAGCTCCTGAGTCTGCTTCGGGATCCCATCTCATCTGCTCCTGGCTCCTCCAGCCAGCACCTGCATGGTGAGCACATGGCTTCCTCCCTCATCTCCATCTCAATGCCTGAGTGTACCCAGCTCATGTCAGGCAGCACCACCAGCAGTTTCCATCTATGTTGTCCAATGACACTCCCCACCACACCCCTTTTTTGTTTGTTTTTTAAAAAAGAAAAGGCATTATGCAGAGCTCATTGAACTAGAAATAACTAACAACAAGCAGTGACCTGATTTTCTACTTTTGTACATCATCACCCCTACCTCAAGAATATTTGGGTTTGACATTTGGTGTTTGGGCTGGTTTCCTTTGGTTTCCTCTGGGTGTTTTTTTGTGTGTGTGTAAGGTTTTAGATAGTATTAGCTGCTTGAGAGTTGATCTTGTAGGAAAGAAATGTGCATTATCAGAAAAAGATAAACTGCTTTTTTGCTGTTGACCAAGCTTTTTCCCAACAAAGGGGCACAAAAAGGTCCTAAGAAAAAGACACATAAGATAACTTTCTTTGCTGGAAAGATAGGCTGTGTCAGGTCTTGGATGCATCAACAAAAGAGGTTAAAGATGCTATATACAAAAGATGCATTGTTTGCCCTCTTTACGTTTCTCCTTGGATTTTGAAGGCCATTTTTAAAGTTATAAGCTTCTTTGTCATATATGTTTCAGATCCTTCTTGGAGACATGTCTGAGCTGTCAACATCCTGTAATTAAGGATAGCCTCAACCTTAACTGAACTGCCTCTGCAGGAAGTTTTCACATCCAGACTGTATTTGAAGGTGTTGTTTAGGAAACAGCTCTGTAAACCTCTGCCAGCAAAAGAAAAAATCCAGCAACATTCATTTCCTTAAACTAACCTTTAACAGCTTTAAAGTACAAGCCTATTTTTTTTTTTTTAGAAACATGATGGACGAAAAAAGTAGAGCTGAACCAGGAAAAAGGATAATTCAGGAAAGATAATGTGTATGAGAATGGCTGTGCTCTGAAACTGAAAGGTCCATTTCCTGTCCCAATAATGGATTTGTGTGAGAACCTTGAAGTCTTTCTGCTTTCATTTTTCTTTCATTGAAATGAAACTTTCAAGTTTCTGCAAATAAAACAAGTGACTTCAGCAGGAGGACAAGAACTAAACTGAAAGAAATATGCCTAGTCAGCTACACAATATTAGTAGGTTAAATTCTTAGAAACTCTAATGTAATTTGCTATTTTGTGATTTAGTTTCTTTCACGTCTTTCAGATGCTCTCTTCCATGTTATTAATGGATGAAAATACATAGACTAATTATCAACAAAATGTGAATAAGAATCCAGTAGTATCTTCCTATTACAAAAGCAAAAGAATTTATAAAATATTTTAAAGTACATATTTGACACCTTATTCAGGTAATTGATGGCACACGTTTACAGTCGACGTCACTGAACAGAAAAGGTTTAAATAGAAGAAAAAGGCATGATGATAGCATTTATCATTAAACAATCATGTAAATAAAAATATAAAAAAAATCTGGTTATTTTCTTGGGATTATTTGTTGAGGTTTTCTCTCTCTTTTTTTAGTTATATCAACTTGGATTTATAAATTTTTTTCATAATTATGTTCAGTTCACTTTTTTGTCATATTTTCCACTTTTGTTTTATTCAAAAGGATAGAGGAGTATTTTGAATGGCTGCTTTAAGAATTTCCCCCTCGCATGCAGTCACACAAACTTCACTAAAGTTCAATGAGTCGTCACAGGCAGACTCTCCTGCTATCAACACGTGAAAGGAACATTCCTTACACAGTGAACTTAAAAAATGCCACAAACCTTCTTATCTCCTACCAACACACCTTTTACTTTAGGGTCAGCAGCAGAAGTGCTTTTTGTTGTCCAAAGTTTGTTCAGCAGTGGTGTTTCTTCCACTGCCTTAATCAGACATTTATACCACTAGTACACCCCACCATTAGCTTATTCTGTTACCAAACATAGCTTTTCTGTGTTCACATGACATCCATTAATCATTATTAATCTCCCTGAAAAAAAAACTGTGAAAATACCCTTCCTGAATCTCAACATTTAGTGTTACCTAGCCCTCATACTGCAGCTGTGTTTTTTATCACCGACATTCTAGCTTCCTGACCCATTTAGGTGTCCAGTGTTACATCAGGATGAATATCCACTTAGTGGTCCACCTCGAAAAATGTAAATGATTTTCCAGTTCCAGAAATGCAAAAATATAATCCTTTGTCTAAAGATTCCTGAATATGTATCATCTTGCAAAGATTGACTTTTGCGGGTCAAAGCATTTCTTTACAGAACTATAATTTATAAAGCATAGCCTCTTGGAGGCCAGTATGTTTAACAAAAAAAATTATTAAGAAGTTGAGTATGTAGATTGTATTTTCTTTGCTTTTCTACATTTGGGAAAGCCTTTTAGATTGACATTTTTTTTCTCTGAATCATCTTTACCAGTCCACCCCCAAAATGTAATTGTATTTAATTCACAAATTTTTCCTTTCTCTTTGGAGGAATATCTGGTGTTAACTTAATTTCTTATCTGAGGTTCATGAATACATACTGAAGAATCTTATCCATTCTATTGCTGAATCAGGCATGCCTGTAGAATAATCCAATTTAGGGGCCTTTATTGATTCAATTAGATTAGATGACAAATAGGAAAAAGTAAATTGAATTATTATGCCTTTATCTGGCTGTACTACTCGTCCATTCTGCTTAAAGAAACGTAGAATGGTGAATGGCAAAATAGGTTATTTTGTTGATGGTAGCACTCTGGCAACAAGGAGACCCTCATCCATATAGAAACAGGGAGTTATATCACTTGTTACGTAACTGTTGTTCTCTGTTCGTTAACCTGGCTTCCAGAGGGAAGAGTTCGTCTATAGGGATGCTCATACCATGTGCAAAATGCACTAAAACTTCCCTCCTCCCTGCCCATTTGCTTGCTTGTCTTCACTGGAGATCCACTGAAACTAAAGAACCTCTTTGCCTTGATAATTTTCTGTCGTGGTGTGCTCCCTCCCTCCCCTGCTTAAGCAGTAACCACTAGTGATCCTGATGGCTACATCCGGTCATGGTGATTCCATCTGGCTTCAATTGGACTCTGGGGAGACAGACAACAGCACAGCAGCCAAGGGCTATCTTGCATGTTTTGCCAACAGCTGAGGGCTGGTTGAGCATGCACCAACCAAAATACAGCTAGCATGCAAATATAGCTATAAGTCAGTCATCTTACTCCATAAATAGTGGGGCCTGCTGAGCTCTCTTGCATGGCAGTGGTCTGTATGCCAGGATCTCCCCTTGAGTAGGGATTCCTTGCTGCAACGGTTTCTGAATGAGTGATTAATAGCATGCTAAATGACATAAAGGATAGATTGTGCGTATATAATCTTTTAGACATAAACCGTTGACCAAGTCTGGGACTAGGATCGTATCCAGCTGCACCTAGACTCCTTTCTAAGAAGGAGTTCAGAGAGCAAAGGGGTCTTTTCTGAACCTGGTGGCTCAATGTGAGGATCTCCCTGACAGTTTTGTCTGACACTGTCCTATAATAATCAAGTGTACCTTGCCATCGGATTTTGTTAAATCACTGTTTCATTAACATTTGAACTTTGCTAGCTTTTATAACAGTAACATATGTTGCTGCTTCTGTCACGCAAGTGAAGGGCATAACTCACTCTGACTACTTCCGTGACATTTTCCAATTGCTCATGTCTACAGGTAAAGAAGTGGTACCTGAGTGATCTCCCTTTTAACAATCTCCTACTTCCCTGCACTGCCACAGTCAAAGCCTTTTTTTTCTGGTGATAGCAGCAGTTTGCAAGAATATTTGCCTCTCTTTCTGCACTATTGCTACAGGTCTATCTGTTAAATCTTAAATACTAATTAATCATTAAAAAGGGTATTAACATAATGTGCTGGCCTTATATGTATGTCTTATTCTTCATAGTTTTATAGCGATTTCCATTAAAAGACCTCATTACAGAGATTATTGTGACATGCTTTGAAACATGAGCATTCATTACATGTTATCTGTGTATTGGAGTTTGGAAAATTAATGCACCAGGAAATGAAATTACTCATCCCGGGTTACCAAAGATGTATGTTCAAGTTATGGTTAAAATCCAAGCTGTAGATCTCCATAGTCTTTACTAAACAATTGGTTTTGCTCTTTCTTTTCTTTTTTTCTTTTAAACCACATCCTACATTTGTACATTCAGCTGGAAAATTCCACCCTGCTGCTTTTGCTGTCAAACTGTAATTGCCAATTAATCAGCAATTGGTTAACTATGGCTTGTTTGTCTTCGTGAACCTTCCCTTCCTTTGCTTTGGGGTTCGAAGGATGGAGAAAAAGTGGAATTATTGGGGAAGAACTGCCAGGCTGTGAGGAACAGTGGGCAGAGAACCAGAGAGGCAGAGCCCAAGGAGCTGCTCAGGTAATGGATTGACCAAGAGACATGTTGCTGCTGCTTCTCTGAGTCTTTTATCCGTAGATGACCAGAGGTATGTGGATTTTCCAGCCTTTCAATGCTGGGGAGGTAGGGAGAAAGAGAGGTTAGAGGTAAGGGAGGTATAAGGCTGGAAGGAGGGGGCTGCACGGTGCACCTTCTTTTACAATACCTGCTCTGATACGTCCATGGCCCAGGAGGGTAGGGTGGAGATGGTGTGTATTTCTCTATTTATAGGTATGCTTGAATCTTCACCAAAAATTGTTCTAGATAACAGGAACACAAGAATCATTTCAGTTTAAGAGACTGTGGAAAATAACCTTTATAATTTTTTTTCTAAATATTAATAAAGACACATATTATTGTTAATATGTTTATATGTTTATTACCTTTTGTTGTTTCCTAAGAGTAAATATAAGTTTTCATTCAGGTAGGATAACTAGGAAGTGACAAAATTGAGTCATTGCAAACATTAAAATGTTACATTATCCTTAAAAATGCCTAGCTCAATACCAATATATACAGATTCTGGTTTCCAGACAGGTTACTGCATTGTGGGAGGTGTTTTAAACAGATCAAGCTTGTGCAGGCTCTTACTAGAATTATATTAATTATAATTTATTAATTATGTCATAATTATATATCTAAGAATTATATTAATGTTATTATTATATTATATTATTAATTATATTATCTCAGAATTATATTAATTTCTGTTGTCAACCTTAGTTCAAATTACATTTGTTTATTCACCTGAGAATTTTATTCATTCAATTCAGGCTTAGTTTTGACTTTCAATCAATCATATTTTCCCAATTTTAAGCAGCTCCATAAAACCGTAGCCTGCTGAGGTGCAAAAATGCTTGCAGTTGTCCTGAGAAAAATCTATAAAAATGTAAGAGTGTAGCTTGTTTTGACAAATTTCAACATGAGTCATGAACACTCAGGATTCTTACGCCTTTGAACAATGATTTTCGAGCTGCATAATTTTGATCCCAAAATACTATCACCTCGTGACATGTTATCACAAGTAAATTCTCAGCCCTTAAGACATTACTTTTTATAACTAGCTGCAGAATTATGGTCTCTAATATATAGGAACTCTTTTATCTTTTTCTTATACTTTATACTCCCTGAATAATAGTTAAATGTTGAATGGCAGTGTCAGGAAAACAGAGAAATTCTGTTGATTTTGGATACATGGCACGGAAGAATCCCGTTTGCTTCTGCTGATGAAATGTAAACACGTAAACATCCCTGCTTCATCAGTTATCACGACATTCATGCATATTGCTAGAGATTCATTAGCAATAAAATTTTTACTCTGAGGTAGATTTTGTTAGGAATTTACACTCTCTCTGATGTAACTGCGCTGAGACCTCAAACCTGGTGTTTCTTAGAATGTGAAAGTGAAAAGCACATGATGTTTTTCTTATTTCAAAAGTAAAAACATTGTGTGAGAGGGGCACATGGTGCACAGAAGTTCAATAAAACTGTGTTGCACTACAGTCATCGACTCCAGTGTTCTTTGAGATGGACCAAGCAACTCTCCTTATTGTTGTTTTTCAGCTATGTGGAAGTAAGGTTGCTTTCTTATTCCTGTCTAACACCTTTCCTCTTTTTATCACATTATGACAGCTTTGATCACAATTCACAAGTGTGTTACTGTGTGGCTCAGACAAATTTTAACTGTTCAAAGATATTCACAAGTTTAAAGTAACAATAATTCCTAGGGTTTGGGGTTTTTTTTAGTGAACTTTTTCTTCTGTACTTTGCTTGTAGTGCTGCCCAAGTTTCTGATTTTTTCTATAATTTCAATTTTCAATTATGTTAATTCTGAAACTGAATTTCTGTGTGTGATTTAGCCAACGTAGAAGGAAAGTTTGTGGATTCAACTGTAAAACTCACTGAGAATGTGAAACTGGAATGCATATATCCAAAAAAAGCTGTGATAATCCAGACATCCTGGATGAAACTTAATGTAACTCATAAAGAAAATGTAGCTGTCTTGCATCCAATCTACGGCATACATATTGAAGATATGTACAGTGGAAGAATTTATTTTGAAAATGCTTCCAGGGAAGACAAATCCTTATCCTTCTTCAAGAGCACTTTGGAGGACATTGGTCTTTACTTTTGCGCCATTGTAATTTACCCAGATGGAATTTGGGAAAAGGTAACAGAAATCATTCAGCCAGGTAAGTAAATTTCTCATATATATATTTCTGATATATGCAAAATAGAAATCCATGCCAATTTAGGTAGTACCTGTCATTGTAATTTTTTTTTTTAAATTATACAGCATGCAAAAATTGAGTAATTTGGGGAAAAGAACTGACACAACAGAAAATAATTACATTACTTTAACACAACATCATTGTTAAGAGAAGCAGGAAGTAAGGAGGGGAAATGAAGGAGAAAGACAGAAGTCACAGCAGCGATATATTGCATGTCAGACTTCAGGTACTAATGGTCACTGCATTGGGCCAAAGTTCTCTTAGCATTTCAACATGCTATAGGATATCTTCAGAAGGTGAGATTGCAACTACCCATGAAATTATACAGATGAACCTTGTAACTAGCCTTGGAGCGTACCTTTTTTGTTGTTGTTGTTGTTATTTTATATACTGTGCACATTCCTGGTCTGAAATTAGGAGCTCTTCTGTGCTTGCTTTTTTAGGAACAAAATAACCATTTAGGAATGGTGTGGCAACAAAAGGGAGAGAAGTAAGGAAGTTTAAATGAAGAAAAAAATATTTTCTTTGAAAGGAGACTTGGAAAAGCGAAGAAGGACAGAAAAAGATCCAGCTATGCCCATGTCCTTTCTGTGTAGCTGTCCATGTATTTTCCAAAGGTTCTGTAACTACCTGGCCACTCCTTCAGTTTGGTTTATTTTCCAACTCTATAAGTAAGAAGAGAAAGAACTCTTTTCTGGCATTTTTCCATGCATGTCTATTCAGCATTGGTCAACTGACAACTGTGATGCAAACTAGCAAGTTTCTCTGATAGGAAAGAAGTCCTTAGAAGGAGATTGCATACATATGATAGAATAGCCTTCAAAAGATAACTAGTTTTGCTTATTGGTTTGTTGCTATGATGTTGTGAATGTAGAAAGAATCTGTTCCTCCTCCCTGTTCTCCAGTGTGAAAATAGACTCCATTCAACATTTTATTGCATTTCCCAGCTAAGAAAGAATGGATTGAAAGAAAAAAATAGTTCCTAGCATTTGTACGACTAGAAGACAAAAACAGCAGGTTTTTTTCCTAGCCTGATCCTTCTGAGTCTTCATTTCAAACTTATTTTGTCTGCACTTCTGTAATTTCAATATTACAATGAAACAGTGGACCTGACTCTTGTAGGAGATGTCTAAACTTCAAAAATTCAAGGTAGACTGTTCCTGCCTGCACCACTGAAGGTTTTTGAAACTTTATTTTAGGCAGCACATTTGTTGATGGCACCGATGAATTAAGAATCCCGGTCTGTTTTTCTGTGTCTGATAGCTTTTTATTAATAAGCATTGCTTCTCATCAAACCAGAAATTAAGCCATACATGTGTGGCTAGTTTCTTTTTCTGTGGCAGTCCATTTAGTGTACAGTATTATTGTAAGTGTAGGCATTAGAAACATAATTTTTGGTTGCATCCAGAGAAACCAAGATCTGGAAATCAAAGTTGTTTACAAAAAGGAACAGGCAAACCAGATCTCTCATTTGGTTTAGTCCAACCTGAGTTCTATCAGTGCTGAGCTCTTATTCACAGTGGGCTCATTTTCTATAAAATCCCGAAAGTTAGATGTAGTACAGATCTGCAAGCTGATTAGTCCTTTTCCTGCCCAAGTGTCGCAGATGAAATATTTTACACTATTACAATTTAGCAGCAATTCAAGATTTATTAATGGTGTGAGGTAAATCAAAGGTTAAATTTTAGTGGCACTTAACCATTAACCAATTCAAAGATTAACAAGATGATTCAGTAAAATATGTTCTGATTAAAACAGTGACTCGGTTACAGATTTGAGAATGGCAAGATTCATTCTAACTTACTACAGGGTATCCTAAGTCAATATATATGTACCTATGTTTGTATATATAAACACAAAAAACACTAAGACAGACAGAAATATTTGGATCTAGTGAAATCACCTATAGGTACAGAGGTGGACAGACAAGACTAGCCTGCAGCTAAAAGTTCTCTCTTCTTTCTTGAGTTTTGAGTAAATACTCATGATGCATTGGCATCCCTCATTGGGTGATAATTGAGCCTCGAGAATCATAGAATCATGGAATGGCCTGGGTTGAAAAGGACCATAGTGATCATCTAGTTTCAACCCCCCTGCCATATGCAGGGCCGCCAATCACTAGACCAGGTTGCTCAGAGCCACATCCAGCCTGGCCTTGAATGCCTCCAGGGATGGGGCATCCACGACCTCCCTGGGCAACCTGTTCCAGTGTGCCACCACCCTTTGGGTGAAAAACTTTCTCCTAATCTTTAACCTAAACCTCCCCTGTCTTAATTTAAAACCATTCCCCCTTGTTCTATCACTATCCACCCTCGTAAACAGTCGCTCCCCCTCCTGTTTATACGCTCCCTTCAAGTACTGGAAGGCCGCAATGAGGTCTCCCTGGAGCCTTCTCTTCTCCAAGCTAAACTAGCCCAGTTCCCTCAAACTTTTTTCGTAGGAGAGGTGCTCCAGCCCTCTGGTCATCTTTGTGGCCCTCCTCTGGACCTGTTCCAAGAGCTCCACATCTTTCTTGTGCTGGGGACCCCAGGCCTGGACACAGTACTCCAGATGGGGTCTCAGAAGAGGACAGTAGAGGGGGACAATCACCTCCCTCTCCCAGCTGGCCACCCCTTTTTTAATGCAGCCCATGAAATAGTTGGCCTTCTGGGCTGCAAGCGCACACTGCTGGCTCATGTCCAGCTTCTTGTCAACCAGGACCCCCAAGTCTTTCTCTGCAGGGCTGCTCTCAAGGAGATCTTCTCCCAGTTTATACAAGTACCTAGGATTGCCCCGGTCCAAGTGTAACACCTTACACTTGGCCTTGTTGAACCTCTCCAACCTCTCCAGGTCCCTCTGGATAGCATCCCTTCCCTCTGTTGTATCAACTGCACCACTCAGCTTGGTGGTGTCTGCAGGTTTGCTGAGGGTGCACTCAATTTCTTCATCTATGTCCTTGATAAAAATGTTGAAGAGCACTGGTCCCAAGACAGACCACTTGTGACCAGTCTCCATCCAGACATAGAGCCATTGACCACTACCCTTTGGCTGCGACCAGACAACCAATTCTTTATCCATTCAACAGTCCGTCGTTCAAGGTAAATTACGTCTGTCGCCTTTCCTTTGTCCACCAATGCCATCACTCCATCAGAGAAGTCCACCAGATTGGTCAGGCAAGATCTGCCTTTAGTGAAGCCATGCTGGCTGTCTCATGTGTTGGTCTCATGTGTGTCTTAACGTGGCTTTGAGGAGGATCTGCTCCACAATCTTTCCAGGCACAAAGGTGAGGTTCACTGGCCTATAGTTCCCCAGGTCTTCTTTTCTCCCTTTCTTAAAAATGGGAGTAATGTTTCCATTTTTCCAGTCACCAGGGACTTCGCCCGACAGCCATGATTTTTCAAATATGATGGAGAGTGGCTCAGCAACCACGTCACCCAGCTCTTTCAGAACCCTGGGATGGATATCATCTGGCCCCATAGGCTCATATACATTCAGTGACGTGAGGTGGTCTCGGACTTGTTCTGCTGTTACAGTGGGAGGGATTCCGCTTCTCTCATCCTCACCTAGAGGTTCAGGGTCCCGACAGAGATGGGAAGCATGACCGCCAGTGAAGACTGAGGCAAAGCACTTATTGAGTACCTCAGCTTCTTCCCTGTCTGAGGATGCCAGTTCTCCTTTCTCATTTGTCAGAGAGGAAACACTCCCCTTAGCCTGTCTCCTCCTGCCTATGTACCTGTAGAAACCCTTCTCTTTATTTTTCACGTCCCTCGCCAAGTTCAGCTCCATCTGTGCCTTGGCTTTCCTGGCCCTTTCTCTACATATCCAGACAAATCAACACATGAGGAAATTGATGTTCCATCAGAGTGTGGTAAGATTAAGCCCAAGAGAAAAAAAGGCTCTCTTGTCTCTTGTCATAAATAATTATCCCTGTAAATATAGCTGTAGATGTTCTGATTAGCAATATAAATATATAATTAATTCAGTGCTCGTCTGGTGAGAAAGAAGAGAATAAGAGAGAAATGAAATCATAGAATCATAGAAAGGTTTGGGTTGGAAGGGACCTTACAATCATCTAGTTCCAACCCCCCTGCCATGGGCAGGGACACCCTCCACTAGCCCAGGTTGCTCAAAGCCTCATCCAGCCTGGCCTTGAACACCTCCAGGGATGGGGCATCCACAGCTTCCCTGGGAAATCATGAAGCCCAGTTTTTAATCACTTTTACCAGCCTCTGCCAAGAGTGGTTTTGAAGTCCACTGTACCATGGTAGTGTATCCTGAAGGTGATTTTATGATTTTTCTCCCTATCAAACAGTAGTCCCAGGGGTGTCCTTCTAGCCCTGCCTGGATAATTACTGTGCTAGTTCTTGAAAAAATTGGGCTGTACACTTAGAGAGTTTCTGGGGGTGGGTGGAGAGAATGAATTTTCTTCTTCAATTTCTCAATCACTTCAGTATTTTAAAGTAAATTTAGGAGTGCGAAAAATGTGTCAGTAGTTTCTTCATAAAAATCCTCTCATGCTCTCCATGAAAGGTAGTTAGCCCTGTTTGGAACCCCAGGAGAACTGCTTGCGTTTTAAAACTCTCACTTGCTCAGTGTTCATTCACCACAAGAAACAGTAACAGGCTGAAGATCATAGAAGCCATCCAATTTACTAGTCTAGCAATCATAGCATGGGACTTGAATATAGTTGCAGGTATCATGTTTGACCAAGAATTAGCTAACTGTTGCTTATTTGTTCAAGAAATAAAATAAGTAAGAAACCGTGAAACCTTAATATGAGAGATACTTGCATCATTTGTTCAGGAGAGGAAATGAATTGGTGAATTGTAATTTGAAGGAAATATCACATAGAAAACTAAAAACCTAGTAGGCACTTTTGCCATTCCCTGTCTGCAAGGAAGGAAAAAGAAAAAGGCATGGTTCTGTTCAGTAGTGCTTGCACATTTTTACTTCAGGTCAGTGTGGTGTTTAGCTCGTACTGGGAGAATAGCTGGTTATACCAATGACCTGGAGCTCTGTGGATGCTGTTCATTGCATTATGCACTATACTGTGTCTCACACGTTAAAAGTTCTGTTCCAGGTTCCCACTTTCTTGACTCTGTGTTCACATTCTCAATATGCAGGAGGCTGCAGGCACATTTTTAAACCTATAAAGAGTTACCATCTCTCTCTGAGAAGAAAAGCAGAGTACAGAGTGTTCCTTCAGTCACATAGCTAATCTTTCTGGAAAGGAGGAGAGATAATTAAGCTTACTCTCTCTCATCATATGGATGCTGAAAGACATTCTTCTCTTTAATTCTGGTTTGTCCTAGGACAAGCCAGCAACTGAATGTGAAGCTCTCTCCTCACATCCTTAAAAAATGTAAATCCACGTCGATGCTTCCCTAACATCTAGTAATGGGTGGTTGTTATTGTAAGGTTGTTTATTTCCTGCTAATCAGCCCTTGCCTGCAGTAGAAGCAGCATTGTTAGTCTTTGTCAAATGGTTGTGTAAACTGTTTATTGAAGTGAATGCTTTTCCAGCCATGAAAACAGCTCTCTGTTTTTGCTCTGGTCCCTGTGACAGCATGTAGCCTTGCTCAGCTCATACTTGTGTCCATGCATTAGATTCCTTTGAGAGAGGTGTATTCAGGAACTGCTTCATGGAAGTCTGCAAATGAAGCAGCCTATGCTGTAAATGATAAGAACACAGTGGCTGAAGATAATGTTATCCTATTTCTGATTTGATGCCTTTCATTTTTCTGTCAGATTTCCAGAAATTAACACTGCAGATTATTTGGATAAACTAAGTATTCAAAAAAAATTTGAAATAATGAAACTATTTTTCTTTGTAGAAGTGTTTGCTCCAAATGTTACTGAATAACATCCAGTTTTCCCTACTTCTGTGTTATAAATACTGGTTTTCCTCTCCAGTCTAAAAACCCAGTCTTCTGTCTTAAATCTGAGCTGAGCTTTTGTTCAGACTTGCAACATTTTCAATAACCCCCAGCCAGCCAATTTGGTTTCTGGCTATGGCATCAGATTATACATATCAGTGTGTTTGTGGTTTCTGTCAGTGTGAGATTCCAGCCTAACTTTCAGAAAGGAAGGGGAAGTTTCACAAACTGACAGTTAGAAAAACACCTTAACTTGGAACCTGCATAAATACGATTCTTCAAGACAGCGTAAACCCAGGACACAGAAGGATAAATTTGCATTGTTAAATGGACTATCTCAAGCCAGAAAATAGTCCAGTTTGAGACTAGTATACTGAGAAAAAGGCTGTTCCGTTATATGCTGGAGCAGCCTCACTCACTGGAAGAATTTGAAATTGCATTCACTGGAGGTCTGTTAAAGCAGCTAAAACAAATATCTGTCAGGCAGCTCTGGCATAGTTTGTCCTGTCTCAGAGCAAGAGAAGAGACCAGGTGATCCCCCCAAGGTTTCTCTTAGCCCAATGTATCTACAACTCCGAAACAGCGTGTTATTCATTAAAAAAATAACTCTGTTTATGATGTACATGTCTGCTGTTTCCACTAATGGCAAGCTCTGGAGGTCTGCTCTAGCAGTGAGAGGTTTATAATGATGTCACGCCTGTATAGCTGACACCCTGCTGAAAAGTATGTGAGCAGAAATTATTGTAGCTAATGTAGCTCTCTCCAGCCTGCTAATGCAGTTTCAATTTGTGATCAGTTGAATTGTCTTAGTCTTAGCGACAGATATTTTGCATTCACTTGCAGGTTCTAATATTATTTGCCAAACACAACAGTTGAGGTTGTGTTCCTCTATGACAAAGAGAAGACGTATGAGGGGATTTTGGGTGAGCATTTCATGCAGGTTATCCTCTAGCACCTTACAGATAGAAAAGCTTTAATGAGAAACCTGTTGCCTTTATATATGTTGTGCCTTCCTGATACATATTTCAGAGCTTTGTGAAGTAACCTCAGCAAGCTTTTTAGCTTTCAAAGTGACCACAATACAACTTTGCTGCCTTATTTATACAGTTGTGCAAGTGAATGTTCTATGCTGGCAATTATTATTTGAGTTCTTTGGAAAATCTACAGCATTTATTCCAGGGGATGACAAAACTTGAGGTTAGATGCTTTTTCAGGCTTGTGTTGTTTAGAGCAAGAATCACTTGTTCTGATTTCTTATACCCCCATATTTTAAACCATAGGGAACTATGGATCAATCAAGCTATTGGAATAGGTACGTGTATCTGTGATTAATACAATACTTTTTATATTGTCATATCTAATTATCTGGAAGCTGATATTTTTCTCTTTGTCTGTGTCAGCAGTCTCCAAAATTTTTTGTTTTGTAGACCCCTGGCAAGCTTCCAGTGATGTTCAGCCTCCTGAAATAAGCTTTTCAGTCCTCATGCGGACCTCTTAGCTCCCAGCTATCAAGGGGTCCTTACCTACTTCCTTATCTGCAGATTTTAGCCGACTGGCTCCCTTTCACATCTCTGATGTGTAAAAGCACGGAAAAGAATCAGTTTTTAGAAGAACTGCACAGTTTTCCCATGCTAGCAACACTAATATTTTTCTCTTTGTGGCACTGTTATTCATAACACAGGTAGAGGAAGAGCAGCACGCGGTTTCCACAGTCTATCTTAAAAGCTGTGTACAGATAAGGAATTTCCAAAAAACCCTCCAAAAGAAGATGAATTCTCTCCTCTCTGCAATAAGAAGGCTCACAGTCATTTCCACTTAACTTTGCTTCTTGGCCAAGACAGTTTCTAACACACGTCTTCACTTTGCAGAGCTGGTGCTGATTTCATAGTTGTGTAACATTAATTAATCTAGGTTCAGGAGAGGCTGCACATGCACATGGAAGGGAAACATAGACCACATAGAAACCCATGTTTGGATTAGGATGTCCTGTCCTGACAATGCCTGCGGTCTGGCAGAATAATAGCAGGAAATATCATAGTGCTTGCTATGTTCTTGCTTTTCCACAAGTCTCTGTTTATGGCTGCTGTTAAAGAGAAGATACTGGGCTAGGAAGATCTTTGGTCCAGCCAAATGCAGCTCTTCTTTGGTGTTTAGCAATTGTGCCACAAAAGTCATTACCAGCACACATGCCATGCAACATAAGAAGAATTTTCAGCTTTTTTTTAGCGAAGTGGAAGCAACCTCTGCAAAAGATTATTTCCAAAAGAAGCTTTTTGGATTCTGTCTTTGAAGCACTTACTTTGAGTGCCCATGCAATGTCGAGATGCTTCCCAGAGCAGTGAGTGAGCTAAACCATCCAGGTGGATTGTCAGAGCAGGATCTTCCTTTGGGTGTTTTGAGTAATTTGTGGAAAAGCTTTTTGCTTTTCACTGATTCGAGGGAGCCTATGGGGCCTAACTGGGGCTGAGGAGCATGTGTGAATGTCTCTCCAACAGCCACATTCAGCTTTCACGTACAATGAGACACTGAGACTTGCTTGCAACAATCCAGGGCCAAAGGGGCCTGGCTGACTCCATGGCTTGTGTGGGGAGAGGTAATGAAAAGCTAATGATGAGATCTGTGAATCAAGGTGGTCAGAAAATTCCTTTCTGCTTTTATTTTGTTTTCTTTTCATAGCACCTTCTCTTCACCCTTCCCTGCACAGAACTGACCCCAGGACCCAATCTTGTACCATTGAAATCAACAATAGGACTTTAATCAACTTCAGGGAATATTGTGCACCATGTTCATTCAAGTCCATGGCAGCTTGAATATCCATCCTGCCCTGAGAGATAATGTACTGTTCCCAGCCAATTTCTTACACCAGCTGCAGCGGCTCTTTCAAGTTGCTACTTTCAGATCTGTTCCATTTCATCTCTGTTTTCTTGCCACTGTTGAGTTCCTTTCCCAGAATACCACTCCAATGCAGCTATGGTGGCTTCTGCGATGCTAATCCTGTCATTGCCATCCAGTAGAGCATTGTAACTTTAAGTGACAGAGTTCAGTGTGTCTGCTCAGTTTTCATGTAGAGTACATCCAGAGCTCTTCTTTACTGTAATGATTCACCTTCATGTCAATCCAATGCATTTAAAATCTGCCTCCAGATAATGGGTTCATGGTGCCAGGTCATTATCTGGCCTTAGGAAGCCCTGATACTTCATATTCTAAGGGAAAAGTCTGTGCCACCTAATAAAACAATCAACTGCTTAAAAATGCATTTTTGATCCCTTGTGGTTCCCTCTCAGCCTCTATCCTTCTAGTTTGTGGTTTCACCACATAAGGTATGGAGAATGGTCTTGCAGAATCCTTGAGGTTCCATACTGTTCTCAAACAACTCTCTGGATATCTGTTAACTAATCAGTTCTACAGCCATAATACAAAAATGAAATTATCTGTGTGAAACATCACGCACCGAAGGCAGCTTCACTCATGATGCTCATGTATTAACATGTAACCCAGAAATCTCTGCAGTAGTCCTCATCCCAGACCTTGATTTTCCATCTTAAACTTTATGGCACCATGATACATTGTCCTCCCCAGGGGAATAATCTCACCTTTAAGAGCTTCAAAGGAGAAAGGATGGACAGCCCAGAACCAGAGCTCACACTTTATCCCTAGTGAGAACCTAAGTGTGTCAGTGTGTGAGACCAGTCACACAGGCCACAGGCAAGTGACAGACCCCATAGTCTGTCCCCAAAGAACAGTGCTTACTTGACCATCAAAGCACCCAAAGTGCTGGAGAGACAGCACTCTATCTTCTGCAGGGGGTGAGGGAGGGTATGTGTGGTTGTGCAGTGGAAGAGGAAAGTCAAGTTAGGGTTCAGACACTGGAGTCTGCTTGCCTCCATGTGTTCAGTTCTGTAAGATTTCAGAAAGTTTCAGGGAACACTGAGAATACCTGTACCTGTGGCTGTGCAGAACCCCCGATAGAGAAGTTCTCTTGTACGGGCACCCAGAGAATACAACGCCAGACCTCTTGTCAGGATACGCACACTGCAAGGCTGTGCCTCACTGACAAGTCTTTTTCTGGACAGGATCCTTGTGCAGGGCTGCCCTGCGAACCACTGAGGTGGGGAAGCCAGGCTGGCCTCTGGAGGGGCAGCAGAGGGGCAGGCAGCACTAAGCAGGGGGTGTGAGCAGCTTCCATCAGACAATGGAGCTGGTTCAGGAGCAGGGCAGCTCCGTGTGGGTCCTGGCTGTTTTCCCTTTAGCCTGGCACTCTAGCATGCGGGAGCGAAAGGTCAAGCTGTTGGCAGCAACAGAGATGGAAAGCTTGAGGCATCACAGATGTTGGGCTCTGAAAGGAAAATGTTTTCTGTCCTAACAAAGAGAGGTCCTATTTGAAATATGTGTATTCATGGATTCTGAGGGTTATCTTTGTGCTATATAGTGCCAAAAAGGCAATGGAGTGCCTTCTCCACCTGGCCTCCGCTCTCTGATGGCAGAGCACCTTGGGCTGGTTAATATTCTAGGCAGGCAGGAGTTTTGGTCTTGGGGAGAGGCCGTGTACATTGCCCTTCTGTGGAGAGAGCCTGCTGTGGGATTCTGCCACGGCACGAAGGACCTGCTGTCTGGGAGGGCTGCCTGCGTGATGGTGCAGTCAGGCCTGTATGAGAGATGACTGAGTACCCAGCACAGACTGTGTAGCTTTACAGAGAGCACGCATAGTTGCCAGGGTGCGATGTGACAGTGTGAACATGCAGGAAATTTGATCTTGCAGATATGGCTGGAGAGCAGCCTGGATACAGCATGAACCAAAGAGTCCAGGCAATTAGACCACCCTCCTAGCTCAAGTGTCGGAGCCATGTGCAGCCTGAGGCACCCACGATTACCAAAATGTGGGATTGATGAGGAAAAACTATGTGAAAGAAGACAGCTATGAGTGGTGACATGAGGGGAAAGTGTTGGCACAGCACCAGCCTACTTCTGTATCTGGTCCTAGTCTTGTCAGCAGGACTTATTAGCTTGGGCACAGTGCCACCCTAATGCTGCTTTTGGACCCATGCTAGATTCTATCTGGCCATTTCAGAGCGTTAGCAGAGTGAGTATGGTTCAGTTTGCTCCTTCCTGCATAGACGTGTCCTAAGGGGGTTGGAACAGCATCACTCATAGTGTAATTTCCTCGGGAGGCTGTTAAGTTTTAATCACAGAAATCTACCAAATTATATTGACTAATAAATGGTACAGCTCACTTCTGTCTGAAATTCAGTAGGGTTAGTTTCTTTTTAACATGTCCAAGGACACTTCAATTATTTTCAATCAAGCAAAAAGTTCATTAATTAGCCAAGAATCACACATGTATGTGATTTACAGTGTGATAGATTAAGCCTGAATATCAAATGCTCTAGGCAGATACTCAATGCAGCACTGAACCTTGCAAGGGATTGACATAAAACAGTCCTGAGGTCAAGTGGTTACATAATACAGCTCCCTAAGAACAATGCAGCTCACCAAGAATTCTTATATTTATTTATCATCTTCAGTCATCCATTCTTTAATATCTCTAAAAAAAAAAATCAATCTGCTAGAAATTCTCCAAAAAATAAGGACACATTTTTCTTAAGGCAATCTAAGGCATATGGTTCCGTTGGGAGGGAAAAGGATTAGTTTAGAACACCAAAAGCAAGTGTTTCAAATTATCATTTAAAAGACAAATTCACAGGGGGGAATGTAAGGGGGAAAATATGTGCAACAGGGCAATTAAACAAGAAGTTCACAATTAAAAAGTAGAGGTGGTACCATTGTGTTTTAGTCGTGCCTGACATCTACATATCTGGGGTGACTGAGTTTGCATCTAAAGCCAGAATTTCAGCTATAGTGTCTTTATATACATATATGTGTAAACTTCTCTCTCTGTGCTAGTACCAGCAAACTTGCTAATTGCTTGGGACTGTCCAGTCCTGCAATGAGTGAGTATTCCAAATCCAGGAACTGCAAGTATTGCAAGTACTCCAAAGGGTGCTGGAGATGGCTGAAATACAAGACTTCTGGTCGGAAGGTGGTATTGGATGAAATTCAGTAAGTTGGGAATTTTTTTCAGTGAAATGTTCTAATAAATGCATTACCATCAGCTTTCTGTTTTCTTATATTAAATACCTGGTCCTGAAATCCTTCCTCACCATCTTTCAGTGAGTACCTTGACAACTAAACTAATTATAATTTACTCATATTTTCTGTGTAAATGTACTCAGTAAGGCAGTCCAGAGGGAAACAGCTCACCGAGGGAACAATGCCCTTCTGCAATGGCAATGCTGAGATACTTCTTTGCAAAGCAAAAGATTTTTCTTCCCACTTTGGTTCAGGAATGAATCAAATCTGTGTCTCTCCTCCAAGAAGGTAAACCCATTGGAAAAAAGCAGAACAAAGAGAAGCCACCAGCCATGCCATCCACCGGAAGCCCAACTGCTTACCCTTCTCTGAAACTGTCCTTCAGGAAAGATAGAGAGGAGATTAAAAATGTGGATCCCGAAAGGATCCTTTTGCAACTATTTTACCTATTGCACAGTAGTCTCCTGTTTTCCAAGTGATTCTGTGTTTTATCGCAGATTTACTGTGGACCAGGCAAAGCGTTGCTCTGGTGAGTACATGCGGATTGCAGAGCTTCAACACAGCACAGGGAACAATGGAAAGATTTGGAGAATGGTCTTTGGAAAGAGCTCACTGCGAGAATGAAATTGTTACTTAGCAGCAGCAAAAAAACCTAATAAAATGAACAAGGATACAGTTAACAAGCCAAGGCCAAGAAAAAGAAAAGATGCCAAGAACAGCAAACTTAAATAGAGGGAAACTTCACAAGAATCAATAAAATGGACCAGAGAACTGTGTCTTTCTGCATTAAGTGATGCAGACAGTGTGAAACAGATGCTATTTCAATGTCATCAGCAACTTGACAAGCTGGATAAATAATTGTTGCCAAGAAAAATAAAAACATGTGCTGTCAGTGTGGGTGGTTGCCATGATTGCCATGGCCTGTGGTTCAAGTGCAGTTACAGAGATGATGAAAAAGAAAATAAATATGGAAGTGGCTGAGGAAAAACAGTTAGCTTCCCACAGATGGGCCTTTGGCAAACCATAAATTGTAGCTGCCTTTTTCATCATTAGTTTGGGTGGCAACCTGGGAAATAATAAATGGAGGAGAATTAGGGGTACAGACATTTCTTGAGTCCTTCCCATAAAAGGGGAGGAACTGTTGGTGTGGAAGAAGAATTGTTATGAGGAAATGGCAACAGGCTTGCAAAACAGCTAGACACCAAATTCCTACCTACTGCCACTGAAAGTGACAATACCTTCAGAGACCCCACTATGCAACCATGTGACATGGGGGTACCGATATGTCGTTGGTAAGGACTCTTAGGGACCTTAAAGTTGTCTTCTAGGATGTGGTGATGGGCTCAGTTCATGCATAAGCCCCCTGAGGATCAATGGAGAAGGCACTTCAAAACCTTGAGGTATCGTTCTCAGACAATACCAGGATCCCAGCTGTTCATGTAAAACATGACAGGACGAAGAACAGTAATTCTTTCTAGTCAACACAAAGCCCTTGCTCAGGACACCTGGTCTAGAGATGTTGGCTCCGTTCCCATCTTTGTCTGAGGAGAATAATCCCATATCTATAACCTCTTGGGTGAAAATAGGGCCATCTTCTATGCAGAATCATAGACAGGATCACCTAGATATCTGTGTTCATTCTCTACACACGTCCTCTAAACCCTGTAAGAGCTTAGAACCAGAGGCAGATTTATATTCATGTCAATGCCACCTAAATCTTACTGTAGGAAGGTGAGAGACAGGAAAGACGTGCGTTGAGTCGGTCACTTGCACATCTTGTCTGTATCTCAAGGACAAACAATGTGTTTTTATACCTTCTCCATCTTCATTTTAAATTCCTTAAGCATTTCAGCTATTGAAAGTCTCCATCTCAGTCCCTGAGCAATTTCACTTGCCTAAATACAGAAGTGAGTGTTGGTATCATTTTCTACAGTCCCAGATAATCTGTAGGGTAAATTGTCAATAACAAAGTAATCAGTGAGTGATCATCAAATAAATGGCAACGTTGTTCCTTACTTGTGACACTTTGTGTAAGAAATCAGGTCTGGCTGCAATTACTTGCGATGCTGATTTGTGATGTGTACTGAATATGGGTGAAGGAAGAGAGTATAAAACTTTAGACTACCGACATGGTTCATCCAGTGAAAATACATACCTTGCCTACAACCTTATAAAAGTAACCTTGTAATAAGCATCAACAATGCTGACATAGCTAGAGCAGTGATAGAAAAACTCTGCTTTAGGATTTGGTATAAGGCAACATTTCAGGCTGTTTGTTGATTCTGGATCCAGGGCTGAAATCCGCTGAAGCTGGCTTTACATATTTTGACTAGAAGGAGCCCAACCACAAACGATTCATCCAAACTGTCAGTGTGGCTTTGTCCTACTTAGGACAAATCTGCTGGCCTGGCTGGGCCACCCATGGCAAAAGAGCAGACGTGGCACAAGCATGAGCCATGGGCAGGGTCTGGGGTCCCTGGCAGGAACGAAGCAGCTGACAAGTGGCTTGGTTTCTGATGTCACCTTGAAGCAGGAGGTGTAATTTTCGAAATTTGAAAGGGTATTACCAGATTTAAGCTTGCCTGAAATTTCTTGAAGTTTACACCGTTAGTAATTTTTCTTTTTAAGAGAGCTGAAACCTCTTTCAGGAACACTTTTGAACCTCAGCACACAAAATCCAAGTTCAAGGTTTAGCTTCATCCCCCATCCCCTTATGCATATGATGACTTTGTTCCATCCTCACTGTAGATGAAATCTTGTACCCAAGCTTGGCTCAGATGGCAGGTTTTGGTCTGCACTCTGGTTTTGTTCCCACACCAAGCAGAAATGTCAAGGGTTTTGTGACAGAACTTTTCTCTAACATCAGTAGAATAACCCCAAAACTCTAACAGTAACACCTATTGTTCTCTTTGATGGTTTAAAAAGAATAATTAATGCTCTTTTCATGAACAGAGCAGGCGCAGAGGCACACTCAGTGGTCAGTCGGGAATGAGGAGGGTCTCAGAAGATTTAGGGGAGGATGACTGATCCCTGTCTACTACTCCTCGGAAGCTACTGTTTCACACAAGACAATACGGTTAATGCCTGCTTCTTGAACACTTGCCCAGTTTCTCTGTGTGATCCTATCACTAACACTGATAAATAGGTCTGCCTAAAGCAATAAGGCCACAACATATTTGCTTCTTTGAACTAGAGCAATTCTGCTGCCAAACCAGCGCTCCTAGCCTTTCCAGGTTCAGCTAGTGGTTACATGTGCATTGACATTTCTTTTTACCTCAGGCCAGATGAGGGAGAAATGGTTTCCTACTTTGTAAAGCACTTTTCTTCCCCCTGTGTGACAGCTTTTGATATTGCATTTGGGAAGGAGAGTGAAGGTGGTTTCCAACAGAGATAGAGAGATCTTCAAACTTTTCTGTTCCCAAATAGGAAAGCCATACTTCATTCGAATAACAGGACCAGAAACACTTTTAAACTTCCCTTTTCAGCAACCTGCAGTGCCATTCGTTTGAGACATGCTTTCTGAACTTAATCAAGATCCTTCCCAGCCTATTTGCAGATTCCTCATGCAGGAGAACAGCTCTCCCTAATGCATTGCTTTAGTTTATGTTGCTCTTTCGTGTCAGACCATCCAGGAGTTTTTGAGAAGGACTTATCAAAGAAAGTAACTGTGTGTGTCATGGAAACACAGGAAGAAAGTGCAGTCCATTTTGTCAGCTGCTGTTCAGAGGATGGAGTTGTAATACTGCAGACAAAGGTTTATGTGTTATGGAAGCTTACACTTTTGCTATGTTTCTCAGGTTTAATTCTATTGTATGCATCTTTATTAATGTGGAAAAAAATCTGGGTCAGGCTTCTTTCTCAGAAGAATAAATTCGCTGTAACAATCTGTATCTGATGTCTGCCTAAACAAGTATTTTTATCTTACAGTATGAAATAGATGCCTATATGCCTATGAATACTGGTGCTGGTGAAATGTGCATGATATGCTACATTCCCTGTTCTGTAGCAGAGCCAATTTCAACATCTACTAAAGGTCTGACCTTTTCGCCCCTCCCCTTACTCCCCCCCAGGCAAATATCTTTCTAACGAAAGGCTGATGCAGAGCAAACAGTGTGATATCTCTTCACCTTTCCTTATCTCACCAGAACTTTTGGGATCTTATTTTTCTTTTTGTGTGTTTTTACTGGAACATTTAGAATTAGGAATTTCAGCATTATGAATTTCAAGTAGAGGTTGAGAGAACAAGCATAACTGTCACAAGAGCTGTCTTCTTATTCTCTATACTTATATTAAAGGTGTTATGTCTGAAATAATTTTGATCTCTTGAGTTTAATGCCCAGACAGAGACAAGCAGAGTCAAGTCTACAGTGTGGTTCATTCCAGTCTCTGTCAAAAAGGGGCTGTGTCAGATATGTGCTATATTTCACTTTATTTTCATCCCCTAGTTATAGCATAACAGCAGTTAGAGATGGAATAGACCTACCAGTTCTTGCTTCTGATCTATATCCATAGACCAACACAGGGTGTTTATCATACATTTCTTGAGTCTTGTCCTCTCAAATTTTAAGTGTATCTTGATTGGCAGCTAAGTGTTGTCACATTTTTAAGAGTTGTTAAGGGCAATGGCAATTGCATAGGGGAACTGTATTTTAGAAACCTGATGGAAATGCTTCTCTTTTGGACTCTAGTAGACTTTCTCTCCTAAAGGAGGCAGAGGAGATTGGCAGTATGGAAGAACAGTTGTAAAGCTGGAAGAAGGTGTTGGAAAATCCAAATTTGTTCTTGTAAAACCTGTCAGTTCAAAAGATTGATGTCTTATTTCAAAAGAAGCTCCACAATGCTGTGAGTAGTGCCTCTTTTTTTATAGCATACCAATGTGCTTGAGAAAGAAAGAGAACCAGTGAACCACAGAATATAGTGAAAGACTTATATATACTCCAACACCATGGCATAGTTTAGCTTTATACAGTTCATTCCTCAACTTAAAGGGAAGAACTCAAAACTGAGTCAATCAATCTGAAAAAGCAGCCTTTGTACATGGTACTTTAAGGGCTCAATAGTGCAATAGTTTCTCTGAGTGAAGACACATGGACATGAATGGCACATTCTTAAAACTTCAAATGATTGATTTTGATTTATTTTGAAGTTATTTATTTTTAAGTGTGACCACACAGTAATACATCTATTAACAGTGCACTGTTTTCAGATCTAAAGGCAGAGGACGACCACGTAGCAGTGACTCTGAAAGGAGCCCTGACCCAGGGCTATGCGCAGACATTTTAGAAAATGAGGCCTTGAATGCTCTTGCATGTTGTGAGCTCCTGTTAGGGGCTAAAGACTTTGTGCATTTTATAGCCAATCCATGTTCATCCCTTTAGTGATGAATAATCTCATGCCTCCCATGACATGTCTCACAGACTCTTCTTGGTTCTAGCACCTACAAATTGTCTGACAGCAACGTGATTAGCACTCAGTGCTGTGGCCAGGTTTGCCTTCTGATGTGTGCTGGGTTTCTTTTCCTCTAATCAGTTAGAAAACACCTCCTGTATGAGATGGGAGGATGGATGTGGCTGGCTTTTCCCCAGGGTATCAAGACCTCACTAAGGCATGCCCAGACATGGGAAGAAGGCTTTGTTGCAGTGATGTGGCTGTAGTGTTGGTCACTGGTTCCTCTGGGCTCTCAAAGAATTTGCTCAGTTTTAGGGATTAAAGTAGAACTAATTTTGCCTTAGATTAAGCATATGCTGAAGAGTGCTGTTGGAGTGCAGAGTATTCAGCTTTCCATAGCAGCAAGACTGAGAACAGCAAGTTATTTTAGCACATAAGTCCAAAGAACTTCAAGAACTTCAAGAGACCCATTCATATGATTAAAGGTAGGTATGTGCTGGAGTGCTTTGCTGAATGAGGGGATTTTGAAATATTTTTTCATGTCTCTTGCACTTGAAAATTCATAAACGTAACTAAGAAGACCAAGAAATAAAAAGAAAAGAAAGAAAACCAGAAGAAATATGTATAGATATTTGGGATTCTAGACATTAAATATTTGCAGCGTCTATTTTATGCAGGCCTGCCAATTTGTGTGTGTATAAAACAGGATTTTAAAAATTGTATTTTATGACTTGACTGTAGACTGTGTAATACAAGCGGAACATAAAAGAGTAATGAAACAAACAAGACACGACTAGGTCTTCTAAAAGTTTTTTATGGCTTTTATCAGGAGAACAAATCCTCCATCCCTTTCTTTCTGACTGTCATTACTTTCACATAAAGATGCAACATTAGAAAAAAAATCACTCCATTCCCACAACAAGAAAAGCATTAGAATCAGTAACAAAATGATTGCAATAATGTGGGTTACAAGCAAGACGAACTGGTTCTTCATTTTGATAACTAGAATGGGAAGCTTAAAGGGTAAAAAATTAATCCTTTTACATGTCAGGCATAAATTCCTGCACCTTGTTAGTATTTTGCTGCTATTTTACTTGGATAATCCTGTAATCATTCAAAGATAAATGTTCGAATATGCTGGCTGATGAACAAACAGCTGATACAAACAGCTAATGTCCAGAGAGGTGTACAGCTTGGGGAGAGTTTTGCTGCAATGCCAGTTACCTCATGTGGCATTTGTGTCTAAGTCCATTTAGGAGGAAAAAGCCCATCTTCACCACAAAGCCGTTTTCACTTTGCCAGTTACAGGAGCAGTTGAATGATTTGTATGATATAGTCAGAATACTCTATGATAAAAATGAAGTATTGATTCAAGGAGATTTTAATTTAGATTAGTTCACTTAAAACGAGTAATAAATTGAAATGAACTCTACAGAGCTCAGGTTCAGAATGAATTATCTTGTCACCTCATTGAAACCTTGGGCAAGGAATAATTCTAGTTATGGCCTTAACCCAAATCACCAATTTTAAATAAGAACTGTACAAATAATTTGGAGAAGAGAATGACAGACATGATACCTGATTTGTAAATGAATTCCAGAGAAAGGAAGGGGAAAATAAGAAAAAGCATTTATCCTAAAACAAATCAGAAGGAAAAATGTAAGTAATTTCAGTACTGTGCTTTCATATTAACAGATCCTCATGTGTCAAATGCTGTGTTAATGTTTGAGAAAATCTTGCATATTGCTACTAGTATTTCTTCCTAAGAATACTTTTTTTCTCTTTCCCCCACCATCTTTCTAGATAGGATTTTTAATGAGTCATTCCTGTACTGAAGCCTTTCACAACAGCTGACAGTTCTGTTTGCTAAGATGTCGTGTGCTGATTTAGCCTGTTTTGCTTTATGTGTTGTTTATCCATGCATGTTTACAATATGCATACCCATTGCCCACACTCAGACTGCTGATGTATACAAGCACACATTCACACACATCAATATATGATTTCCTCTTGACTCATTTTTAAAGCCTCCAGTTCCTTGTCCATTCTTTTTACTACAGTTCTGATAGAAATTTATTTTCTTCATTTTGCCCATTTCCCTGTGTATTGTTGTATTTCCTACATGTGTTAAACTGGGAGTACAAGTTATAAAATAAATAACAGGATTGAACAAAAACAGGATATATTTTGCTTCTACTTTTCCTGTAATAATAGCTCGCTGTTTAATCTCCACCTTATTTATTTTACGGGATATTTGGTTTTTGTTGGTATTTTTAATAATAAGTTTTCGTCTTAGAACTGATGGTCTTTGCTCAAGGCCTAGCTTGTTAGACACTCTATGAATTCTTTTAGGCATCTAAACTCAATGATTTTACACTTTTACCAAGTGAAAATGAGGTGTCCAGAGAAGATGTCTTGCTTACAATGAGTAGATCTTCTGGATTTATCACACACTAAAGTGTCCATTGAATGAGAGCATTCATGGTCAACATTTCAACCAAAGGCATGCTGATTTCAGTCATGCGCTCTCACACCCCCACAGACACGCACCAGGATGTCTGTACAGAGGCAATCTGTCCAGGTGCCTGAATTTGGGTGTTCTGTTCAGGGTTCCTGGGGGAGGACAGGACACCATCTGTCTAGTCCTCATCTTGTCTCCTGGTTTGGGATCCATGTGCTGATTTCTGCACATGCCTTTCTGTACACTTTTGGACCTGATGGTGATTAGTCTCTCCACTCCGTCCCACCTCCATGAATTGCCAGGATTGACTCACCGTCCTTTGTCTCTGGGTGTCCTGCACTTTGCTGTGTGTTAGGATTGCATTGAGCTGATAACCTTTAGGTGTCTTCAAAATATAGTCAGACATTTCCATTTGTTCTCCATTCACACAAGCCACAACATTCCTATTACTTTTCTCTACAGATTCTGCACAGGTTTTTTATCCACTGAACACTTACAGTGGTGGTCGGATCTAAAAACGTATCAGGGTGCCACTTCTCTTTCCAGAGGAATAAATCAAATGGTACTAGCAAATTGTAGACACTTTAATTTAAGAAGAGATAAATTTCCAGCAGGAGAGATAAAGGGGAAATTAATAGATTTTCTCCATGTCATAAAACAAATTCAGGTCTAGACTTAGAATTGATTGTATTTGGCAACAGAAAAATACGTGTCTTTACTGTCTGATTCAAAGGCTACTGGGCAGAAAGAAGCAAGGATTCTGGGTGGGAAAAGAACACTAGCTCTTTGATAGCAGTTTCTGTGCTGCAAATGCAATTGTCCGTGTAAAACAGCAGCATTACAAAGAAAGGCGTCTGGAAAAAATACAGGCATTCACTTTCAACAAGATTTAAAACTGGGATCCAGTACAATTTGGTCCCTTCTGTCGCCCTAGTGTGTCTGTTCTCACTGCAACAAGTGAGAATTGCTTATTGCTATCAACCAAATTTACAGTTGATATTGTTTCTAGAGACAGCCATGTTTCCCTGAGGAGTTTGTGACCATACAGGTAAATTAAATATATCCAGGACTGTTCTCCAGCACTGAGGCCAACTGGTGTGCTATAACCTGCATCCATCAGTCCCAAAACAGATCAGCTGTGCACAGACCGCCCAGGGGAATCACTGCTTGGCCATGCCAACTTTTGAACCTTGCCTGGGAAACATTTAGGAGGGAGCTAACTGGCCTGGGACCAAATCGTGGCAGAGTTTGTTCTGAGAGTTTACTACTGTAACTGAATGAGTTATCATTCGCAGGACCTTTGGCACATTCAAATTTAGCAGTATAGACATAGCCAAAGTGGACTCAGTTCTTTGAAAAAAATACAACGTCTCAGCATTTAGAGCCAGGAAAGGGGAAAGACACACTGAACTGTGTCCAGATGTATGTCTAGATGTTTTTTTCTGTTTTGTTTTGGTTTTGTGTTTTTTTTCCTTCTCCATGTTTGTTTCAGTTACATTCTCTCCAGAGTGGGTATAACAGTATTTAACCTTCCTTCTGGCTTTCTTCCAGGGAATTATGTAGATATTATTTAGGTAATAATTAGATTTTCTCTACTATTGGATCAGATCCAATGTTAGTAGATATAGCTTTGATTTTAATAAGAAAATATTTCTATCTCATAGATAGAACCAGCTAATTAGTAGAGGGGATCATAAAGTCAATACATTTTAGTTCCTTCCTCAGATTTGATTAAATGCTAATTGCAGGACTGCCATTTGCTTGTGACAATTAACAGGATATTTAACCTTGTATGTTTCCTAAAACATTAGGCTTTTCTTATTTTGTTGCTGCTTCTTTACCTTCCAGCCTGGTTCTCAGCTATAAGCAGTCAATCTCCATTCTGCTGCCTTCGTCATTTAACAGAGAAACAAGCAGATCTGAGATTTTTCAGATCTGTGTTTGACAACTAATTCTTTCTCTTGACGATAGCCTGAAAAGTGTTTTGAGAGTGATTTGGAGACAGAGGCAATACTTTGCCTAGAACTGAGGAAAGAACATCTGTTTTCTTTCTTTTTTCTTCCTTTTATTCATCTACTCTTTAAATTCCCTGTAAATCACAAATTTGGGACATTACTGGACTTACTCATCCTCCTGTCTTCCAGTGCCTTGAACAGATCATGGATGTGTTTCTGAACAGAACAAATCCTTGTTTTGTGGTAGTTTTCCTCCAAAATTCACAACATAACAACAAGGAATGTATGAAGTCCTTGCAATTGCTAGGTTCCGGTCAGTGATGGGAGCAATAGGCTCCACACGTGTGGCAATTAGAATAGCACCAGAAAATGAGGTTGGTTATAGAAAAGATCTGCTCAACCTCTTCAAGTGCTGTGAGCTGCCAGATATGAAATAACTAATGCAGTTGCCAAATTACCAGCATCAGGTCATGATTCATACAGCAGACAGCCGTATTTGTAAATACCTTTAAAATTAACTACAGTTTGAAGGAGGGCTATTTTTATCTGTACTTTTAAAACAACTGGTCTGCTTGTTATTTACCCTGAATGATTTGCTAGAAGACTTCAGCTTTCTGTCAGAATAAAGAGTTAATGATGAAGTTATGTATACAGTCAGTTCACAACAGCCATCAGTGAATGGAAGTCTGACATCCCACATGGACGCTTGGGTGTCTGGATGAATCTAGTGGAATCCAGCACCTTCCTATTGTTTCTCCTACATCTGGTAAGACTTTTTGCATGCATATGGATATACAACTTTGTAGATGTTGTGTTTACAGACTGAGACTCATTTGTGCGAGAGGTAGGAGACAAAAATAACAAGCCACTCTTGTCTCTAAAATAAAAGATACACACTGTTGATGAAGGATTTATAAATAATATGCCAATTCAGTGATCACATGCTGGGGAGCGGATCTGCAGCTGCCGTGGAGATCTGCTCAGCAACTTCTTGTTCTAGCTGTGTATTAACTAGCTTGAACACCTGCTGTGCCCAGCTCAGGGATTACTGACGTTCTGAGATGGCTACTTGTGCTGGTTTGCTGCAGGATCGATGGTGGGTATGGTGACAACCCTGCAGAGAATGCAGTGGAATGGCATGTGGTGTGGCTGTATTTTGAGTTAGCTGAATTAGTAACTGCCCAGTCTTTGCAAAAGCTGCTCCTGGGCTGTGTGGACTCTGCGTGGTGAGAAGCTGCCGGGCACAGACAAACATCATCACAACTGACTGCATCATTTACAATTGAGGCATGTAGGCAGCTGTGTTCTTCCAATGGCCAGGGGCAAGAGAGAAGCCCTGGAGGAGGCTGAGCTGTGCCCTGTCTCTTGGCCCCTGTTGTCGGAGGGGAGGGATGAGGAGCTGCTCGTGGCCTCAGGAGCCCCACAGCCCGCTGGCTGCAGCATTGGGAGAGTATTGTGGGGAAGTCTGACGACTTGCTTGAGCTGTTCTGGTACTTTCTGCTTGCCATCTTATGCTGACTGCTTCTGGAGACACAATACAGGACTAGGCGGTCTGTTTGCCTCTCCCTGTTCTTAGGTTTTAATTTACGCACAAATTACCTTTGGGATTTCTATCTGTTTCCATTGATTTTATATGGCACTGAAGAGACTAGCTTCGACTAGATGCCTTAGTTTTAGATAAAGTCAAATTAAATTAATATTTCCTTAAACTATTAACATTTCTACTTCAGGAAAAGCAAACATACAAAACATTTTCACTACTTATCCTGCAAGTAAATCTCTAACTTGGCACATGTTTAAAGATTCATTATTGCCTTAATAACTAAAATGATACTGAACCATTTTGGCAATTAGATTAACACAACTATGCATGAATAGAATATTTTTCACCTTACCATGGTGTAATTTACAATATGCTTGCAAAGTAAACCTGCAAATACTTGCTGCTTAGCCTTTCTTGTCTCTGAAATCTGCAGTTAATTCAATCAGGGACTCCTTTGTTTACTTGAACTGGCTTTGATTTGAACTCTAGTTAAGATAGTGTTATGTAAATTCATGACAGATGTGCAGAAAATAATTTTTCAGTTGTTAATAATTTTGTCCAATCCCTGTCTTCCTAGACAATGCTTCTACAAAAGACCTGTTTCCTTTTTAAATATTACTTTTCCTTTCCCAGTCCCTTAGATATATTTGAAAAGAGTGAGAAGATTTACTTTTAGCTAGGGAGATAATTTCCTCTTCCCTACCTTTCAAAACACCTGAAATGCTGGTCCTCCAGCTCCCTTTAAAAGAATTCCCCGAGATGGAGCCCTCCTTCTCAAAATTTTACACAGAAAAGTGGAAACTTCTGCAGTCTGGTTGTCAGAGACCTGTGCTGCTTCTGCAGTTACAACAGGGATGTTGCACCATGACAGTAAATGTCGAGGTAGAACAAAAAGTCTAAATTCTGGGTTAGTAATAAAAAAGAATAGGTCAGAAACTCCTCCATATGACTAGTTTAGGCAGGCAGTCTTCATGGATTTGTATGCAGTTCATACTTACACTACTTAGTGAAAAATTTCAGTCAATGGAAATTAATGCTCAACTATCACTATTAATTGGATACTTTCATTCTTTAGACATTTTTGAAATCAATTCCCATGTGTCTAGGTAATGAAATGTCATTCTGCCAACCAAAGCAGTTGTTATACTGCAATGCAGTGGAGGAAAAATACAACGTGCTGGTGTAAGGAAAATTTGTCTGGCTTCACCTTCCCCTTCACTCAAAGTTTTGAAAAAATTGCACAACAGTTCTAATAAAACTCCAGGGTTATAATGCAGATACAATACTTCCAGAGCTGTTGTCATTCCAGTGTTACAAGTATTAATACATGTGAAATAATTGTAAATCTTGGAAAAACAATTGAACATGGGTGAGAACTTACTTTTCTTCTGTTGCATCTCTCCCTTATGCAAACACATATGTTTTCATCAAGCCATTTTCTTGTACACTACAAAAATGCATCTGCAGGACAATCTTTTTCCCTGGCCTATTTTTTGCAAGAGTTCTGAGAAGATTCTTTTTGGTGTTTCTCCTTTTTATCAAAAATAGCTTTCTAGTACAACAGAAACATTTGTGGAAAACATCTGCTTTCCCTCAAAGCCTGTTTTTTGTCAGGAAATGAAATCCACACTCAGAAACCTTTAATCCAGAAATCCAAAGTTCATCTGATTTATGCTGGCATATATTTACACAGAGTTCATATATGTAGGTTTAAGACATTGCATAAGCACTCAATATTAACGTCTCTCACGGAATTACCAGCCTCATTCCTATTAATTCGTGACACATGGGAATGATGCATCTCTACTTCTGCAGCTTCTGTCATTGTAAACCTTGATTGCTGCTTTCTGCCATATCTTCTTGTTATTTTCTTGCTGTCATCTGTAGTCAACAGTCCATCCATCACCGTTGTTTTGATGATTGCCAGAGTGCCTGCATCAAGACCACACTGTCAGCTTGACATCCTGCATGTGGAATAACCTTCCCACTGCAGTAGGGATTTCTAGCAGCTAAAGCCAAGGGCATAGGCTATTCTTTGGAGCTGATAATCATGCAGATGAAAAATCTCTTGTCTTTCCTAATTTTGCCTTTTTTTTTTAATTGTCTGGTTTGATTTGTCTTTTTGGTCATTTCAGTTTCTCTCCTATGCTCATGTTGCTGCTTTGACACAATCTCTTGTCAAGGAATGCCTTTCGAAAGAAATGAACCTGATTTTATTTACTCCAGTTGACCACAGTTAGCAAGAATTCATCATGCCGTCTGCATTAGGTCTGGTTTCTCAGTAAATACCAGCAAAATGGTGCTGTGAATGCTAACACTCCTGAATTTTCCTTAGTTTGCATCAAAGCAGTTTTAAACAGCATGTTTTAAACTGGGAAACAGTATGGTTGCTTTCATCTTTTCCCATATGTGTAAATCCCCCCCCCCCCATATTACCCTATACATATAAAACTATTGAGTTATATATATAAAGCAGGATAAAACAAGTCAGATCCAAGGCATGAATGGAGCCTGACACGGAGGTAACCACACTGTATCCCATGGCATGGTTTAGCTTTTGAAGTGGCTGTGTGTCCTTACATAGCTAGGAATTCCTTCGTGAAGGAACACCATGAACACCATCTCTCTACCATGTCTATACAGCCTGAGACATGCAAGCAGGCTCAGAGGGTTTCCATTTTAATCAGTCATAGTCAATTAGTACATTTGTGTCTTTCATTACATTCTTTGATTAAAAAAAAAAAAAGCATACAGAATTTTTTAAAGTTGTATTTTGGTATAAAATGTGTCCTTTTTCTTCTCTCCAGTTCATACTTGTGCTCTTGAGAGTCTTTTCTTGTACTCAGAGACTTGTACTATTAAATTGCCCAAATTGGTCGGTCCCACAGTATGGGAATAAAACATCCCAAAGCACAGGATCCTGCAAAAGGTCTCTTTCAAGAGCATCTTCCCTTGTTGTTTATTTGTTCTATTTCTCATTGATGTAGTCCAGACTGCTAAGGCAACAAAATGTTCCTGTTTTGATGTTTGGGGAATGATGTTGCCACAAAGGATTTGCATATTCCCCACCATAGCGGAGGTTTTCCTGAGTGTAGTCAGCATTATGCATACACAACAACGTGGACACTTACCGTTTCCCTTACTTCAGAGGGATCAGCTAACACATGTAAAAAGCAAGGAAGCTTGAACATCTGCTCAGCGATGATAAAAATGAAAGTTATATTGGGATAAGCCTTTTCTTTCTTCTTTCTATTATCAAAAATCACCTTATTTTTCACAAGAAATCGGGAGGCAGTCACTCACAGTTAATGGACAGCATCATCACTAGTAGACCAAATACTTGCCTAGTTCATAGTTTTCCAGGTACAGCTGCAAATGGAAACGCAAAGTCCTCCAAGTAACAGAAAGTGCTAAAGAGACTGATAAGCAGCTTCTGTAAAAGCTTGAATACAGCATTTGACACAGCGTAAAGAGGAAAAGGTCTCCAGAAGAAAAAGTATTTTGGAAAGGAACTTCAATCCAAATGTTGAAAGACACTGAATTATACAAAGTGTTAATGAATACAATTTGATGTAACTATCAGAAAGGAAAATTACATTTAATATCTCCATGGCATAAAATGCACCAGAAAATAAAGGGAAAATTGTACTACATTACTGGAAAAATGAGCGGGCACCATTTCCTGAAGGCAATCAATTCCTAAACTGCTAACAGGGTCTGCCTGTGCCCATGGCATCCGCACATGTCAGGAATTCATCAGTTCCTTTCAGAAAGTTTATGACTAACTCTGCCATTAGTTGGTCAGATAAAGTCCAATTTTGGTAAATATGTGTAATTCAAACATATGAAGTTGACCAAAAAAAGAAAAAAAAAGGAGCAATAAAATTAAACATGACCATCCAGGATCATAGCTGCCAGTTTTCTGTAAAGATAAATGTCAGTCTCTCCCAATCCCAGTTTTAAACTGGTGTGTTCAAGATTGGCTAAATCATTCATTGTTTTACAAGGAAGGTTCCCAAAGTAGTTTAGATGCTTTACTTAAAGGCATGCAGAACTCTCCCAAAAGGAAAGTTTTACACAGACCTGGAGCAGGGATCAACACAGGTGCAAAGGGTGGGAGCAGGAATAGGAGTAACGAGATGAGGACAACCTCCCCCACCACAGCAGAACCAGACACTTATCCTCATCTGGCTTTGTATGACAGCCAGAAGGAAACTACAAGAAGACAGGAGAAAGGAAATAAGAAGAAAGAAAATGGGTATCTCCCATGCAATTGTCTGGAATTTCCTGAGATTCTTTTTAATACAATTGTTGCATTAAATGCCTCATGGGCCAAGGCTAGGCTGCCAACTTGGAAGAGAGATTGCCCTCAGAAGAACCAAAAGGTCAGAAGGGCAACACCTTTTGTCAAA
The DNA here is from genome assembly GCA_011057875.1 of Pterocles orientalis. Classification (NCBI taxonomy): domain Eukaryota; kingdom Metazoa; phylum Chordata; class Aves; order Pterocliformes; family Pteroclidae; genus Pterocles; species Pterocles orientalis. The sequence continues at coordinate 4,419 of WKFP01014317.1, read as the reverse complement.
GAAGACAAGAAGACTTTATTGCCCATCCCAAAGCATTCAAAGGTCATGCTCAATCTCCAAATAATAGGAGACTGGCTTGAAACTCACAAGACTGAATGAAAGATTAGATTTATTGTATTTACTACCTGAGTCCTGAGCCTGGTAGTAAGGAGGCATTTGTGTTACATTTTCAAATTTCCCCATGACCATTAGTGTTGGACCTTGTGGCTTCCTTTTTTCCTTTTAACAAAAGGAGCTCAGATTGGCACTGAGTCACTTATTTCCAGAGGTAAATTTCCAGAGATAAACCATAAACTATTGCAAGAATCAATGAGATACTGACAGTTGTCAGTACCAGGTATTCTAAGAAGTGGCAGTAATCTGACTTCAGCTTTGCAGAAATACATAATACAAAGTGCAATTTCAAAGCCAGCAGGACTGGGGGCAAGCAAGGCTTTTGGCAGATTCGTGTTCTCATTTCCCTGTGGCTCTCCCACTGCCCAGGTGGCTGCATTTCCAAATGCCTGTCTTAAACTTTTCTACTGGTCACAGGCTTTATAGGGTAGTTTGAAGAAGAATATTCTCCTTTATCAGCAAGTTCTTCTTGCCAGGTCTCTTTTCCTGAGGAATGTTTTAAAAGTTTCTCTGTGTCTACAGAAGTTATCTTACAGAGGAAGATGTTTTGTTTGACATTAATGCTACCATAGACTGATGAGTTTAGACTTAATTTTGTATCTAGTAATCCAATAATTTCATGGCCTTTACAACAGAAGGCTTTCCTGATGGAGTAATACTTTTTTCCATCCCAATTATTTGCCAGATATGGGCCAAGGTCTATTTTCAGTGATGGTGGTATGAGCCCAAAACAGTTTTGATGAAATGAAATGCAGTGATGTGCTGGTGTGAAGAAAAGCCATTTCAACTCACTTCCCGTTCATCTGTTAACCTCTTATTTTTACATTTCTTTGGTTTATTCTTTTTGGATGCTTGTCAGGGTGACTGTGGCCCTGGCAGGGCCTTGCCCATGCGTCGCCGAAGTTGTTTTGCCCGAGCCTGGTGTGCTGCCGAGGCCCACCCACCCACATGCCGGCAGCGACACCGGCTGAGCTCCCTACTGCCCGGCTGCTGCGGGTGGGCCAGTCAAAGGGCAAGGCTGAGACAAAAGGTTTATTAAAGTTTAAACAACCCAGTTGCTGTGAAGATATCTTTTATTTGTTCTGACATCTTCACTGTCAGCAGGAATGACAAAGTGCTCATCACTCACCTGCTTTCTCTAAGGCTGAGGGAAACGGCAATCTGGAAGGGTTTGTCTGGGGCATCCAGTCAAGGAGAGCCACAGGGTTTGGTGGTGTTATGGCAAAAGTTAATGAACAGGCAGGGCAAGGGCTGCTAACAGGAGGTTTAAAGGACACCAAGACACCTTCAGTACTGATGTCTCCAAGGTGCCGTTGTTAGGGAGACTGCATCATGTGGTGAGGGCCTCCAAGCGAGAAGCTGTTTTAGACCTGCCAGGAGAGAACAAGCTCTCCAAAAGGCAACCAGGTCCCTAATTCTCACTGAAACCTGTGGCTCTGAGGATCAAGACCTGAATTCTCAGCACTAGAAGAACTTCCAAAAGACCGACTGCAACTGTGACAGTATAAAACAATGTAGTTTTTTTCACATTTTTTTTACACTTTCTCAAATTCTTGGTTATTATGGTGTTACCTTATTCTCATCCAGTTCCTCACCAAGAGGTTTCCTGAGGTGCTCAAACACATTTGTCGAGGTTTCTGAGGTAGAAATATAAAACAGATGCCCTTTGGTCCATGTCTCTGAACTAAATTGAGCATATGTAAAAGAGAAATTAATCTGCCTTTCCGTTAAGGCTCAGGGGCTTAAGAGGAATTGTCCTGCCCTACCTCCGGGCTTCGTCTCTTCAAGGCTTTGCAAGTCAGTAAGTACCACATCACTCCTAGCTCCAAAGTTTTTGCTAGATCAAAGCAAGGACATCTAAGGACTAGCAGGAGTTTACTTGTCTCTTCTTCTTGCTCTCAGCCACACAAAATGCCTAACAAAAACATGTAGCTTCAGCAAATGGCCATCCAAATGCAGACATCAGGGACTGGGACTTGTAAGGCAGGGATCTTTGTTATGGGCTGCCCTTCTCTTGTTTTTCACTAAGTGCCAGGAGTGAAACTGCAGCCTTAAATTGATCGACATTTTGCCATCACCTTGAGGAAAGTAGAGATCTCACCTGCAGAGTTTGAGACTTTTCTTCTCTGCTAACGTGTTCAGAGAGGGCAAGGGTAGACTTCATGGGGAACCAAAGTGAAGAAAGGCTTTTTATTAAAAAAAAAAAAATACAGCTTCATTTTATGAAGCTAATTTTAGTCTCCTGTTTGATACCCTGTCCAAGGAAAGGACAAAGAGGTGACTAGTGTGTATTTAATGTTGCTAGTTCAGAACTGAAATAACTTTTGTTAGGACTAAGTGACTTTAGGCAAGGTTTTTCATAGTGACGACAGAGCGCATATATTTGGGATGTCTTACAAGTAGATCAGACAAAGTTAGGATAATCTTGGTTCTTGACCCTAGTTATTTGGCATTGTAAGAGTTAAAGACCTTAAAACTTTTTTTATTCTGTTCTAATAAATAACTAACATTTTGTATTGCATCACAGTTACTGTATGAGCATTGTAGACGACCTTTTATTTCCCCTCATTAAGACACTGGTCATATTTGACCGTAACTTACTGAGATCAATAAATGCTTAATGTGTTAACTTCTCAGTCTAATTTTATGTGACACCTTGCTGAGCCAGCAAAAGGAAAGGACAGATTGGGATGGGCAGTGGTATCTGAGAGGTATTTATATACAACTGCTATGGATTTGTGGCGTGTTTGCCAGGATTGTGAAACTATTTTCACATTGGTAAGTCCTCTAACTACCTGTCCATAAAATGAAGAAAGGGTCATCTTGCAGTTCAAATGCAGAACTTGGTTTCAATAGATCAGAATTTAGTTCCTATCCATGCCATAGAGTTTGACTGAGACCTTGGGCAAATCATTTATTGTCCCTGCCTCTCACTTCTCTGTAAGCTGTATTAGGGATAATAACTCATAAAAGGGGAGAATGTCAGCATTCATGTAACACTCACACTGTTATTCAGCTCATGGTCCTACCTCTGCCTTGAGCTAAGATGGAGTTGATCTAATTGTATTTCACCAACATTTTGTTCTAAAGTGAATTTCTTGTTTTTTTAATGTTTAGACACAGTCATAGATGGTGACTGGGCTGAGACTGTTTCCAAAATGGTCAGTCTGTACCCTGAAAGATTTGAAGGCCTTTGTTCACCCTGTCTTTGGTGCCGAGTTCCTTCTCCTTTCCCAAACATTACACCAGATTCTGCCTTGATCTAACATTTCAGAAGCTGACGGCTCTCTTGGTACCCAGCATTGCCACATAGACAGTAGTAGGACTTCATTTCATCACTGTAAAAAGGCACTGCTGAAAGGCAAAGAAGACCTTGGATGAAGAATTTGCTGTTTTTTCTTTGATATAAATTATACATTGAAAGTGGTTTGCATAATTCAGCCTGGTCCACAGCATGCTAGGAGGCATGAGTATCTGCTCATCTGCAAAGCAGTTAGCCAAGGTAGCCAGCAAACACAAAATTCAGTTATGTTTTGTTAACAATGAATATTTAATCATCTTCCAGAACACTCTAGATGCCCAAAAGTTTGTTGTTGAAAATATTATCAAAAGGCCTTTGTATAGCTGTGATTTGTTATACATAATAAGTAGGATACATTCAGTGCTACCGTGTGGTTCTTTGCCATTTACAGCTGTTGCGGGCACATCTGTCTCCCCCTTACACAAAGTTGTCTTCATGATCTTATGCATCTGGCACAGGACTCGATTGGTATTGGCAGGTCAGAGGGTATGGAAGAGACCTAGGAAGTTCATAGCTGTGCCTTTCTCTCCCTTTCTTCCCCCATACTTGACAAATGGCTCATACCGATTGCTTCTTTTTTCCTTCCCCAATGGACAAGTTCCAAGAGAAATTTGGGTAAAATCAGCAGAATTCCTCCATGGTGCCCAGGTCCTAAACCATCACGACATGATACATGGTGAAAGCCAGAGCAAAACCCTAGATTTGCCATAAGCCGTTGCCTATCAGTGATGGTTAGATGCAGTGACAAAGCAAATATTAAGTATTCTGCATTTAAAATCCCAGAAAACATCCAACACAGCAGGAAACATGCTGCTGTGATCCTGTGAAGAAAGTAGTTGCCATCTCCTCTCCATCACAAATGCCAGACTACTCTGGTTACCCGTTGGGTCAGCCCTCATGCTACCTGAGGTGCTAGTAATTAAAATCACCACACTTCGAACTGAAATGAAATTGCCTTTCTCTTAATGCCAGAAAATAGAAAAAGGAAAAAAAAAAAAAAAAAA
>WKFP01014316.1:904839-934276 GCA_011057875.1 Pterocles orientalis | reverse complement strand
TACTTTTTACCATCTTTTTCAGCAGCATTGGTTAAATCATGAAAACAGAAAGAATGGGCTCTTTCATAGCCAGTCTATTAGAATATCAGAATATCAGACAATTATTTAGGTTGGAAGGGACTTGTGGAGGTCAGCTGGTCCAGCCTCCTACTGAAGGAGGGCCAGACTTGGTGTGAGACCAGTTGTTCAGGGTTGTCACATACATGAAGTCAAAACATGTCTATGTGACAGGATAAAAATCGAAAGAAGCACAGATGAACTTCTGCTGAAATAGTGCTTAATTGATATGACTTGTGACTAAAATTAGAAACGGTTAAAAATAATTTTTGAAATTTAATTTTATATGGAAATTTAATTTTAGGAAACTAAACCAATTTATTTTGCCATTTTTTAAATTAAAAGTGTAATATTTTTATCCTGAGAGTTGTTTTTTAAAGTTCTGTAGTTTAAATCAGAAAAAAAAGCAAGCCTTGACAGAGGCAGATAAGAAAAATTTTGTCTTTGATTGTTTTAAGGGCTGTTAATTAGGCTAGTTCTGCCCACCTCGTTAGCACATAATCAGTCCACCTGCCCCAGGTTACTTCCCGTTTGGCCTCTTATAGCCTCCGTCAGAAATGGCTTCTTCTATTGAGTATATGCTAACTGGTTGGTTTGATTGTTCCTGGTTTTCTCTTGTGAAGTGTGTGATGAACTGTTGGGCATGAGGGATAGACTTGCTTAGTCCTGCAATGAAACATTTTTGAAGTTGCAAGACCTTAAAGTTTATCAGTCAAATATACCCTCTAGGAATGAATGTGCAAATTTTGTCATTCAAATTAATAAAAAAAAAATTTTGTTTTATTGCTTGGGTCCAAGCATATCTCTGTTAACATAGGATGCAGTCATAAGCATCAAACATAAGTCAAAAACAGTGGCAATCATTCACCATGGATATATATAGTTGTGTTGTCACTGGTCACTGAGGCTTAATGACTCCAAGACTCACAATTTCTTCAGCCAAAGGCTTTTTTTAGCACTTGATAACAGCCTTGCAAAGCCAGCTGCTTTGACACTGCTTAAACACTGGATTAAGAATTGGATGGTCTTATTGCCCCAGCTCAATTTGCCTATGAAACAGGTTATCTTAAACTCCCTGTGTCTCATCCTCCCTTCTGTAAGTGGGATGTAATGTTTACAATCTTTCTATAAAAAAACATTTTAGGTGGTGGTTGAAGACTTCTAGAGAGGTTTTTGGTGTTAAAATTGTCTAGTATATTGCTACCAAATATCCAGTCTTCTCTTGTCTGTTTAAGCCTGACATCAAGAATAAATCTAGCAGCAAAAGTTTAAATAAAAAACTTCACCTAGGTCACCCTTTGCCCTATTCATTCATCAGCAGGGAAGTAAACAGTTTGTCTATGATTGCCTGCCCCACTTAGCTATTACAGTCTATTTGTTCTTCCTACCCTGTAATTATTTCATTGGATCTGCTCAAATATCCTCTGATTCACATTCAAACTATTTCCAGAAACATCCTTTAATTCTGGCGTGATATTTCATTGCTCAGTAAATATGAAGAGATGCTCAAGATTTGCTTTATTACAAAGTTCTGGGTAGCGCTGTGAACTTATTGCTGTGTGAGGTTCCAGTTTGGCAGCAGCTAAAAACTGATTTCCTGAATAAACTGGATGCCAATAGGTGGAGGCAGCGACAGTAGGAGCCACAAACTTGCCTCTCTGCAGTAGTAAGAAACTAAGTCAAGGCAGTCCCCTTTGATGGGGTTCTCTCACCTCTTCTAACATTGTCTCTTTATTATGAGTTCCAGTTTGATTTTCAACTTAAAAAACAAACAAACAAAAACTTTAAAACTTTTTAAGTTTTGCATTTTTATAGTTTTGATCATTTCACACTTTGTCCTTGTGCCTTATGTGTGAGAGAGACCTAGCTTGCTGCCCCAAGTGGGCCAGATCTTAAGACCATGAGTAAACTTCCCCTGCAAGGAAGTAGTGGTGGTGACCCAGAAGAATGGCTGACTGCCTGGCTGCATCGGGCCACTCTGAAGCGAAGGTGGTGAGCACAGAATGCAGCCCCCCTTGGGGCGTGGAGCAACTGTACTTGCTCTCTAGAAAAGTATATAACTCGTGTATACCTGTGTTTTCCTGGGTGTACATCTAACGTGTTTGTGTGACCACACCGTTTGACTCCCCATCCCCAAATGATGGATGATAAATTAGGAGACCCACAGGTTTGCTGGAGTCAGAAAGTCTGTAGCACCTACTGGAGGGTTTAGGAGGACAGTGCTGGTTTCTGGGCCTAAGCAAGCTGAACCAAGGAGTCTCTGCTGCCAGAAGAAATACAGATGTGTTTCCACATCTGTACCAAGAGCTGGAGAGACAGTGCCTAGGCTTTGCCCAAGAAGACAAGAACACACCACATCCAGATTTTTGGCTTAATACACTGTCCTGATAAACATTCAAAAAGCCAGCAAGTTTTGGGATATCCCATACTTTTTTTGTCCCAATAAGAAACAAGAACTTGTGTTGTACTCTCTGTACCTACAGGAATTATTAACTTCAAAGAGAAATAAGATCTCAGTGTGGGATTTTTCATTAGTATCTTAATTCTGAGACATGTATTACTATTGGGAAGTTAATGGCTTAATGGCTTTCCTTTTTTTATTAATATTTTTTTCTACTTGCCTTTATCTTTTTATTCTTTCTCTAACATTTTCAGTGTATAATGCTAACCCCGCTTTAGCATTATTGAATGTATGCTGTAATTTACTACTGGATCTGACAGGTTGCTCTTGGGGATTTCTGTGTACAGGGTTTTTATTTAAAAATAGAGTACTGAAAGGTTATAGGAAAAAAGTATAGCAAAACCCTCGTGAAGCCAAGTCATTACTTTTAGGACCATCTCTTATCTTTACCCAAATGTTCTTTCAGAAAAATATGTTTTTGGAAAAATATTGACTCTGCATTGCATAATACAATGGTACAGTTTCCTCAGCTTTGATGAGGAAAATAAAAATTCGGATAGTGCTCTGACACTCAAAAATCCATGTTGCTTTTAATAACAACACAAAAAAAAACCCACCCAAAAATATTTACTGATACTAACTTTAAAAGAAAAATACTTTGAGAAAGTCAACAGTATGCTTTACAAAATTATTGCTACAGGTTCTTGAATGAAGGGTAATGAAGTCAGATGTAAGTGTGAGTTGCCTATAGCACTTTTGGAAAATGTGTCAGACTAGAAAATATGAATAAACAAACACTAACAAATTTTTTTAAAGGACTACAGCAGCATTTAAAACCATTAGCAGAAATCTGAGGTTTACTATCCTTTAAGTTATTTGTTTTCCTTGGGTGTTGCTTAATTTTAAAAAACACTTGAGGAGCATTTTATTGTCCTCGCTGATGTCAGTCTATTCTCATGAAGGATGCTTAAATTAAAATTCTGACTCTTGCCAGTTATCATTCACCCCGTTTTCTTAGAAAAAGATATTTTCCATCTTACTTGGGACCTCTTGCCTTACTTGTTTGAAAACTGCCCTTTTTACTGTGAGCATACTTTACATTATTAAGGCTAGGATAATGCAAGGAATTATATATTATGCCTCTTTTTTTGCTCAAATAAAGACCACTAAAAAGGTATTCAACTTAGTCTTCAGTGTTGTAAGCATTGCTTGTTTTTTTTAAGGTTACAAATCTAATTCTTTTTAGCTTATTGATTTAAGATTAGTGGCTTTTAATACTGATTAAGCACAGGTTGCTTGTATTGGCTAAAGCTTCCTTCTGTTTGTCTCCTTGGATGTTTCTGTAATCTGAAGTGAAATGTGGTCCTGTTCAGAAAAGTTGCTCTTAAATAATATTCTCCACTAATTATTTTTCAGTCAGTATTAGATACCAATAGAAATGTATGGAAAAAACAAAACTGATCAAGGGTAATTAAGACAGATGTAGCATGCAATGTTATTAATAATAAAAAGTCAAACACAAAATGATTCGCAAGCACAAGAAATATGAGTTCAAGGGACAAATAGTACCTTAGGAATGAAAGAAATTTTAAGACTCTTCACTGCTATCTATTTCCTTTTTCCTCATCCGCTTCTTTACTCTAAATTAGAAGATATTCCTTCTTACAGAATTTAGTCAGGAGAGGCAAAGATGAAACATAAGCACTGAAAGACTTACTAACTGCAAGCTTAAACAGCTTTGATGTGTTAAATTATCTATTGGCACTAAATCAAAATACCTGAAGTAAAAAATAAAGCAGATGAATAATATACAAGGCTACAAATTTAGGTGTTTTAAGGCTTGTAAGGTTTTTTTTTTATTAAAAATAAAAAATCTCTTTGATACCAAAAAGTGTCCGAAGGAAAGACAAGTAACACCTACTCCTAAGCTGTTTTATATCCATTACATATAGTGTATCTGCTTCACTAGTACAGTCCAATATATAATTAAACAGAATACTACCACTGTAACCACTGCCTGAGGAAACCATTCAAAAATAACACATCTTTCAAATATTGTGCCCAGTTCTTGGACTGTGGTCATTAAAAATATCTCTTAGTAACGACATGGTGGCAGTTCTTAGCACTGCGTAGTACTGTGGCAGAAAAGGGAAATGTGTTCAATGGGTATTAATTTTCTGTATTTGGAAAGAATAACATACTGAGATTATGTGAGGATTTCAAAATGCCATCTCAACCCTTCATCATCAAGGACAAAATTAAACTTCCTTACTAGGAGAAAACTTTTTAGAAATCAAATTAAAACATTTAAAGTTTAAGCATGAAAAACTTGTACACCAGAATTATGAGGTAATACCCACCTTATAAGTTATTTTAGAAGAATTAAAGGGTGCTGTATAATACTACTATTAAAAAATTCCATATTGCATGATCCAGGTGACCTATAAGGTATTCTAAGTCTGGGGTGAAATTATAGAAAGACTGATATAGGATTGGGTTGATAAATAACTAAAGAATAAGAAGTGTAATTTATAACAGCCAACCTGGTTTTATGCAAATGATTCTTTTAAAATTACTTTTCTTCAAATTAACTTGAATTATTCTTTGAAGAGATTGCAAGTTTGGTTGTTAAAAATGGTTACTTAGCAGGGACACTACATTTTTGTGTGGTATTTGTTTTGTTATTGAAAGTGTTCCAATGTGAAAGAAAACCATACCATTGTTAATGTCTATTTTAAGCAGTCTCAAAACCAGGCACTTAATTTTTTGGTGGGTTTGCATTTTATTGATGTATTTGATTTTTCTGATGGATTAAAAAAAATCTGATGGGTTGCTATCACTGAGTGAACATCTAATAACAGTCACTATTCAACTTATTGTCTTGTAGTGGTCTGCTGATTTAAAAAGGCATTGGATATTGATTGCAATTTACAAAACACAGAGACTAGCAGAATGGTTGATAAAGATATTAGTTAACATTAGTGTTAATGCACAAGCAGGGAGGCAATAAATAGATCTATAGTAATTCACAATTCATAAAGAATATACAGTAAAGGAGAGGTGAGTAGAAGGATCAAGAATGAGGCACATGGTGGAGGATAAAAACCCTGGCGTCTCCCTGGAGGAACTCAAATTTGTTTAAATGATCAATATATGACTTGTTTATGTTGAAGCATATTTTTTTTTTAAATCCTTCCCATATAGATAAGAGATGACCGTAGTTAAACACTGGAAAATAAGGACATGTTTTTTAATGAGGATGGTGTCACACAGCTCAAAAGTTACCTGCCCTTTGAGGAACTGAGAGGGTTTTCTTCTTCAGAGGAGCACAACTTTTCTGGTTTTAACTGGCTCCAGTCATAGACTCCAGGACTGAGCTAGCATTTAAGGCAGCATCTGGAAATGAGTATGGAGCTACCTAGCACAAGAGTTCACAATTCCAGATCTTGCCTGTGCTTCCCTGTCTATGTTGGCTAGATTTATTATTGGCAGTTGCTTTCCTTGCCTTTTCAGCCTTGTGACTGTAATACCTGACATAAGAGTTCCTGCTTCCTTACCTCTCTGTTAAAAGAGGCATCCTTCTATCTGCAGTCGGACTTGAAGTTCTGCATCACAAGACGCAGCAACCAAAATAAGCCACCAGTGGAAATAATGTATTTTTTTATTTTTCAGTGTCTTTAGCAAAAGAGTATTTCAGGACATAGTGACAGAATTTTGCCGATCCAGGACCATGCATTCAAGCCAAGGCTTGTCAGGCATGCCTGAAACATGCTAGCATGACAGGTTATCCTGGTTAGGTGAACTTCTTCAGTCAAGAATAAGTCCTTGGGCTTGATGCATGGGCAGCCACATCTGGCCTCTGCAGTTCAGGCTTAATAGTCTCCACTGTAAATCTATGAGTCTACTAAATGTACTCCTTCTACAAGGGGATAGCAGATTTACAGCATCAGCCTGGAGACAGCCAGAGTTCTTTATGCTTTATTTGCTGTCATGGGTTACCTAAGTTTTGTGAGTCAATATTAGGATGATAAGCAGGGCATGTAACACTAGAACAGTGATATGTCTAACTGACATCAGTGATGCTTACATGATCCATCTTCTGCTAACAGATATGGTGTTCAATGATTAGGTGAAATAGGTCTGAGGGGCCAGGAAAGCCCAAGTATATGAAAAGAAATGGAAAAAGCACTGGAATTTTATTTTTGTCACTAAATCTGTAATACTGACTTGGGGTAGGGAGGAGGGAATGTCCAGGTTTTACTATTCAGACTTCTCTTTTCAGAGACATACATGGAATAAAGACCAAATCTCTCAAGGCTGTCATGGAAAGTGGCCGATGCATGGATGTGGTACTTCGATTAACTCATAAAAGAATCACTGAAAAAATGCTATTTAACAACAATTATTGTTGTAACAGGAAGAGGTGATTGCATCTTACTGTTGTGCTGGATTCTTTGAGGAAGTTACTGGCTCTGTGAACAAAGAGGAAAATACTGATTGAAATTGGCACTGAGCATTCACAGTAGACAGTCTGTGTGTATCTAGAAAGGTTTGCATTGGAAATCAATTATGTATACAATGAACTCCTGAATATGAGAATAGGAAATGAATACAACACTGAACAAAAATTAGTCTTAAACTGAATTTTTGAAATGAGAAAAATAATACTGAGGTAATAGAATTCGTTATTTATCAACAAGATTATCATCTGTTCCTTTGTGATTTTGTTATGTACTTTAATGAGTTTGACAAGGCTAATGAATATACTTTTAAATTTTTGAGATACTATGCAATTAGTTTCAGTAGCAAACAGTGAAAAACCAAGCAATCTGACAGATTACAGAAGGATTTAGATAAATTAAATGTATGGGTTAAGAGATGGCAAATGCTATTCAATCCACTTAAATGTGTAAGAATATGTAAGAATACAGAGTAAAATATGGTGGTATCTGTTTGCAGAAACCTTGTTCCACAGTACAGACCAGGAGGGAGAATACAAGTGATGTACTATAGAAGCAAATCATTAAGTCTTAAATGCAGTTAAAGGATGTGAGAGAAGGAGGGGCAGTTGAAAACACTGCCTGGGGAGATACTTGCTGCTGTGGTAGAAAACCATCACTTCCCTTCCTGATCAACGGCAGGACGGCAGGACGGCTGGTGGGCCGGCAGCATGGAGGGAATTTACAGACTGCTGGGAAGGTTCACTGTATCATCATCATCTTGCTTTCTCTCATGTTTCAGATCAGGCTTTTAAATCATCCTAGAGACTTCTCCTCTGAAATAGAAAAAGCAGGTGTATCGTAAAGGTTACAACCAGCGGCATTTGCACCGGTATGTGGTGTTACAGCTGTGCTTCAGCAGCCAGTTTGGTGTTTCTGATTGAGGAGGCGAGAAGCAAATTAAATTGTATTTGTGCAAATTGGAATTACTTTCTGCATCCAAGCAGCACTTGCCACTTCTAGGAAAAAAAAAAAGCTTGGGGCATTGGCTTTAAAGCAGTGGCAAGAGCATCTTGCTTGAGGAAAGTATGTGCTGGTTATTCAGGAGATGAGAGTTTGTTAGTGCTTAGCAGGCCCATGTCTGCCTTGGCAAGTAGATTTATTAAGAAGCACAATATTGGGTAAAGTGGCTCTGTGGCAGTGCTCAGGACTTTTGTCAGCATTTTTCAAGTGAGGATTGTGAGGTGTAGTGCCGGGCAGTACAGGGCAAACACTTTCGCTTCCCAGCACCAAGAGGAAACTGACCCTTCTGAACTACTGCAAGGCGTGAAGAGGCGAGAGGCAGCAAGGTGGTGGCTGCAGGAGGCTTTTTGTGGGATTGTCCCTATACCGTTCCAGCTGGGAAATAGCTTGAGGCTGCCTGTTGACGGAGTTCAGATGGAAGACTTTTGACACTGATGTGAGGAGAGAAGCCACAGAAGGAAAGCTAAAAGCTGCTGATGCAAAAGAATGACTGTTTAAACAATAGATGTGAATAACTGTTGAGATAATGATTTAGCCAGATGGTTACTGGGCTGGTGAACTTCAGACCTGACAAAGTCTGATCCATGGGACTGAAGGGGCAATTATTGTACTCAAGTGCAGGCAGATAACTGGAGAAATCCAGCTCCTATTTAACTGGATTTTTTTCTTGTTGTGAAGAGGAGTATTTCCAGTGCAGTTGAGTAAGGAATAAATTTTGCTTAAAGACATGTCAAGAGTTCTGAGATGTTAATATTTTTTATTTTTTTTATTTTTAAGCCTGAGCTTGGCAATAGTCCTCCGCCTGATGTAGGCAGAGGAAAGGATGTGCCCGGGAGGGTGGAGGGTAAGAAGGACCACTGGGTCTTCTGGAGGTGATTGTACCGTTCACGGTGCTGCAGACTTTCAAATTTCACAAAATTTCTTACCACAAGCATTGTTGGAATACTGTTATCTGAGGACATCTTGGTATGAGTGATAGAACATGAAAAAGCTTTTGAGTTACTGAAGGAAAGAATGGGTATTTTCATGCTGTCTCTCAATGCACAATTTAGAACCAATCCCTCTTAGTTGAATAAGTTGATGACATCAGTCAATGCAAAATTAGGGAAGTTACAAGTTAAACAGGAAACAAGGTTTTCACAAACTTATGGTTTTGGATGCTGTGTATGTTTATGTTTACCAGGTATGCTCTTTGCACCACCGACCTTCCAGTAGATCTTTGTGTTATTTTGAGTTATGGTTTATGTAAAAAATGGATACGCAAGTAAACTTTTCACATCAGTTGGGAAGACAAACTGCAGTAGTAGATGCTGTCATGGCAGGATGATGTCAGTGAGACTGTGAATGAACTAGGGAGACCGTTTAAAAAGAACAGGCGAGGAACTGTGACTTTCTTCAAGATGCTTACAGGCATTTTACTAATGAATATACAGGATACATTCAGTGTTTTCAATCAACTCATGAATTTATTGATTCTGTTATCAACCCACTGGTGAATGATGGTGATAGGGCTGCTTTTGCAGAAAGCTTGCAGAGAATGGTAAGCACATCTTTTAATGATAAAGAGCCATCAGCAAACTACAGTGAAAACCAAGTGGTAGGAGGAAGGATAGGCAGAACTTTTGCATTTTTAGTGTCCATGTACTAAGCACAGGGTGTGATCATCCCTCAACACCAACTGGAACCGCTGAAGCCTCAAATCAGACACGTCTGGGGATGCCTGGGGTGTCTGGTGCCTCTCACTGAGGCAGGGGCTGGGGGAGAAGGTGTCCTTGGCTGCAGGTGGTGGCTTTGTGCCACCAATTAAAGGAGCTCCAGGAGGAGGTCAGCAAACTGCACGACAACAGAGATGATAAAAAGGAGGTTGGCCAGTTCTTCTCCAAGACCATGTGGCTACAGGAGCCTGAGTGCCCAGCTGTACTGAAGGAGTGGCAGACAGAGTTTGTGTTTTTCAGGCTGGGAAATGATGACAAAGGCTGGAAGCTTGTGCCTTCTGGTACCCACAGAAGAGAGTCAGTGTCCTGGTCAGTGCTCTGGCAGCAGGTGAGAGGCTGGGAGCTGTGTTCAATGAAGAACCAGAGCTGGCTGATCCTGAGCCGTGCAGGAACAGCAGCAGGAAGCAGCAAGGGATTGCTGTGGTGGTCTATGGAGGTCATGGATCTCGTGTCCTAATCTGCTCTCTAGGGTGGTTTTTTGCTGACCAGGGTCATGGACTTGAGACTTTGAGAAGCTGCTGAGCCTGGTCCAGCCCTCAGATTATTAATCCTGCTGCTCTTCCATGTGATACAGACAGGGGAGACCTGGAGCATATCAACCATGACCTCACCCCCATGGCTTTTGGGGGTGAGGGTCAAGACCTTGGGGGCCCAGGTGGTTTTCCTCTTGATCTTGCTGGTGGAGAAAGAATGGCTTTTATTTTTAAACAATGGTCTCAATTCATTTTAAAGACGTACTCAGTTATTCCTCTAGTTTCCATGAACCTCTTAAGAAATGAAGTAAGTAAACCACCAAAAACTGCTCTTGGAAACAAAAAACACTCCATTAAAAGATTTTACATTTTGAAATAGTACTAGCCTTAGCAATATTCTAGTTTAGGTCTCCAGAATGTGTGGAAATAACTTTCAGTAATCCTTTTCTTTGTTTTGATTCGAACCACAGCCTTCAATGTTTGGGAATATTTCTGTAACTGGTAGAATCCTTAAAAATGGAATAAACCTCAGTAAGTTTTAAAAGTCTTTTAAACTTAAGTTTAATGTGTACATCTCATATGCAAAAGTACTGCACTCCATATAAGAGCAAAGTCCTGATCTGTGAACTATGAAAACCCATACTTCTTTTCGTTTCAAAACCCATATTTCTTTTCCTTTCAGTGCTAGGAGACATTATATTCATGTAGGTATTCAGCATTCATACCAAAAGTTAGGTTTAAAATTTTTGTATTGTTCTTGGGGATCCAAATGAATGTTTATATTTACTTTAACACACTTCTGTTGTACTTGCTGCCATTTAAGTTTTGTCTCTTTTCCCACGGAAAACAGTAACAAGTTCAAACATTAAAGAAAGAAAAACCTCGTAATTGATGTTTGGTAATTAGAGACATAGGAGTGCAAGCTAAGCTCTAGGCTGTCTTAGCATTATTAGTTATATTTTGTCAACAAATGATATTCAGCATGTACTGCTTCAGACAGCAGTGAAAAGATCACATCAACGACCACTAGAAGTTTTAATTTTTTAATGCATCTGCTATTTCAGTGCAAAGAAAAAGAAGAATTAAAATTAAGGGCAGTACTTATAATTTTGGTCCATTGGGATGACTTTAGGAGTGCATCTCACAATTTTGTCAAAGAAACAATCCCCATTGATATCAGTAAACACTGTGCTTTTTAAAGGCTATGAAATTGTGCTCTGTCATCACCCTCTTAACTACTTTTCTACTCTTAACATGCGAGAGTTCATGCAAACATCTTTTTATTCTACAGAAACACTGGTGAGCTTGCTTTAGTTTTCTTTATGGCTTTTCTCAGAAATCTTTATTAAAATATTGCAGAAATGGATTTCTGTTTCAATTACTTGGTAGAGGGTGACAATGAATTAGAGATACATTTATCAATTAATTGTTTGGTAAATTTGTTTCTCCCGTTGTTCTAAACTTCCCTGACAACAGTAGGTGAAAGCATGGTCTGAAATGAACATTTTTCCCTAAATTAAACTTTAGTCATGTATTTTGTACTGTAGTTATCTCTGGTAGGATTATTGTGCTGAGGTCTGGGTGCACTTGTGTAGCACAAACTTCAGTTCCTTGGCAGATGCTGCAGAAAAATATGTTGCCAGCTTTAGAGTTGTCTCCTCACTTACTTCGTGATTTGACTTTTCTTGGCAGATTGACTCAAATTCCTTAATGCCATTTTTTCCCAATTTTCTTTTTACAATAAAGGCAATAATTAAGACATTAGGTTTATTAGTGAATGTTTGAATACTGGAGGTTCTGCTCAGAATATTGCTGAAATAGCACAGGTGACATGAAAGAAAAGTTTGGAGGTAATATAAATTGTTCACTTAAAAATAAAAAAAGCCTCTTTGTGTTTTCAGGTAGCACACAAAATAAGTGAAAAACCCAGTCAGGACAATGATGGGTCCTGTCCAAACACTGATAACCGTGATACTTGCTGCCCCAGAGAGCATTGTGCTCTGGCAGTATGTGCACAGGGTACATCTCAGTGTACTGCATGTACGTTTTTGCAGTTGCAGTTACCAAGGCCCATGAGACAGTCCCAGGTTATCCGTCAGCTTTTCTCAAGGCATCCTGTATGCTGAAAAAGTAAAATAGCTTTTCAGCAAAAATAAATGGCTGGATGTGGGGAAGTCCTGGTAGCAACACTTTGTACAAGGCTGATCAAGAACAAACATCATGATGATATACAATGCCTGTAAAATACACCAAGGTCTGTCAATAACATCATCCGCTCTGTGCACACTGACAAGAAATAATGGATACGTTTGTGCATTTTCAACATTCCAGACCGTTATAATTTGCTAATGTTTTCCAACCAACTGCCCTGTCAATAGATCATTTACCTATTGACAGAGTGCTCTAAATTATTTTGTTCCACACACCTATAGCGTTCTGTTATGTTGCTGGTCTTGGAAAAACACTGGGCGCTGTGTGCCTTACACCCACATTTGCTTTTACAAATTAGGTGTATTTATAGTGAGAGATGATTGTGGCATTTTAGGTTGTGCTTACTTTCATACCTTTTTATGATTTCTATAGTGAGTTTTGCTTTCCCTAGACAATAGATGAGTAACATAATCCTGTTGGATATCTAAATATTGTTCTCTTTTGTCTCATTTGTATGAATGCTATTAGGGAGGGTTATTTGCTTCACATTAGTTTGCTAGAATAAATTTGACTAGCCTCAGAGACAATGTTAACCTCTTTTGATGCAAATTCTGCTTCGTATGCCAATACCAGGTGGCAAGGCTAGGTATTAATGGGATCGTAAGGGTTTTAGGCAGTTTCTTCAGGATTTAATTCTTTAGCCTGTTTTATTACAGCCAGACCATTCGTCTAGTTACATCCACTGGATATCAGTCTTTGAGATTCCACCTGCTACTTCTCTCTAATTTTGCTCTATAGTGCATGCAGAGATTCTAGACATATCAGGGCTGCATGGTGCACAGGCTGCCTGAGATCTCCAAATCATGGCTTGCCTGTGGATAAGACTGTTGAATAGGCAACAATTTCTAAACTGTGATAACTAAAAATTCATGTAAATGCTACCTAGTGAAAAAGCAGAAAAGTTAGAAAAGCTTTTGTGAGGACCTACAGACTTGTTCCAGCCTCTAAAAGTGAAACTCAAGTTTAGTGTTTTGAAGCTGATCAGCCTTTAAAATGAATTCATATTAGTAATTTAAAGATAATTTGTCTGAATGGTATCATACTTGGCAGCACTCCCATCTGATTATGTATGTAAACATGTGCTATGCTGCTGTGTTAGTGAACCATCAATGAAAAGAAAAGCAAGGTTGGAGCAAGGTCTGGTTTATTCAGATTTGGGAAAGATGAAAGTAACCCTGTGTAGCTACTTTTGAATGCTTTTATTCTTAGTACACTGGAGCAATTATTCAAGAACCTCACCCATGTGAAACTATGTTCCCTGTGGTGCTATCAAAACAACTGCAACCTGAGCATGACTACTGCAAATGATGGCCAAACAAGTAAATACGGCTTTAATTTACTTTCCTCTCTTTTAAAAACAGTAGACAAATACCTTGATGTTATCTTTCCTTTTTTTCAGCCTAATTTTCTTCTTTTTAAAAATGCCTGTTCCACTTCTAGGCACAGGCACTTCAGTATAAATGAATACTGATGATGAATTAATTCAGTCTACACTAGATCTGCATAAGCTAAAAAGTAGGTTATGGTACAGAGCTCCATTTTCTTGCTGAAGTGATAATTTAAGGCCAGCAGTGGTACATGAGTGAATTATTTTACTCATCTTGTTTTTTACTCAAAAGAGGAGTATGGGACTAAAAACGAATCTGGCTTGTTAAAGCTGACTCGAAAATGTCACTGTAGCAGTCTATCTTTATCTCTTAATTGTGTATCGCAATCTTGTTTAGGGGCTTTCAGTAATTTCTTATTCTCTAACCTTAATATTGGTCCTTACAGGTATTGATTTTGATTTAATTATCTTTTGAAATAAATCATGTTTTTTCTAAACCTCATTTTGGGTCAGCTGTGATTTTCTCTTACACCCTACCAAAACTGTAGTTCTCTAGCTGGACGGGTGTCCACAATTATAGGTGATTTTTTTTTGTTTTCCACCCCCCAAAAAATAGGCTAGCACAGGCGTGTAATAGCCAGCTATCACGTTTAGGTTATCTTTTGTACTGTTGGAAAGGAACTGTTAGGTTTTAGACACATCTCTTTTCTTCAACAGGCCATGAATAAAGCCAGGGAAACCTGACAATCAGACAATGGCTTTTGCTCTGTGACTTTCCAAATAGATGAATTAGAAATAACTTGTCTCTGAATTTTGAAAGATTCTGCTGTATGAGTGCTCAAGATTCATTCCTTGTAGGTCAGTTCTGCAGGTATTTCTTGGATGGAGTCTCAAACTGAAAACAGAAGATAAGGAACAGGTTTTTGTGGCTTTCGAGGAAATGAATAGGGAGCCAGAACCACAACTGCGAAGCTTGCAGTAGAAGTATTTTGGGAATCTAGAGAAGTCACTTTAAGTGACTCCTTACAAATCCAGTTTCTCTCTTTGTTGTACAGAAAATGTATACATATTTTGTTTGGCATCATGCAAAATGTAAAATTATATAGGTATGTGTATATTTTAACTTGTAGGAAACTGTCTTGCATTGTCTGTGTCATACTGAAATTTAGGGGCTTTATTCTTCCTCTTACAGTGGAAATTCTGAGTGCTAGAAGTACCAATGGGAAAAAAAAAAAAAAGCCTGCATTGCTAAATTGTGCAACTGTTTCTGGTAATGCATGTATGTTAAACTTGATGCCACTGCAGCTATTGCCTTTTTCCCCTCTGAGTCCTTACAAAAGTGAATTATCCAGTCTGAAAGTTTAAAAAACACAGAAAGTGAGTTTATCTAATAGTTTTTTTTTTTTCTGGTCATTTAATCTCTATTTTAAGGAGAAACTGTGTGTTTGAAGTTTTTTGTCCTACTGTGCGTAACTATATTTTAAGCTGTCATGATTCCACTGCTGCATTTGATACAGAGCTCACACATTGACTGCAATGGGAGCAGAATTTAACCTATAGGTGTAGTGTGTTTCTGCCTGGGAAATTTTTACACTTCAGATGAAGTGAGGCAAGGTCAAGAATAGATCTTGGGTGAAGAAATGTGACACTCTATCCTTAGGGACCAAAAAAAGCGCGCAGTACAAACTACAAAAACCTCACATACACAGACTTGTATGGTCTACCTTACTAATTGCTCTAAAATTCCTCGCTGGCTGCTGTTTTCTTAAAATATGAAGAGCAAATTACTGTGCAATTGGACTTTATAAATAATTCTTGCACATTTAACTCATAATATTCATCATTAGTCAGAAAGCAATTAACATTTTCAATGCTAATTTTTAGACTGCTAGAGAAATATCCACTAATATTAAACTGCTGAGATGGGAGCATGCCATGGTAGATTACTATAGCATGAAGACTGTAGGGAAGAATACTGTATGTTTCAGTTCAGTGTCAGCAAGAAGTCATACATTACAGTTCTATAGCAAGCTGGGAAAT
Organism: Pterocles orientalis; assembly: GCA_011057875.1. NCBI lineage: Eukaryota > Metazoa > Chordata > Aves > Pterocliformes > Pteroclidae > Pterocles > Pterocles orientalis. The sequence continues at coordinate 918,590 of WKFP01014316.1, read as the reverse complement.
TTGTTTTAACCTCTGGAGGAAAAATAACAAAGCAGAGATATATAGAAAGCCTTACTAGAGAAAAAAACAAAAAGAAACAGGAAAGATTTTTTTTGTATTGTTTTTTAAGTAGAACACTTGGATTAGAGCATTTTTGCATATTTACCATTAGAAATTTTTCACTTGTTAGCCTTTTCCTGTTGTAGTGTTACCGGGATTATATTAAAACAAGGACACCTGGAGAGCTCTGGCACTCAAAGGCTGAAAATTAAATAAAAGCACACATGCCCACTGATGGGACATGCCAAGAACTAGGTTTCCAGTTTGCTCTCCTTATTGTTGTTCATTCCTGTCAGCAGAGGATATTCTGAAATTGTACGGGATACAAGAAGCTCATGTATGATGGCTGTTTTTGGAGAAAGAGAGACCAAGTGAGAATATTGTGCTTAAAGGACAGACAACTGGGGCAGGGCTTGGGACCTGCTTTTGGGTCCTGGCTTTGCCAGTGACTTGCTCTGTGATGTTCAGTCAGGGATTCTGCTTCCAGAAAAACAGGCTAATGATGTTGCTTTCCTTCTCAGGGTGCTTGTGCTGGCATACTCAGCTTTAGAAAATCCTGGTGTTAGCTATTTAGACATGGAAGTGTGAGAGAGACTTTGTTTTCTATTTTTCCGTCCTAGTAGTCATGATAATTGGCAGAATCATGTTTTATTAAGTATATATATCTGTATATATCTGTATATATCTATTAACTACATATATCTGTACAACACCTAGCTTCATAACAAATGGATGAATTGGTTGCATGATATGGGCTCTACTAACCCTCAATACTCTCCTAGATAGAATTTGAAGTATTTATTCTCAAACTCCTGCTTTAGCAGCAAGTTTAATCATAGAATCCTAGAATGGTTTGGGTTGGAAGGGATGTTAGAGATCATTTAGTTCCAAACCCCTCCCATGGTCAGGGGGGGTTCCAACCCCCTCCACTAGACCAGGTTGCTCAAAGCCTCATCCAGCCTGGCCTTGAACACCTCCAGGGATGGGGCATCCACAACTTCCCTGGGCAACCTGTTCCAGTATCTCACCACCCTCACAATAAAGAATTTCTTCCTAATATCTGACCTAAATCTACCCTCTTTCAGCTTAAAACTGTTACCCCTTGTCCTATCGCTGATGTAGAGTGCCTCACCCTGATGTAGAGTGCCTCCCCATCTCTTCTGTATGCTCCCTTTACTGGGACTGGCTGCTGGAAGGCTGCTATAAGGTCTCCCTGGAGATTTCTCTTCTCCAGGCTGAACAACCCCAACTCTCTCAGTCTTCATATGGGAGGTGCTCCAGCCCTCTGACCATCTTCGTGGCGCTCCTCTGGACTCACTCCATGTCTTTCTTATTCTGGGGCCCCACAGCTGAACACAGTACTCACGTTTACTAGTAATAAACTATAGTGAGGAAATTCAGTTATGTCTGCTCAAGTTGACTGGTTATACATTCAGAAAGGTGAATCTGTGTAGCAAACTACTGGCAAATGTCCATCTTAAAGAGTTTGTTATTGCACACACATCCATTTTGCTGTTTCTAGCAGGTAGCTTCTCAGAGTTCACTGGTGGTGTTCATTGGGCTTACATAATGATTTATGTCTGATAGGGCTATCTTTGTTCAGTCCAAGTACTTTCACTTAAAATATTTATCACTTTTAAAACCTGCGAAATATTTGTTTTCTGCCTCTCATATAGGAAATATTGTTAACTTATGTGCAAAACCATAGTCCAGTTGGAGTTAATGGGAATGTGATCAGGGACTAGCAGTGAATACTTCATCAAAGTTAGATGGGTGTTTTCCACAAAGCCATTTACAAAGGATATCAGGTGCCTAACAGGAACACTCAGAAGGTTCTGCAAAATAAAAAGATAAATAGTAAAATACTCTAAGTAAGGTGTCTAAAAATAATAATTCTGTAATAAGTATTTACATTAAAAGTTTAGTAGGAAAAAAACAAAGACAAAATGATAGAATCAGTACCAACAAACAAAAACTACTTGAAGATTAAGGAAGTCAAATAAAAAATGATTACACAGAAGTTGAAACTGACTTAACTGAAGCAATTTACGTGTCTAAAACACATACATAATTGTGATGGGTTGGCTCTTGGCTGGGGGCCAAACCACACACCCACTCACGCAATTCTCCCCCCCACCTGAGGGTAGGGGACAGAATTAAAGTGGTAAAGGGAAAAAGGACTCATGGGTTGAGATAAGAACAGTTTAGTAACTGAACTATAATAGTATTGAAAATAATACTATATACAAATATACAAATGAGTGATAAACAGTGATACTACCCCTCCACCCAATGACCAAGGCTCAGCGTGTTCCCGGCTAACTATCCCAGAGGAGGGAGAGTCCCAAAACCGCACTCACAGAACAGAGATAACAGTCCGAGTGTCCCAGACCAAGAGCTGCCCAGGGTGGAGGGGGAGGCCTTGGGAGAGCAACCACCTGGAGCGAGATGACCCGGAGCAAAAGACATCCAAAACGAAAAAGGGACGATCTTTTGGAGGGTCCTCACCTATATACTGGGCATGACGTGTATGTTATGGAATAGATTATTGGCCACTTTGCGTCTCAATCCCAAATCTAAGATCAAATCCTGGGCTAGTAACTGGGGCTGTGCTCCCTCCCAGCTTCTCCTGTTTGCAGACAGACACAGAAGCTGGAGGAACTTGGCAGTCGCATGAACATCGCTTCTTATCAGCTTTCTTCTGAGCACAAATCCAAAACACAGCCTTTTGCTAGCTATTATGAAGAAAGTTGACTCTGTCTCTGCTTAACCCAGGACAATAATGTTGTGTATATCTGCTTTCCATGGTGTGTCACAATGGAATTATTTCACTGTTCAACACTTAGAAAATGTAATATTCTGTAAAAATGATGAATTGTTTCTAAAAAACTGGAAAAAACAATGGTCAGAGCAAGCCTTAGATCCTCATTGTCCTGGATTCAGCTGAGACAGTTAACTTTCTTCATAATAGCTAGTAAGAGGCTGTGTTTTGCATTTGTGCTAAGAAGAAAGCTGGCACCAGCAAAGTTTATAGTTGTTGCCAGGACAGCCAAGATTGTTTCTGCTTCTCTGAAATTTTCAGCTTCTCTTCCATGCCAGTGTCTGCTTTCAGGAGAATCTGTGGGGGAGCACAGCCCAATTGCTAATCTGGGATTCGATTTTAGGCTTGGGATTGGCTGAAAGTGGCCAATAGCCTATTCCATATCATGCAGATCATGCCCAGTATATAAGTGAAGGCTCTCTGGGAGCTTGCCCTTATGCCTCTTTACAGGTCGGCTCTCTTGGTGTGGTCCCTCTCACCAGGTTGTCTCCCTCCTTCAGTCAGCTCTCAGTCTGGGATGCTTGCACTCCTGTCTCTGTTCCGAGAGTGTGGTTTCGGGACTCTCCCTGCTCCAGGCTCATTAGCCGGGAACGGGCTGAGCCCTGGTCATCGGGTGGTGGGTGGTAAGACTGTGTATCACTCATCTGTATTTTGTATATATAATTGCTTTCAGTATTATTGTAGTTTAGATATCAAATTGTTCTTATCTCAACCCATGAGTCTTTTTTACCTTTACCCCTTTAATTCTCTCCCCCATCCCCAGGAGGGGAGAGTGTGAGCGAGTGGTTGTGTGGGGTTGGCTCCCAGCCAAGGGCAAGCCCATTACACAAATGTGAAGTTGCAAGATTTTGCAAGGACAAGAAATGGCTTTCAGCTGCAGCTTTTTGTAGAAGTACAAGAATCCATGACTGATCTGTACAATAAATACCTACATTAGGAACAAATTATTCGTAGAAAGTCCCAAATACAGGTGATTGGTCAAATCAGTGTGTACAGCCCCTCTAGCTTTTCTTACTGATGTAAGATCACAGTGACCCCTCATGTTTTCATTCGAGACAAAAATTTCCTGGCTTCTGCAGAGGAAGAGGCTCTGCAAAATGTCCTGTTCTCTCTGTAACTGTACATTAATTAACACCCATGGCAGTTTCACACCATCAGATAAGTCAATTCTTGAAACAGAGGTGGGAAGCTAGTATTGTGTGAAATGTTTCTGTCCTGCACTGGTGAAATCAGGGTGGAAACTGATGCTGAAAATAGCATGAATTTTGTTCCCTGGTGCTTTTTTCCTTCCTGTCTGCTTCAGAGAGGTTGAGTACCAGGACAGAATGCACTGAGACCATGGGTGACACAAGATCCTGAAGATGAAATCCGATTTCACCAACTCTATTTTTCATTTTGATTGTTTTCACTGCAAATTGAAGTCCCAGTACTAGAAGTGACTGCCCCTTGGCTCTGTAGCTTAATAACATGTGGGAATTCTTCTTTGTTCAGGTCAGCTCAAGATCACACAGAGATCTAGCTTTTCAGCTTTACTCAAGTACTGGTGGTCCCTTCCTACAAAGTGGGTTAATATGTTTAGAGGAAGTTTCTCACTGATAATTTTTTAGCCAGAAATAGAGAAATGGGGAGATTCTGGCTGTGAAGAAGGGGAGGGGAAGATGCATCCTGAAATGACTTAAAACATGCAGAAAGAGATAATATAACTTGACTAAGAAGTGAGACTCAGTTGGCTGCCGCAAATACCATGCATGGCTTTCCCCGGAACTATTTGGTTGCTGTGCCTCAGTCTTACCTTGAATTGAATTTGAAACAAACTGAATATTCAGCAGTCTGCAATTTACAGTCTGATAAATATCATAATGGTATTGCTGTTACTGTAAAAAAAACCCAAAACCAAAACCAAAACAAACTAAAAAAACACCCCAACCCAAAAACCAAAAGGAGTTCAATATTTCTTACCCTACACACATTCCTATATGCAAATGAACTTAAACATCCTCACCTGGTATATGTTACTGCTGGAAGGTCTGGAGACATTTTGTAAGACTGTTCATACTAACATAGAGGAAAAGCAATTCCAGAGAGGCAAGGAATATGAAATTAGCATGTGTTTGGGGCTTGGTCCAAATTCTGTCGTGGTAAAAGAAAGAAATTTGTAGATACTGAAATGAAATAATTGTTCTATTTTTATATTTTGTAATCTAAATATAAAAACACCAGACATGCAAGGATGAAATTCGTGGTATGATTTGTATTATGCTTGCAAATTGGGTACTAGGGAGATGTCATCTTTGTTGACATATGCTTCATGTATTTTGGGGGGTAGTTGTTTAAGTGTGGTTCATGGACCGATAAATGTAGGATAGATTTTTAAGAATTTTATGTTATTTCATTGCTTTGAATAGTAGTGTTGGATTGTCCCTTGAGTCACCTGTGTACTCCATTTGAAAGTAGCAAATTTGACAAATGATGTGGAGAGCAGGCTGTGTTCTGAAGGGCAGATGAAAACTGGAAGAACTAAGAAGAAATGTATATTATTTACAAAAGACTGGAGAGAACTTTTTGGTAAAAAATAACATAAAATCTGTTCCATTCTGTGATGTTGTATTCTTGGGAACCCAAATCACTTTCCAGTTGGCCTTTTCCTTTCACTTTCTTTTGCCCTCTTGTACCGAATAGCACTGTCGTACAGTTCTCAGCCAAAACAGGAGCAAAGAGGTAGCTGGAAATTGTTCCCTGTTTCATGCCTGTGCTACATGTGTGTCCCTGAAAGACAGGAAGCATTTCCAATTCAAGCAGTTCTCCTTGATGTGCAGAGTCCTGCTGACTGTCAGGCCTAACCGCAGAAGCAGGAACAGTTTTGAGTTTTCAATGGAGCTCTGTATTGGAGGGTGTAGGGGCAGAAAAATCAGTACAAAACCCAAGTTAACAAAATTGCAGTGCTCTTCCAAGGTTGCCATTCTGTGTGCAAAAGGAAAAGAGGATACTTCACGTCTTATATTCAGTTAATAAGTAAAAATGTATGCCTAAGAAGAGCCTGTTGCCATTAATATTTGGTTTCTCGATTTTCTTCAGAAGAAAAGCCGTTTTAAGAAGAACCATTACAAAAGTGAAAGACTGAAAAAGAGAGTGTGTGAAGAAAAAGAACAAAACCAAGTCTGATCTAATTGCCTTCCTTGAAATCTAGTTCAGGCATTTGATGATTTGTACTGAAAAAATGCCCACTTCCTGTATGCAAACTTATTAAAATGCTTCTACTACATTTCTCTGCTTTTCCCATTATTGATGATGTGTGGGTTAATTCTTATTTTTCTGATATAATTTTACTTAATTTTAAAGAAAAAATATTTTCACATTTTATGGAAGCATGTACAACAGTAAATACCTTTTCTTCATCTTCCATTTTAGTTATGATTTTGTTCTGTCCCTCATCCTATACCATCCCTAAATGGTGTACACATTTTTGTAGTAATTAAGGTATTTTTACTTTTGTAGCTATATATGTAGATATATTTTACATATGCATGTGTATACATATCTGTATGTGGAAAGGAGTTGTCTGAAAAAACGTTGGAAAAACTGCCATGTAACCTTTTCTGAAGTGTTTAGTGCTACAAAAGCAATGTATAATATTTAAACTCTTTTTTAAAGTGTCTATGTACTGTTCTTTTAGATATTGAGCATCAGAAACACATATTAAAGTTCTAAGAGAAAAATTTTGCACTCTGTTGGTGTTTATTTACATGGCTAGCTTTAGAAATACGGCAAATTATTTATTTCTGTTATAAAAAAACATAATGAAACAAATTTTATCCAAAGACTGATAAACACTTGATTTTTATGCAAAATATTGGCAGGGGCTTGAGGGTTGGGAATGTAGTTTATTTGCTGCTTTGAAATTTTTTTAGTTTCAGAATAATAAAATAATTTTTCTAGTGACAGGAAATTCCAACCTAACACCGGTCCAGGAAACACTCTGTTCAAGATTGTAATCCCACTTCATTCTAGGTCCCATTGGATATACCAGCTCTTAAATGCAAGAGAAATGTCACATCATTATCTGGGATAATAAAATGAATTTGAATTCTAATAGGACATATTTTTTTATCACCTTTGATTTCCCATTTATTCCTGAAAAAAGCTGACTATAGAAGGCAAAATTGTAATAATTTCTGCTTACCTAGTGACAAGCAGGAGCACAATCCTGCATCACTCTTCTCTTTTGAGCTTCAGTATTTCTTTCCCCAATTCAACCCCCACCTTATTCTCCACCATCTGTTCCATCTTCCTTTTCACTTCACACAAATATCAGGGTACCCTTTCCACTGTGATTTTACACCCTAACACTGAACAACTGAAGGCTTACCCATGAAATACATATAGGTTAATATTATCCAGACAACCTGATCCACCTAGGTGGTATATTCTAAATACTGTTTTAGTTTCTCTTTGATTACAGAAATTTTCCAGATCTCTATTCTTCCAAAGTATCTACTTTCGTGCAGAATACACATCCTAAAATATTTTCACATTCTCTTTTTACAATCAATAGAACCTTGCTTTATTGTTGAATACTCTTTCTGCTGGTGCTTTCCACTGTCAAGTTTTTTGGTTTGTGCTAGCAGACGCTATTTTTCACCTAGATTTATCTTCTAACTCTCAGTGCTCCAATAAACATTTGTACTTGGTTAGCTCCCTAAGACTTTACAATCTGATTTTTGAATAATTTTCTCTTTGTTGCAGTCTCCTCGGCATCTAGGTACGTTAGTATATTGTCTTCTCATTCTAAATATGTGTTTATAAAAATATTTTTTTTTCTAGTATATAATTTAACTTTTCATTTGGAAAACCATAGGCATTTAGAGAAAAAAAAGAAAAAGCCAAACACCCCAATAACCCTAAACAAACCAACAGCCCCTCACATGTTTATCTTTAGATGTGTTCGTCTCTGTAAAGAGATTATATACAATATTTGTGTGCAAGAGATTTTATGACTAGATGCGTTCTGAGCAGCAGCTATAACTCCTGAATGCCTAAAACCTGAAGCAATTTATGGACCTCTATTGTGTGCACAGGAAATGGAATAAAATCTGGCACTTGTTGCTAGGCAAAGTGTGCCTACTGACATAGCACTTAAAAGCAATCTGCAAAGATCTGGCAGTTTAACTAGTAGGAATGTTAAATTGCTTCCAATGCAGTTTGCCTGTGATGTATTTCTAAAATGAATGTTAACTTCTTTTCCTTACCAATAATTCATGCCCACAAAATGTGAACCCTGCTGCTTCTGTAGGCTGTTAACTCCACATGGGAAAAAAACCCACATTTTTGGGGGGGCTTTTGGCAGGGATGTATTGAACACCTCTCAAGACCATTGATTTCAGTAGGAACTAATGAAACTCACAATTTCTCTGTAATGCACGCAAATTGGCTTTTGAAAATCAGCACCCATATTCAAGGGATATGGCACTGGGAGGGTTGCGGATGTAGCAAAGGCATTTAGCTAGCATTTTGAATAGGTTCAGTTTTTGCTTCTGCTCTGTTCCATACCGTGGATGCTGATATGAAAGGGAAAGGATTATGGGTTTTGAGGATTGGAGGGGTCACAGGAAGACATCCGTCAGGGTATTCCTGAAACAACACAGAGAAACCAGGAAGTAATCCGTCATTCTAGACGAGAGAAAATTGTCTTTTAATATTATATGTGCATTTGGGTGGGCTATGTAGAAGAAATTAGAAACATGTGTGATGATTTATATGTTCTGTTTGTCTGATATTAAGCCTTTCCAAGACTAAAAAAAAAATTGACTGTCTAATTGGATTTAAACCAAGCAGTGTTCATAATTAATTCATTAAGGTACACCTTTTTCAAGAATGTCACGCTTTATTACACATTCCTTTACTTTAAAATGTTTGTTATGGCGAATGTTTGACTAATTTATATTCAATTAAGGAATAAAACTCCCTTTATTCCACAGCGACCTAACTCAGTTTTCTCTTGCGGACTGCTATGTTGTAGGTATCTGCCAAAGATCCCAGTTGTATACATTTTGTAGCTTTGTAGCTTTGATTGACAACTGTAATATAAATGAGATTCTGCTTTGCTCGATGATTGTCATTCAGACATTCTTTGCAGGGAACATGAATTTGAACTAATGGCAAGAAAATTAAACTGTTCTTCTATTGATTTGTTAATTCTTGTTATTATAAAGGCATGTCCTTCAGGGAAATTGCATTCTGTTTGGGAATATCTTCTGCAAGGCCAGAATTGATTCTTGATGTGATCATATCTCATCCTTTTGACTGACAAGGTTGACTCTTTCTGGCAAGCTATTTTTTTATGCTTTTTTTTTTTCTTCTTTGCATTTTCCTCCTGGTGTCACTGCTTTCTTCATCTTTCACTTGCTTCTCAGTTCTGAATATATTTTTTTAACAATTGTCTGTATTTTCTCATCTTCCCTTTTCATTTTCTGCCTTCTGTTCTGAATACTGACTACAGTCCTGTGTTTTTGTTCCCAGTGCTCCACATTGTATCCCACTCCTATCTACTCATCTGTGCCTGCCTCTTTTTCTTTCCTTAGTTTCTTTGTTCACCCCCTCAGACTCTTTGTCATTTCTTCTTCACTTGTGTTGGGCACAAGTTGCCCAGGACAAGCTGCTTCTAGGTTTATTACATGTGCTGTATTTAATACAAATTAAATACTCTGCCTACCCCTACAGCCATAGTCCTCATGCACTTAAAGCAACTCTGATGTTTTTACTCGGTTCATCTCCCCTCCTCCTCTCTATGATATTATTCATGTCCCTTTCAGCCTATGCTTTTATCTTTTTTTTTTTTTTTTTTTCCTCCTATGGGGAGCATTGACTGAGGATGTTTACTTCAGGAGAAATACATTCCTCTTAGATTTTAATATTTTAAGTGCCATTTGCAAAGTAGTTGTGTTGGTCTGTCATTCACTTACTTACATTTGTTGGTCTAAGCCATCATAGTCAGTCTCAAATTTATTCATATTCATAAGTTTCAGAGTGTTGGCATGAATTTGTTGACCTTGTCTAATCCATCTTTCAAATTGATCTGCTTCCTAGGACAACTAACATATCCATAATAAGCTGACATTATTAATTTCTGTGATAATTGATTTTTCATGGAGTATGAAAGCTTGCCAGGGTTACACATTGAAAAAACTTTGTGAAACAAAGCTGTGCTACCAAAAGGGGGAACAGGAGAACTTGGAGTTGTTTTTGTCTTTCAAGGCACTATTTTAACAATGATTAATTGCATTATTCTCATTTTCTGTGGCCCTACTAGGTTCTTTTTCCAAGTTAGTTTCTTTCTTTTTCTCTGTTCTTTAAAATTCTGTTAATAACCACCTAATTCTCTGACTAGCCAAGGTCTTGCTGTAACTAGATGGGTTTGTGATTATGTCACGCTTGAAAAGGCATGGATAACCAGCATGAACAGAGGAATTATGAGTGCAATACACGTTCTGGGGTGAGTTTCTATTAGTGTGTCTCAATCAGAAGTACAAATGCCTTGTTTTTATACTTGATTTCTGAACTTTCCTTGTTGGTTCCTTTTAGTTTTTCTAGACTTCTTCCTCCACCTTCCCCCTCAAAATGTTTTTAAAGTGTACACTTAAGAGGCCTGGGGTGAGGGTGGGGGAGGGAAGAAAAAAAGTTCTCTTACCTAGCCAGCTTGGTGAAGCTTCTTTAACTATTTGACTCCTGTTTTTCTATTATCTCATTTTAAAGGTTCATCATCTTCATCTCAAACTCAGAAGAACAATAAGAGTCATCTTTACTGAATCCCTAATTTAAGAGAGGTGGTTTTTTTTGCTCTTCTTTTTTTTTCATTTATTGCCTCCAAAGTTGTTAGGAATTTTCTCTTTTGAAAGCTGACAGACAATCTGTCTTTTTGTCTGTGTACGTGAAAGATTTGTTAACAAAAGCTACCCAACGTCCTTTGTTAGAACAGCCTTTCTTTCTGCTGCCGTGATTGAGGTTTTGAAGATCCCCTGATCATTTCATTAGATGAGAGGACTTCCGTGTCAGGCGAAGAATGATTAGAGTTGAGATTGAAACCAGACTTGTGAAAATCAATGTGACTTTTGCCATTGACTTCAGCAGGCTAGTCTCTTCTGTTTCACTTCTCTGCTTTAAGGTTTTGTTCTGTATGTTCTCTTCCATTCCCTCCCGGCTACCTGATCTAAGAAGGAACTGCACAGTGCACAGTGCAAAGCGTAGGGACAAGACCACTGATTTACATGATCAGAGCGTGGAGGCAGAGCCTGTCTCACTCTGCCATATGAACACCCTGGGAACATTAACTAAACTCCCTTGTTTTACATGTTTCCAGTACATCTTATTCCCTATTTGTAAAACAAGGGTACTTTTTTTTCCCACAATTTTTGGGCATTGTGAATGTAAATGGCCACACAAACACCTAGTAGTAGATTGTGATGTGCTAAGATGATATGGCAACAGAACTATATAAATATCCAAAATTAAAATAATTCAGGACTCCACCAAAATTACTTCTGAACTTTGAGATATATTTTTCCCTGTGCTTCATACTTTGTCAGAAATGGAAAATCTTGTTCAATTGTTCAGACTGATTTTTTTTTTGCTAAATTCGTTGCTTATTAGCACTACATTTAAATGTACAGCAAGGAAAATAACAACATAAAGGGACTGATTAGTTCAATTATACCACCCACATCTAGAAATAATCTTTCTACACTAGGAACCTGAATAACAATATTTTAAGAGCAAATAAAATAATCTGTCCACCTTTTGTCCATTAGGATGTTCTAGTTTAAGAGGTTTCTCCAATTTATTTCAAACCAATGAATAAAAATAGAGTTAATTTCAGTTTGCCATGAATTACAGTCTCTGGTATTTAAAAAATGCATAATACTGTGTTGATTATTCTTTGTTTAAAAGGATGGTAATCTGTACGTATGATCACAGCTGGAGCCCTGCTCCCACCTACCAGCTATTTTCTCACTGTGTCTCTGGGCAAGTAGTTTTTCATTTTGCTCTTTAAGTTATCTAATGAAAGAATGAATAGTATAATAGTGCCTACTCTGCAAAAGCTGTACGTTACTTTGCCTCTCCCTACATTGTCTGACTGTGCATTTTACAGGAAGGTCTGAGCATAGTCATCCACCCAGTTTTGATGATGTACCTGAGGCACTTAAGTTAGGATCCTATCTCTCTTGCTGAAATGCTTACATTGGGTTTCAGACTGTGTTGTGCAGATCTGTGAGGGGCTGTGAACTATATGTAAATTTTTCACAAAAGGCAACTGAAGAAATCAGATTCTAATATATATTTGACAAAATAGATGAGTTTTCTGAAAAGGATAACATGTTAACTGGAAAATGTCTAGGGGTCTGTAAAGCAAGAATAATGTACGTTCTGGTAAGGACTTTTTTTCTTCAGGAAATAAGCAGGCCTGCTTAAGATCTGAATCAAACCCAGCCACTTGCTGGAGCCACTTATCTCTCTCCCTTTGAGTATAGACAAGCTTAGGGTGATCCAGGTTTAACTTCACTAGTGCATTCTTTTACATGGGAAGAATTGAAGAGCCATGTAGGAATTAATAATACTCAGATACCAGGCTAATCTAGAGTGCTTTCATCAATCCTCTCTAAATAAATAACCTGAAAAAAGCAATTTTTTTTCCATCCCCTCCTTCTCTCTGCCAGTCTTTCTATTTGCAAAGAAGTTGCAATGAATTGTTCAGTAATCCTATTTTGGACACGTTATTTCTGTTACAGTCTCTTCACCCATCCTGCTGTTGTTCTGCTTGCTGAGCCTTCTTTCTGACTGGATCGAGTCACTGGACTTAGAACATTTTCAGAAGTCGGGATGCTACCAATCCAGACCTGACCCTTTTTGAAGCCTGACTGCAATTGCAATATATTTTAGCTTTCTGTCTATGTTAGGTTAGGGATAAAATTTCCCAAATACCATACAGCATATTTTGGAAAGTGAAGTCTATTTTAGTTTCACTGAGGAGCCAGTGCGCAAATTGTAAATTGGCGAGTCTATACTTTGGAGGCTGTGATAACAAGAGGAGGTGCTGCAGGAGGTTCGGCTGGACTTTAGAAGAGACTGCCAACTTGAGGCATGTTCTAGGAAACAGGATCCGGCTCTATTCTGCTGAACTTTAGTTTTTCCTTAAAGCTTATAAAGAGCCCCACAATCTCTGAACAGGTTAAAAGTTAGCAAATATTTATCTTTTCTAAATGCATAGGGAAAAAATTAGACAGTATTAAGAGATGATTAATGTTCAAAAAGCAAGGGAAGAAAAACCTAATACCTAGCAGTGCAGTGGGGGAAGAGTGTAGCCAAAATACATCTTGAGAAACATTTGTTTAACATTTGGCACTGCTGAAAAGAGTAGATAAATGTTGGTACAACTTAAAGTGCTCAGAATTATATTTCACTTTTGACGCATGCTCTTCATTGGAATGTCCGGGTGCGCCCCCTCTTATGCGTCCTTGGTGTTCAGATATTTGCAAAACTTTCTAAAATGAGATTTTAATGCACCTGTGTTTTTCTCCCCAATAATGGACTATTGAAATTATGTGCAATGCAGTTTGTTTTTAAACATTACTACAAGACATGCTTGAATACTCTGTTCTTATACACCTCTTCTTTTCCTAATGAGTTTTCCCCATATGCTAACGAAAGTTTTGGAGAGGTTAGTGACTCAGTTTCTGTGATTTCTAGCTGGTATTTAACAATTTAAATCAATGCTGCGACAAGCTATGGAACTGTTGTTTCCCATTTATATTTTCTGTGTGAAGTGTGTGTCTGCATTTTTTTTGGAGAGGAACCGGATTTCCTACCAGACACAAGTGCTCTTTTTTTTTTTTTTTTTTTT
>WKFP01014316.1:878767-898298 GCA_011057875.1 Pterocles orientalis | reverse complement strand
TTCTCCAGGCTGAACAACCCCAACTCTTTCAGCCTGTCCTCATAGGGGAGGTGCTCCAGCCCTCTGACCAATTTTGTGGCTCTCCTCTGGACTCTCTCCAACAGGTCCATGTCTTTTTTATGTTGGGGGCCCCACATCTGAACACAGTACTCCAGGTGGGGTCTCATGAGAGCAGAGTAGAGGGGGAGAATCACCTCCCTTGACCTGCTGCTAATGCTTCTTTTGATGCAGCCCAGGACACGGTTGGCTTTCTGGGCTGCAAGCGCACACTGCCGGCTCATGTTCAGCTTCTCATCAACCCATACCCCCAAGTCCTTCTCCTCAGAGCTGCTCTCTATGCATTCTCTGCCCAGCCTGTATTTGGGCTTGGGATTGCCTCGACCCACGTGCAGGACCTTGCACTTGGCCTTGTTAAATTTCATGAGGTTTGCATTGGCCCACTTCTCCAGCCTGTCAAGGTCCCTCTGGATGGCATCCCTTCCCTCCAGCGTGTCCACCACACCACACAGCTTGGTGTCATCAGCAAACTTGCTGAGGGTGCACTCCATCCCACTGTCCATGTCTCCAACAAGGATGTTAAACAACACTGGTCCCAGTACCGACCCCTGCGGAACACCACTTGTCACTTGTCACCACTTGGACATTGAGCCATTGACCACAGCTCTTTGAGTGTGGCGTCTAGCCAATTCCTTATCTAGCAAGTGGTCCTTCTGTCAAATCCATGTCCCTCCAACTTAGAGACAAATTTAGCAATAGTACTTTAACTTGTTTGCACAACCTGTATTGGAATATGGGTGGAAGATTTTAAAACTGCAGTATTCACATTGACTGGAATGATGGAGAACACACTGAAGTATTAAGTTATTAATGTCAACATGGAACAAAGAGGGTATTGCTAGAAATAATATTTCATAATGTGTATTATAAGAATACCTGTTTAGAGCTAGTTGATTTATAACCTAAAAATTAAAAAAGCATTGGTAGTCATGCCCTCACACCCACCACTGGCATATTTTTTATATTTCAATATTGGTTCTGATTGATTTTCTTCTTTTAGGACACAATTGAACTTTTGTCTACTAAAACATTCTGCTAAGCAGTCCCTGGAACACATAGCACAACAAATGCAATACGACTTTTTTAAAAAAAATATTTGTTTACTGGAGGACTTTTCCTTAAGAAGTATATACAGTAGTTTGGTTTGGTTTTATCCGTTATCTAGTACCTCCATTGGAGTTACAATCTAATACTATTTATGATGCTTTTGTTGTTAAAGTGCATCTAGTAATAAATAAATTGAGACGACTTCTCGACACTTTTTGTTTTAACTCTGAAAATCCATTTCAGGTGGACTTAAAGGGGCAGAGGTGTGTGCTGGGGGGAATCCAACCACTAAAGAGAGCTGAAAGCTCAATTGTGTTATAGACCCTGTGTACTCTTGTCCAAGTGTCTTCGTTGCTCTCCAGACTGCCCAAAGGCCAATGCTGAATGCTCGCATCTGTTATTCTGGGTTGCTTCAAGATCTGAACACCCTAAATAAATACAGAGAAATTGTCTTAACATAAGAACATCTAAATTCAGAGGGTTTTTTTAAATTTTTAAGAGCTTTTTGAGAAATGCATAAGGTTAAGGTTCCTTTTCTCCCTGAAGCCCTCTAGGCTTTGAAAATCTCCAATGCAGTTCTTATCAGGGCTGTGGTTTGGTAATAAAGGAGCTTGAGTAGCAAAATTGGCTTGAAATGTTTTACTATATCATTAGGCAGTGGATTTCCCTAAAATTTTCCCCTGTTTTTTTTTTTTTTTTTTGAGTTATTTCTAAATTCACATCAGTACCCTTGACCGATCTATAGTTTAGCTTTATAGTGTCTGAATAGGAAGAGAAGCAAGTGATTGGCAAATGAAGCAGCCAGTATTTTTGCTGAACCTAATTTCAGTAGAGACAGAGTCCCTAGGGTATACTGCAAAGATCTAGAAGATAACTAGCTTTCATCCGAGATACAACATAAACAACAAGACCCCAACCTTAAAGAGTGATTCATTTCAAGTGTACTAACGTCATAGAATAAAAAAGGTAATGACACCAACTTTTTTTTTCAGAAACCACAACAGGGTTTTCAGAAGCTGCAACTCCAGCAATTCTGAGAAAAGAAACTTGGATATATGCTTCAGCTGAATGCAAGACATAGTTATTGAGAATCTCAAATGCAACTATTTTGGCCATTTTGCTAATTTTATCCTAGTGTAATCTGAAATATTTTCACTGCCTTTACATTGGTGTAAAGTAACAGAATCTGCTTCACTAACTACAGGAAAGAAAGTAATCCAGTTGGAAAGAACTGTTAAAAACAAGTTGAAAGTGCGGAACAATGTTTTAATTTTTTACTTTCCCAGAATTTTCAACTCTTAAAACTCCGTCATCCTTCCCACCTAACGTCCCAATTTAAAGTGGGAATCCATAACAAGTTCTTCATATTTCTCCACCTATTTCAAGAAGTGTTTTTGAGATTTGAAAAGCACTTCATGAATCACCCAGTGGTTGCTAAAAATGAATAATAATGAGCTCAATTCAATTATCATGCCAGCTGCTGATTTCCTTCTGATGGTTGACTTTATGTTATAGAGAGGAATCATTATGTTAAATCTCACCTGCCTGTAGGAAATTGATTCCATTACAATTTTAAAAAGAGAACTGCCCCCAATTATGTTCTTGCATAGAATAATTGGGCTTTAGTTATTAAAAATAAGTGAGAGCGAGGACATCTGAGTGTATTTTAATGTCTGGTCAAACAGCCCGGATCTTTGTACTCCAATAAGAGACTTCTTTTGTAGTGAGAGTTCCTGTGCTGTAACTAATGCTGCACAACCACAGAAATAGGTATTCTACAAAAGACAGTATCTTCAGTAGTGTTAGCTTAATGAACAAGGAATTTATTTAAGAGCTTGATCCTTGAAGTTTAACAAGCAGATGATTATAGTTTTACAATTGCCTTTGGACAGGGAGTATTCTTCTCATCTTACTGAGAAAAAGGGTAAATGTAATCTCAAAGATACCACGTTGCCTTGTTGTTTTTTGGGGTGTTTGTTTTTTAAGCTAGTTCTCTCGATAATTCATAACATCTGAAAGCACCAAAACACCAAGAAATTTGTCCATATCGAAATTTACATGACAAAGTTAATTATCATTATTGGCTTTATAAAAAGAATTTAGGCTCATCTCTTGGAGCCCTGGTGATGTTGGCCTGTGCCAGAGGTTGTTCAGAAAATGAAAGATCCAAGACTTGAACCCATTCACCTTTCTTTCAATTTGCGGTCTTAGCCTCAAGGTCAGTCTTCCTATTTTTCTTTTCTGCTAAGTGTTTTCAAGGAGTCTGCATTTTTGTGCCCTACTATTACTTAGTAGACAAGATAATCATCATGACGCATAGACAAGCATTCATTCACATGTGCTCTTAGGTGGAAAGAGCATGGTAGGTAACAAACCAAGTAATTTGTTTTGAGTGTTTGCATTGTCTATGGAAAGTTTAACCACTAGGATGTAGTAGATCTTTCAGCCATAGTGAACATTCGTATGAAATAAAGAAATCTAAATGAAAACTGGTACAAAGGTAGAGGGAATCTTTTCCAGTGGGAAGCACAGAAATAGCAATAGCACTGCTGAATGCTACAGTTCCTGTAGGTGCATAGAAATAGAAGCAACATTCAGATTCAGTATCTGGTTTACCCAGTAACTATGTAATATGTTTTCATAAACTGATAGAGTTCAATTTTTAAGTAAGCTGATATCCTTCTCCTTTTTTATTCAAAGTGTGTCAGAGTATTTAAAACCTGACATAGTTTATTATATAGATAAGTGAATCAAAAGAAAATAAATGAACAAATCTTTATTTGCATGCAAACCTGTCTAGTGGTGCACCACACTCCGAAGTCCCACCAGTTAAGTTTGTGTATCCTATTCAATCATTGTATGCTTCCCTGTAGTTTAGTGAAGAAAGACAGCCAGCCTCTGAGGACCATTCAGCCCACACAGGACCTGAGTCACTCTGAAGAAGTGCCTGTCTCTCATGATGGATTACAGATGGATCCCACAGAAATAAGGCTTCCAAATTGGTGGCTGGAATGCATACAGTTCAGATGCAGATTCAGAACTTTTTGTCAGATTTTTGCTTTGTATCTTTGCTCTTGGACCTGTAAGTATGCATAGGTAGCATGTAGCAGAAAGAACATTTTTACAATGCACTTAGAATGAAGTTAGGAGTCTAAGGGCAAAGCATGTGATCATAGCCAAATGATTGTGGTTTAAATTACAATATTTAAGGTGAGATATATTTGTTCCTAGCCTATTGCAGCTTTGCAAGTAGCTAAAATTTGACAAGTGTTTTTCATGGAAAACTTGACTCATTCTTCTGAGGTTTAGACCTAATGGTAATTTTCCAGCATAAACTGGACCTATGTCTGTTTTACATACATTACGCGTTGCATTTCAAATGCAGGTTTGCTACCATTTTTTGTCCCTACTGATATATCTTCAATGGGTGCATCTCAGACTCTTTTCAGCTAAAGACCCAGTCACACCGTCTTTCCACAGCTGACATGAGTATGCACTCAGGCTCTTCTTGTTGTTTCCAACTGGGGAGGCCTTTGCCTACAGCGTCCTTTCCCTGTCCCTGGTGTGTGACGCTGTGCTTTGTATTTCTAGTTTCAAACCACTTTTATTACTTCAGTACTTCAGACTGTCAGTCCAGTTCATTCTGTATGATTTTCCATCTTCACCTTTCTACTGAGGTCTTATGGGCTCTTGTCATTGGAAAATGTTGTTAGCGTACTGTGATTTTTTGTATCAATATCAGTAAAACACATTTGGTTCCAAAACCATGCTTTGAAACATCACCAGTAGTCTTATTCTATTCCAGTAATACTGCTTCTGGTCCTAAGGTTGTTTCCTTCCCTTAAACCAAGTTGTGTTTCTTTACATTTCTAGAGTACCTTTTCCAGAATATTTTTTTTCCTAGGTGGCATTGTTTCAAATATATATGATCATATCATATATATTTCCTGTGTTCCTTTTCTTAAAATATCATTTATCGTATAAAGAGAGATGCCAGGTTAATCTGACATAACGAGAGTCTATTTTGGGATAAAGCTGTTGTCCATTATATTCCATTTTTCATTACGTCGGTGTCTCTAGCTATGCAATGCTTCATAATTTGTTTCAAATCCTTGTACAGCTCATGAGGTAAGAGCCACTTGTTTTTATATTGCCTGGACGATGTACATACATTTTCCTTGAAAAAAAAAAAAAAAAGTTAAGCTTTTTATTTTTTACAGACATTTGATTATCAGCCTGATATAGATTCATTAAAAGTCTTTGTTGTTAAACTGTTCTTTCATCAGCAAGTATTGTAGGTGCTCTCAAATGGAGACTATGGGGTCTCACCCTACTGGTCTAGGCACTTCCTTAAAAACAGTTTTATGTCTTTTATTTGTTCTCATCTCAGACGAGTAATTTTAATTTTCAGTCTGTATCATTAACCACACTGTATTTGCTGCTGCAGTCAACATCCCCATATTAATTTTGTTTCGGACTGTCTGCAAATTATTTTAATCTTAACTGCTTTTTAGTGCTTGGTGAAGCCACTCTCTTTCCTTTTTTATTTTTATTTGGATGATGAAAGTACATTTTAGTACTTGAAATTTATGCGAGATCTGACTCTGCCTAACATTTTCTATTCTCACTTTCTCCATGTATTTTCTGACATCTGACAGTTTTCTTTGCATATTACTTTAATTTTCCACCCTACAAGCTTTCTGCATACTGCAGATATAGTCTGAGGTAACTGCTCATCTAGTTAGAAATGGAGCCCTTTATTATAAAAGGTTTTCCCACATGTTTGAAGCTGCAAATTTTTCACAGCTGAAAGCCACAGCCTTCTTCTTAAATGAATTCCAGCACTTCCTTGAGTTTTCATTATTTCCCTTATTTTCTGTTTTTTTAAAGAGAAATAGTGATTTATTTGGGTTTAGTATTTATTCATGTTAGAGCCATTTTTTTAAAAAAATGGAATGAATGTATCATCACTTACTCTCAGATACAGCATTCTTGACTAACTATTCAGTAAGATCTTGTAGTTCACTTTTCTTGTGTTGTGTGTCACATCTGCAGATGCCTTGGTCTACCACTCAGTAGAATGTATTTTCTGGGAAGTTACAGTATCACCTCACAGCCTTCATAGTGCTATTTACTCCTTATTTACTATTTCCACATATTATTTGCTTTCTAAATAACTCAGAAACTTATATACAACAAAAGGGATCCTGCACAAACCTTTCTGAAAGGAATCTGAAACCAATTAGAAACCTCTTGTACACTCTCTAATTTTCTTACAGCTTATCACATACTTGGTTTATAGTTCATCACACCACTATTTTTGCCATGAGGAAGACCATTAGATTGGTACATGTGGATGTGGGAAAAAAGAAAGAGGATCACTATGTCAGACTTACTTGCAGATCTACTGTGACGTCTATGTGACAGGGAAGATACAGCGATTTATACAAGCTATTGCAGGCAGTTTTATGGCCTTCTGCACTTCAATATAGTCCTCTCACACAATATCTTGGGCAGAGTATTGCCATTGCTTTACAATTTTAAAAAATATCCAAATGGTAAAATTAGTTCAAGAGGGTGATTTCACTTAAAAAAATCATATTAGTTGAATTTCTTATGGTTGCTTTCAGTTGCATGCAAGCGATCTTCCTGTATTTCTCTTGGTTTAATTTCATTAATTTCAGGTTTTTGTATTTTCTTGTTAAATAAAGCCAAGAAACTGCTCTCATGGAAGTCTTTTATTAATTTTCTTTAAGCAGGCTGTATGAATTTTTAGTGAAATTTTTTTTTCCCTTTATGCACCACAAGTTAGATTAGGGCATCTTTAACTGAGAGAGGTTAGCGCTGCTGGACCATTGGTACTAACCAGCAGTGGGTTCTGCCTTATAGAATCACATAATGGTTTGAATTGGAAGGGACCTTAAAGATCATCAAGTTCCAACCTCCACTAGACCAGGTTGCTCAAAGCCTCATCCAACCTGGCCTTGAACACCTCCAGGGATGGGGCATCCACAGCTTCTCTGGGCAACCTGTTCCAGTCCCTCACCACCCTCACAGTGAAAAATTTCTTCCTAATGTCTACCCTAAATCTGCCCTCTTTCAGCTTATACCCATTACTCCTTGTCCTATCACTATGCTCCCTGATAAAGAGTGCCTCCCCATCTCTGCTGTAGCCCCCTTCAGGTACTGGAAGGCTGCTATTAAGTCTCCTTGGAGCCTTCTCTTCTCCAGGCTGAACAATCCCAATTGTCTCAGCCTGTCCTCATAGGGGAGGTGCTCCAACCCTGTGACCATCTTCGTGGCCCTCTTCTGAACTCACTGCAAGAGGTCCGTGTCTTTCTTTTTTTGAGGGCCCCAGAGATGAACTCAGTACTCCAGGTGAGGTTCTATTTTGTTATCTATGCATTCTTTGTCATCACATCCACAAAATTTATCATAGACCAGTCCATTTCCTTCTGAGTTTGCACATTTACACCTGCCACACTGACATGTGCCTGTAAACATTTGACAGTACTCAATGACTGCAGTCTATGGAAAGAGTTTCATTAGTCCATCAGAGAAGATACGTATTTTATTCCTGAGACTTCACACTTAGCAAATAGTCACAAGTAAACAGTCCTATAAGAATCATAATATACTACATTGTCAATATTGTGTCAATATTTAAAGACAAAATTCAGTTTTGGCCCAGCAGCCAAGTAGAGTCGAAGTGTCTGGGAGAAGACTGGAGGAACCAGCCAGAGCAGACTTCAGGAAGAAGAAATTGTACCTTTCAGTAGATGTAGGAGCTGCAGATACTGCTGCTGCATGAGGGAGTTATTGCTTGCCACTGTAGCTGGCCATCTCCACACTCCTTTTCAGGGTTTGTAGTGTAATAGCTAATCCTGTGTCCTCAGGCTGCAGTTTGTAGCTGTTCTTTGCCTACAGATGTCCAAGGAGGTGAATGGAATTTCTGCACTTCGAGTTTTGTTGTAAACAAGTATGGGAATGAGAAAGAGATGAAAGTAACAAGAAATCCTATCGTTCATACAGGAAGTTTTAGTTCTGTGTTTCTTCTTAAAATAAGCATTCATTTGTAGACCCATCAAAATAATATACGCTAGATTTCAAAGTCATGGAGATTTCACGTGTCTCTGCATTTTTAAGATCATATTTACTAATTTCTATTTTTAATTGCATATGAAGTATGTAAAGTGAATCCGTTAATCATATTCATTTAGAACTATAATTGATGGAATCTATTTTGAAAGCTGTTTTAGAAAATATCACTTTCTGAATGAAAAAAAAGGACTTGACACACTCTTTCCTTCCATTGCTAGGCCATGGGAAGTGTGAGTGTGGGAAGTGCAAATGTGATGATGGCTGGTATGGTGAAGCTTGTCAGTATCCAACTACTTGCAATCTTACAAGGAAGAAAAGCAATGAAATGTGCAAGAATTCTCAAGATATCATCTGCTCTGGTGCAGGTAAGATATCTTTTGTTGCTTTTGATAGCTTGATGTTCTCCCTGTGTTATCTTGAGCATCACTGTAATTTCTAATTAAGAATTTTGTGGAGTACGTTTCAAGAGACTGAGAAGTAACTGCATGTATACTAAAATGCTTAGTTTTCCCATATACACATTCCTGTGCATACGATGCACACTGATTCAGAAGCTCTACTTTAGTACTCTAGTTTATCCATAGCTTTTTTAGGTTGATGAAACTGCAGCTGTGTCATGTATTTTACCAGTCAAAAAGTTCCGGTAATGGCATTAGCACAGAAAGTGATGTCATTTTTTTGTGTGTGTGTTTATAGCTTGCAGAAACGACATTTGCAAATGTCTTTCCAAGACATTTATAAGATGTACAATTTTTGAGACACTTTTGAGCTGTAACAATTATTATTAAAAACATTGGTGGAAGAACTGGTGAATCATTTTAATCGGGTACTTCCATCTTTACTTTTCTGATTTAGGGGCTCTCTTTTCTCTATTTTTTTTAATTTTATAACTCATCCTAACATAAATAGGAAGCCCTTTCCTTGAAAAGATCAAAGGAAAAAGAAACAGCCTCTTAGAAGACTTCACTACACAATGGTAATATTTTAAAGGACATTTGCAACCAATCAAGACTTGGGACCAGAAACTGTCTTCCATTTTTTCCATTACATTGATTTCTGAATGAGAGAATGTTTTGACAACCCCACTTTTGCTCACTATTGCTGGCCTTTAATTTCTGTCTGGGGCCATACATTTGCATACAACTAAATTTCCCACAAGGTAGTTGCTGACATGAGCAAAGAACCCAAAGTATTTGTGGGACTTGCTAGAGAAAAGCTAGGCTCTCACAACAAGAAGTGAAACCAATTTAATGTAAAATTTT
This sequence comes from Pterocles orientalis, assembly GCA_011057875.1. NCBI lineage: Eukaryota > Metazoa > Chordata > Aves > Pterocliformes > Pteroclidae > Pterocles > Pterocles orientalis. The sequence continues at coordinate 888,831 of WKFP01014316.1, read as the reverse complement.
AAGCCTACAGCCTACTGAGTAAATGATACATTTCATTTATGAGAATAATATAGATTATGTGAAACTCGTGATTGTTTGGGTAACAAATGAGAGACACCTAAATGAGAAACTGACTCTCAAAGATAAGCATAGTTAATTGTGATCAGTCAAAGCACTTAAAGAAGAGTGTATTTTTCCTCTTTCTTTCCTTGGCTAAAAGTGGCCCCAGTCTCTTTATCACCTGAGTTTTCACACAAAAACCAACATAGCTGAACAATCACCAGGAGTGGCTAACAGGGGAGTGTTCATGAGATCAGAAGAAGGACAAATGCTTTCAGTTTTGATGGTGTTAAACAGGACAGGAATTCCAATGAGACTGGCTAGGGAGTTTGGGGGCTGTAGCCATAGATATTGTGTCTTGATGGGATTGCCTTTCAAGCTACTGCCAACATTGCCTTTGGGATCGGAGCACTTTTTTTTAATTGCCAGTAAGAAACAGGGAGGTATAACATGAGTTGTTGCAAAAACATCCTCTGCTGTCACACAACTAAACACTTATTGCAATTATTTTTATGAATCAACTAAGATCTATCCAAAAGTTAACTTTTCTGACTCAACTAGTCATTTAGCAGAGAAACCAGGGCATCCTACCTAAACCAAGATTTCTCTGTATGAGCAAATTCCACTTCTAGTCAGTGGGAAGGAATGCACACTTTTAGGACACTGTCTGTCTGAACCTATTTAGGTGCCCAATTTACAAATCAATTTGCCATTTAATTTTTATTCCTGTTTGGGAATTATCTGTAGACAAAAGATTTTTCTCAAAATTTTTATTTTTATTTTTTCCAAGCAATTCCAGCAAATAATTCCAGTTCTGTAGCTTACTTATATTATCAATTTTATTATTATTATATTAGGTCTTGCAAGCATTTATAAATTTTACTTTTTTAGGTTGGCCATGTACATCACAGAGCCTTGTTCTGTTCTTTGTTTAGATTAATATGAGGTTTGGCAAAACTTGTGCTATACCTGTAATTGTGAAATGGTTTCTGCAAACTAGTTGTGTAATATCAGCATAAAACTTATATTTTGGAGGACTTATTTTGGGTCAATAACCATGTTTTCTATCATAGAATCATAGAATCATAGAATCATAGAATATTTTGAGTTGGAAAGGACGTTAAAGATCATCGAGTTCCACCCCCCCTGCCATGGGCAGGGACACCCTTCACTAGACCAGGTTGCTCAAAGCCTCATCCAGCCTGGTCTTGAACACCTCCAGGGATGGGGCATCCACAGCTTCCCTGGGCAACCTGTTCCAGTGCCTCACCATCCTCACAGTGAAAAATTTCTTCCTAGTATCTCATCTAAATTTACCCTCTTTCAGCTTATACCAGCTACCCCTTGTCCTCTCACTACACTCCCTGACAAAGAGTGCCTCCCCATCTCTCCTGTAGCCCCCTTCAGGTACTGGAAGGCTGCTATTAAGTCTCCTCGGAGCCTTCTCTTCTTCAGGCTGAACAACCCCAACTCTTTCAGCCTGTCCTCATAGGGGAGGTGCTCCAGCCCTCTGATTAATTTTGTGGCTCTTCTCTGGACTCTCTCCAACTGGTCCATGTCTTTTTTATGATGGGGGCCCCACATCTGAACACAGTACTCCAGGTGGGGTCTCACGGGAGCAGAGCAGAGGGGGAGAATCACCTCCTTCAACCTGCTGCTAATAATTCTAAAATATGTATGGATGTAACATGAGGAGTGTGGGTCTTGTGAATTAAGTTCCTTTTTAAAAAAATCTATACTTGCTGGCACAGTGACACCAGGGACTGCTGAAACAGCTTATACAAACCCATTGACCACAGGGCCCCAGTTAACATGGTATTACACAAAGTTCTTACCCTTACATTTTTTGATAAGGGTGATAGAAGTAGGGAAAAGGAGTGTCTTATGCAGCAAGCATGGTAATACATTTGTTTCTAATGGGATTTTATATTATTTTTGCTTTTTTTACTGTATAACTCCTTAATATGTTTATTTATGGCTGTTATATGTTATCATGAATTATATTCCAAACTAGAAAATATTCAGAAGGAGGAGGAAAAAACAGTTTTTTGTTTTGCCCTGGCAACTGCACTCCAGGTCAGATAGACTCTCTGAAGGAAAGGGGGCATCCTTCCTTCCCTAGGAGAAACACAACACTTTTTTTTTGTTTGTTTGCAAGGGTGGGTCTTAGGGGGAGGCAGCCACCGAGGTGAGGGTGCAACCCCTTTTTAAAAAAACAAGATGCAAATGTGAGATGAGACCAGAGGTGACAGAAGAAAGGTCTGTTTACAAGCCGATTTCCACCTTTTGCACGAACTGAGGTTTTCCTCATTGCTGAGAGTTTTCTGTTGAGGTTAATGCTGTGAGAAAAAAAAAAAAGCTCTACACTTGCAAAGCATTTGGGAGTCCTGTGGGTACTTAAATTGATGAAGAATCTCAGGCAGACCCGTGTTGTCAAACCACTCACTAGTCTGACATGGGTAAAACCCATCCTACTTGTGACAAATCAGCAAGTGTCTTTATTATACCCAAAAATCTTAAAGTTAAATTGAGTCAAGCAACAAGATGTCACTGTGGCGGTTCCTATAATTCTTCAAGTGAATGAAATAACTTGTGAACATCAATGCCACTGGGATAAGAGAAGCTCTTGGTGGGCAAATGGCAAGTGGGTGGTGAAAACTACATTAAATATGAGTATAGAACTCGTTAAATATGTGTATAGAATACTGTCAAGAGTTTTGGTAAATATCACAGAATTGGTTGTTTAATGCTTTTAACATGCACTTTATAGAAAAAATGTTGCAATGCTATTAAAATCCTTATGGTTTGTTTGCTATCGCTTTGAATGTATTTCTCTGCAATTAGTTGTCTGTTGTGCAATTAATGTGTTGCTGTGGTAATTGCTTTCTAGATTGTGTCCTTTTTTCCTGACATATGATCATAAGCTCCTCGTGCAGATGTTCTTCACTGATGTTTACTTCCATTGATCCCTGTCTTTTTCTACAAGGCTGTACTTTTTAAATCTGAAGCCTTACAGATGATAACTAGAAAAGTGACTGGAATCCAGAGTGCAAAGGAACTTTGTGAATTTAGGCAAACGTATTTTCAATTTGTCAGTAACTCTCCTGTAACATGGCTATGGAACTGGACAAAACCAGGATTCATTCTTGATAACTGAGTTAAATTTGCTACTTTCAGTGGCAGAAGGTATAATTTCCAAAGCTGGTGTCATACCTCAGGTGTATGAAGTCAAACAGACAATCCAGGAGTGAATTTCTGTTAAGAAAACGTGATTCTGCTTATTAAGAACCACTTGAATATTGTATTTATTTACAGCTAAAATTAGTCTTTTTGTTGATATGGATTTTTTCTGGGTGTCTTTATTTGGCTGGATGATCTTTAGATTTCAGCCTTCTCAGAAACAAAGTATGTACCATCTCTGATGGACTAATGAAACTCTTTCCATAAACTGCAGTCATTGAGTACTGTCTTAAATGTTTCCAGGCACATGTCAGTGTGGCAGGTGTAAATGTGCAAACTCAGAAGGAAATGGACTGGTCTATGGTAAATTTTGTGAATGTGATGACAGAGAATGCATAGATGATGAGACAGAAGAGATTTGTACAGGTACGTATTTTACTGAGTACAAGAAGGACAGTGAAGATTAATACAGGCTGTTATAAAAGAATTTAATTGTACGGACCTACAAAATGTCTTTACTGAATGTATGACAAAATAAAAGTAACGATATTTGCAAGAATTTAGCTTGCAAATTGTAAGTGGGAATTTCAGATGCAGAAATGTGCTAAGCAGGAGGTTAAAGAATGAAGAAATCCTATGACGTCCTCTTCTCTTTGGAAGAACTGCAAAGAGGATTATACAAGGTAATTGACTAAGGTAATTCATAGCTTAGCGTGTCTGTCTTTGGTAAGAAATGCGAATATTTTGTGGCACAGATGAGAGCAAGATGGAGGACATATTAAAAAATACAAAAGAAAAAAGAAAAATAGATTATTAAGAATTTTGCAAGGTAGCAAAATTTAAAAAGAACAAGAATACATGAAGGATGAGAACTCAGAAGCGATTCAGGAGCTAAAAAAGGAAAAGGAATGAATTAAAAGAAATTTCATTTGTGATAAGAAAGGCAAGAGAATAAAATGTAGAGAACTCTGCTGACAGATAGAAAAGCACCCAAAATTCAAAATGTGCTTTAATTTCATTATAAGAACTTGGCAATTAAATACTTTGCAATACACACTATTTGTGGCATTATAAATGTTGCTTCCTATATTACTAGGGAGGCTCTTCCTTGAGCTGGAAGGTGCTACAAATATTTTTCAAGCTATGCACACCATACTGTGTATGCATACAGGAGGATTCAGAACTGCTCTTAGACTATTCATACTCTGATAATAGTTGTCTGTGTGTGTGTGTGTGTGTGTGTGTATAAAGAGAGAGACTACTTGTGTAAAATAGCTCTGTCTTTATCCTTACACAGAGAACAAAATAAATTCTGTTTATTTAAGTGCCTTTGAAGGCAAAAAGCACTTTTTTTTTGCACAGGATTAGGTAGGGATTTTAAATGAGGGTAAACAGAACGGTCGATCTGAAGTCCAAATCCAGGAGTAGAGTACAATATTTCCAGTAACTGCCTGAAATAAAATAAAAGGACAATACACTTTATGTGCCAATGATCCCATTTATATTTATTTGCTTGTAACCATTACATATGGTACCAAGCATGATAAAAATTTACCATTTGTTTAGTTCCAGTAAATTCTTCTGCTGCTGTTTTTTTCTCTTTTCCCCCCCCCCCCCACCTGTGTTGCTGCTGGTTTATATCATTAGGCTTTTCTTTGCTTTTATTTCCCCTTCCTTTGTCCAATGGTGCCATATTCCAGAACAGACCAGATGCATCTCTGTAAAAAACTAGTTTTATGTGTATGCATAAATCAAAGTATGCTGAAGGAAGAGGTCAAAAAGGATGGTAGATTCAGGTCTCTAAGGTCTGTGGTTTATGAGTATGCAAATCTGTGAAAGGTTTGGAGCCTTCTAAAGTGAATATAAACTAACAGTGTGCTTGACTCAGTTAGGTTTTTGTAAGCTGAAAAGCTTATGCACATAGCTTATCAATGTTAGATTTTTGCCTTACACAACCATATGTTGAACCAGGCCTTACGCAGAAAAGTGGACAGCATATGAACTGAAGGTCAAAGGTACAAAACTTCATCGCAGAAAAAGCAGACTCCACATGCCTATCTGGTTATGGCTTCTCTCTCCCACTCTGATGTCTCCTTTCATACCCTCGGTCCCATCTTTCCTTCCACAGGATTTCCACCACAGGAATCATTTAGGTTTATTTATGGAGTATAGCTTTATTAATGATGTCGTGAAGAAATGGTGTTCCAACCCAGTTTAGCTTAGCTAGCAATGGTTCATGGATACTCTTCAGACAGGGTGAACCTAATCAGTGCCTATTGTATTTTCAGTTTGTGTAGCACCTGCTTAGTTGCTACATACCCTTTATTGCCCTTGAAGGTAGAGAGAAGTTTTTAAGATTTTAATTGTCTTCAAAGAAAGCCAACTCAGGAGGATCAAAGTAATGAAAAAACAAAAGCTTCTATTTACACACATATTTCTAAAGCCTGCAGCTGTGAGCTGGGATTTTATCCTAAAAAGCATACAAAGCCATGCTGAGGTATGAATAACATGCATTTTAATCTTTGCACAAAGGGATTGCATTCTTTAAGCAATTCAATTCTTAGATAGAGCAGAGTTTCAAAGATGTATCAAGCTTTTCAAGCCTCAGTTGGGTTTTTATCGGTCAGTTGACTGTATGACTTTTTGTTTGACTTCACATAAACTTTGGAATCAAATTGCAGCTTATTTTTAATAAAGTATCATGGTTTCTAGCAAATTAAATTCTGATTCTGATCTTTTTTATCCAAGGCTTTTTTGCTCTAATGGGGTGATTTTGTCTTCGGTCAAGGGCAAGAGGTAGTGGCAAATTGTATAATTTAATTCATATCTATTTGGGGACTACACAAGTGTGAGTGAAGAATGAAGCAGTGACGTTTTAATCTGAAAAATTACCAGTAGATCAAATTAGTTTACTTCTTCACCATTTTGCCCTTTATTTCTTTTTGAAGGTTCAAGAACAATCTTTTGGTAATAAGCAATATTTTAGACTGTCTTTGTTGTTTAGTTATCTAAGTAAGATGGTATTTTATCTTTTGTTCTTTTTGTACATAAAACCAAACAATCACAATGAAAATTCCACGTGTGACTGTAAAAACAGCAAAAAATTGTATTCCGTAGGTCTAAATTTGCACTCTTGATAGTTAAGGATTGACTAGACTTTGATAGAGACAACCAGATCTATGGAGCTTAGCATACCTAGAGGGAAAAAAGGACAAGATCCTGACTTGATCTTTATAGTAAAGAATTAATTTATAGCTTTAAGATTAGTAAGAGTCACAGCTACTTAATTTAAATGCTTTGTGTCATTGAAGCACATGGCAGAAGTACCTTATTGGATCAAAATGTTTAAGAGCTGGTTTCACCAAGCCTCAGATGACCCAACTATCTTTTTGGGAGATGTGTGATTAGTTAAATGAACATCTAAAAGATTCATTTTACTAATTCTTGTCTTTCATGAGCTGCTTTAGCCATGTTCAAAAATCTTCTTAACAGGTAAGAAGGGAAGCCATACACAACCTAGACAGTTTGTAGTAAATCAAGGATCCTCTACTGGAGTCATCTGAGGAGCCAAGAACACACAATGCTTTCTTAGACATGCCAAGTTTGGTGGGCAAGTGTGTTCCATCTTAACATTTAAAGCTGTGCTTAAATTTTAACTATTACTTTTACCATCATCCAAATCGACCTATAAAACTTCAAAAATTAAGCTTACAAATATTAAAATATTGATGTTCTTTCCTTAGTGTTTATTGATTAGATTTAATCTGTGATTAAGTGAAAACATGTTCTAAAAAAGACTTGGGGAAAAGTTTAATTCATATATCCTTTGTCTTATTTTATGTAAGCATATATGGTCTATAAATTGTTTCTATTTTGAGTCTAGCACTGAAAGTTTTTAAAAGAAAAGATCAAACCAGGTAAATTGTTAATGCCGTTTAAAAACTTGCCTCTTTCTCACTGTATAAAATCTGTAAAGGCCATGGGAAGTGTTACTGTGGAAACTGTTACTGTGAAGCTGGTTGGCATGGAGATAAATGTGAATTCCAGTGTGACATCACCCCCTGGGAGATCAAGAAAAGATGTACATCTCCAGATGGCAAAATCTGCAGCAACAGAGGTGTGTCATTTGCACGTTCCTTCTATGCATACTTATATAGCTTGCTTTTGGTTTACAATACACATTTTCTGCACTAGTGTTTGCTACTAGTTTCTAGTTTGTTCTCACTCATTTCAAATCTGGATATACGTTTCCAAGCGAGTGGGTAGATACGTGTGTTTTGGTACAAATTTTTACATATCCACAGCTGTTTTTAGATTAAGCTGACCCAAGTTGTTCTCATCCTTCATCCTTCATTTTAGAAGTGAGACTGAACAGGATAATTTGTTATATCCACTTTGGTTGAGAGACCTATCCTGCAGAATAAAATGCTGAAAGATTTTTGACTTTAAATGGATTGGTGCTATAAGGCCAACAGGACTGTATGTCAATTCACCCTCAAAGAAGAACAAGGACCCACAACTGATTAGGGAAAATGAAAACACAAAGCTTTTAATTTCCACTGCAACCTGAAAAAGCAACTAAGTGTTCAGTAAAAATGCTGTGGAATGCATATGGACCTGGAAAGTTAGACTTCACACAATATTTCTAACTACATGGTGTTTTATCTGCACAAAGTCCCAGAATTTGAATTTTACTTTATACTTCAGCCTAATTTTGCCATTTTGAAAACAAAAATAGCACAAAATAAGATTCCTTTCCACTAGATGCTATGTTTGGCTTCATCGAACAAAGAGTTAAAGAAATGTGGGGTGTTTTTTTGTCAATAGTCCAGAATAATTACAGTAGAACATAAGCTCAAGTCACACAGATACCTCTCTTAAAAACATATCTACTGACAAAACCTGCTGTAGTGTGAACATCTAATTATCCTGAGAGTGTTTAGAAAACTCTTTTCTAAATTATGAGGAAATTGAAAGATTGGCTCAAGTACAGAGATCGTGTAGGCTCATTTAGTCTTAGGACTTCAACAGTAAAAATTTTTCTGTTATTCTGGAAATAATAAATATCATAATGGTTTCAGATCAGGTGCTTTGTTTGCACCAAGAAAGTAATTTCTTGTCAAAGAACTTCTTGCCAAAGCGATTTCTTGTTCAAATTTGAAATTTTGGTGTGCAAGTATTTCTTTAAATTTACATTGTAACTGGGAAAAATGAGGACAAATAGTATAGCTGATATTCTGAATAGCTGCAAACTCCTATACAAAGATACATTCGTTGGATACTTCTGCATTTTTATCTTTCACGTATTTATGATTTTGTCTACATAAAAATTTTATAGGCTTTTAACTACATAAAGTTGCTTTTCAACACAGTATTTCTACTCTCTTTAGTCCTATTTATCCAGTTTTCTGTGTTTATACATCCTATGATAGAGGTGCAGTTCATGTTGTCAGTCTTGAGACTTCTAAAAATTAAATATCAAGGTTAACCTTGCTGTCCAGCCGCCTTCAGTGCTAAGATGGATAACTTGTCTGTATCTTTCCACCAACTTTCTAGTCAACCAGCTGAAACCAGACGTGAACCTTTAGATTTTTTAAACTTAGGTGAGATGGTGGTTTGCTTTGCAATATCCAGGACAGCTGATCCAAATTCACTTTGAAGTTGTTTCTGGGAGGATTAATCACTCTCCAGAGGCATTTCCTCATTTTCTGTTTGTTTGTTTGTTTGTTTGTTGTAATTTTCTTCTTCGATGATGTCACTGAATTGTGAAAATATCAATAATGAGGTGCAAATCTCTTGAGAGCTCTCTTGGTGGCTTTAGCACTAAGCAGCGCAGCAGCTATTTCTGCTTCATGTAACTACCATGCACACACAATTCCATAGACCTTCTCTTTTTAGAGAATGTGCCCGTATCTATATGAACTCTTTCATCATCCTGTCCTCTTGTCCTCAAATGCATTATATTTTTCAGACTAATCTGAATAAGAAGACAAAGGCTTTGGTGGAGTAGCAGAAGGTGAAGCTACTCTCCAGGAAATGAACTGCATGCACCTTGTAAATTTAGGCTGCTTCTTTGTGCCTGTTGGCACCTCAGAAAAAGTAGTGAGTGTATGGCCCTGAAACAATTTTGGATTTCTGAATAAGAAAACTCTTTTTTGTTCTGATATTTCCTAAGTAAGTAGGATGAATGTTATCTGTCTATTGTCAAGGTTATGCCGAATTAATATATGTTGTCATATTTCACATTTCCCTTCTTTTTGTAAACAACAGGGTGTAGCCCTGAATATTGACCTGGAAAAAGTGAAAAAGTGTCATTTTCATGTAGATCTGTGCTGATGTTCTTGTCAGGTAAAGAACGACCTCCTAGCCATTTACAACTGGATTAGAATTCAGTTTTCCTTGTACTTTAAATGTTTATGCTTTAACAATCATTAATGATCCACTGTGCCCAAGCCCAAGTCATTTAAACAGCACTGATTTTTACTGTCATTAGTGTCAGGACAAATTACTGTTGATGTCAAAGATTTACGATTTTTCTGTGCACTACATTTTTCTGTTGTTTCCTAACAAGGCTGAACTGCAAAAAGAAACTTAACAGGAAGCCAATTTGTTTGTATAAAGTATTACTAATAAATAATCATAGAAGGTTTTAAATCACAGAAGATGAGCATATGCTCATGACTAACACTTGCATCTTTGACACTGCACTCCTGTAAGAGCAGAAAATTCGCAGGTGTAAATTTCTGTAATCAAACTACTATTACCCTACGTTGCTCAGTCTCAGTTAATCTATCTCTGTCTCTCTCTCTCTTTTTTTTTTTTTTTTTTTTTTTTCCTTTTTTTGC
>WKFP01014316.1:846354-865026 GCA_011057875.1 Pterocles orientalis | reverse complement strand
AAATGTGAGAAACTTCCTGTACTGCCGAAGTGATGTAGGTGTTTAGTTCCTATGAAAAATCGTCATTGAACTTGCACAGTTAAATTCTTTGGTCCCATTTGAAAATCCTGCTACTTGTAAGTATAATTTACAAGTCACAGCCAGAAGAGTTACACAAGCAAACGAAACAAAATAAGGATTTCCAACCAAATGCAACCTCTTTCAAGTCTTCTCAGGTAGGAAAGGCCATGGACTTATGACACCAGCCCCTATTTTTCTGAAATCCTTAGGGAGGATTGTGTCTCAAGGAAGGGAAAGTTCCAAAGGAAATGAAGTGTTACCTTCTTCGTTTGAACATTATTGTTTTGGTAATGTCCTTGTAATATTTTTCTCCTGGCTATGGTACAACTAAGTCCTTGTACAGATCAGTAATCCACTGCACTGGTGGAACAGTTGAGTACTTAATGTCCTTATTTAATGGAATCACTTAGGAATGAAGTTCATGTATGGAATAGGATGCAGAATGGAGAACCCAGAGATGCAGGTGCTGGACTTTATGACTTTGCCATGTATTGCATTTCCTTAAAGAATGTTTTCTGTTCATCTATACCTTTGATTTCTGTAATAGACAACAATAGTTGTGACAGCTAACATACTCTTTTGCTATCACTTTTATGCTCTTGGCTAAAGGCATAGAAGGACAAAGAATTTTTAGGATTTTTAATGCCATAGAGATAACCAAAACGTGTCTAAAAAAAAAAAAAGACCAAACTGTTAAAATTCATAATCTCTTTCTGTAGTCTCTGTCTAAATGCAGACATACACTCAGTTTTTCAGGGGGAGGAGTTTGAAACCTCAGTTATGGTACTCTGTTCCCAAGATTAACAAAAATTGGATTTCCTAGATGGTATTTACTTGTTGAAATGTTAAGTATGATTTCAAAATCAGATAATCCTTCACTTAAACAGTAGTAAAAAATATCCATGCTTCCTGAGGAATCATTGAAGAAATAGTCCTTCAAAGCTTTGGCTGGCCTTTTTTAGTTTTTTATACATTTTGCAAAACTTTCTGATATGGAAGACTATAAAACTCCAATGATTCCACTTCAGTCTTTAAAACTGACAATGATTACAGAAAGTGAACCAGAAAAAAAAAAAAAAAAAAAAAAAAGCCCAAATCAAGCCACCAAGTCCTCTAAATTCTTCTGTCCTGCTTTCAGCTGGGACAATTAACTTTCTTTGTAGTAGATAGTGAGAGGCCATGTTTTGAATTTGTGCTGAGGAGAAGGCTGATAACATACTGATGTTTACAGTTGCTGCCAGGACAGACAAGGACTTTTCAGCTTCTCTGCTATGCCAGTGTCTGCAGGTGCAGGAGAAGCTGGGAGGGAGTACAGTCCCAATTACTAGCCTAAGATTCGATCTTAGGTTTAGGACTGAGACCCAAATTGGCCAATGATATATTCCATATCATCCACGTTATGCCCAGTATATAGATGAAGATCTGTATGGAAGTTCTCTCTCTTTCTCTGGGCTCTCTCTCTCTGGGTCAGCCCTCTCTTGGGGTTGTCCTGCTCTCTCAGTCAGCTCTTGGACTCTTGGATTTGTGGGCTTTTATCTCCTTTCCTGGATCATGGTTTTGGGACTCTCCCTGTTCTGGGATTGTTAGCTGGGAACAGGCTGAGCCTTGGTCATCCGGTGGTGAGGAATATCATTATGTATTACTCATTTGTATATTTGTATGTATTACTATTATTATAATAATTATTATTTTCAATATTATTATAGGTTAGTTATTAAATTTTTCTTATCTCAAACCTTGGGTCTCTTTTCCCTTTATCCCTTTAACTCTCTTCCCCACCCTGTGGAGGAGGAAAGGGTGAGTGGGCGGCTGTTGTGATGTTTTGCTGCCAGCAAGGATCAAACTACAACATCCTCATAAAAACAAAAGGTTTGGGATTTGAGAAATGGCATGGTGGGGGCTTACAGGGAAAAAACAATCTGTATCTTTTGTTTCACTTCACAAAATTTTATAATATTACCACAAAAGCCATGGCAAATTTACGTTCTTCAAAAATTTTCAGTCACTCTGAGAGACAAAAAGATTCCATCTTGGAACTTAATTTTAGGAAGGTGCTCATTTTATACTTTATACTTTTTTTTTACAGGTAATGATGAATGGAAAAAAATACGATAATGTTAGCCTAATCTTACTCTTTTTTTTTTATGATTCAGCAACCTAATATGTTTGCAATATTGAATTTTCATATAAAGTACCAGGTTTCTAAATAAATGTACATGAAGTTTTATTCGTTACCTTTAAGGCAAATTATGTTCCTACATAGGCAGAAATCGAGAAAGCAGCAGCAATGCAAACTCAGTGAATTTTAATGTGCCACTCAGATTTTGAGAATCCCAAGTTCCCTTAACTAGAAGTCATGTAACCTCAGCAAGAGAAACAATGATACAGGGAAAAAAAACAGTGGAAGAAAGCTTTTTTTAAGCAAAGTGTTTAATATAACAGGGGTACATAAGTGCTGTATTAAAAATTTTAGAGACTTAAAAGGAAGTTATGAAGAACACAACCTAATTAGATAATCACTATCTATAAAATGCTGTAGATTACCATTTCTCAATTTGTATTTCACACTCCTGAGAGCAGATGAAGCTATGAATTCGAGATTGTAATTCCCTTCCTGATTTTCCCTAGTCACTCACAGGAAAAACAAGCTATTTCATGGGTGCTGGTCAGCATGTGGAGAGAGCAGGGATGCTGCCAAAAATATATTTCAACATGGTCTTCTGTTTCATAGTTGCTTTAGCAAGTGAAGGAGAGAAAAACCTTTGTATTGACATGCTGAGCAGCAGGTGTGAATTTCTACATTCTCAAATGGTGTTATAAAGGCAGAGCAAATATAAATCCTCTCAGTTATATCAATCATGCTGTCTTTACCTTCAGTAGTTCCCATTTTATAAAATGGGAGAGAAGGATTCGATGAAAATTTTGAGAATTCAAGTACACCATTGCTAGGTACTTTCCAAATAATTACTTTCCCTACAAAAGCATGTTGAGGAGGAGGAGAGATTCTAGCCAGCTTCATTCATATAAAGTTAATAATTCCTTCTACACTTATTCCTGAGAATTTTTTTTTACTTGCTGCATGACTTTTTACTGTTAGATGTAATACTTTCACAGTGAAAGTCTGTCTCTTTTAAGAACACACTGTACAACAAGACCAGTGTCAGAGATAAAGGAAAAGATGCACCAAAAATTCCTTGCAGTAAGAAATAAAGAGATAGCAACTTGTTGTCAAGAGTAAAGGACAAGACAAACTATTTTTTCTGTCTTTAAAATGCACATCACTCACTTGAATTTCCCCTTAGGGCAAAAAGCAGATTTCAAAATAGTTATAATAAAAAAGGCTTCAGGAAGAGAACTGAAAAGAAAGAGTAGGTTTTGAGAATAATAGATGAGAGATTTTTTTTTTTTTGCATAATCTTGTTCTCATCACTTACCCTGAGTGAAGGCAGCCATCCCATGGCAGTGATCCAAAGACATATAAACGACAAATCTTCTTATTGGTAGTGTCTTTTACCATTCTAATCTCTTTTCTATAATTGCTTTAATTTATTTGTCATATGGAGTGAATGAAACTGTTTCTTTACCTGTGAAATTCCTCCTTACACTTGTGCTCTAGTATGGGCTATCTAAAATATGAAGAGGTTTTTTTAATTCTGTACTGAAAAAGATTTTGTTGTTTTTTTCAAAATGTCCTAAATCCCATTTTCAAAATGTTAAATTTGTCAGTTCAAAAGCCATAGGGCATTTTGGAAGTTTACTGACAGTTACTTTACAGTAACTTTACTGTTTCTTCTCTATCCAAAATTATCAGGTGTGACTGACTTAGTGGAAGAGCAACAGTACTCAATGCATTATTAAAGATTCCTTGTGGTGAAGTGAGACAGGGAATCAATCCCTTGTGTTCAGTGTTGGATTCTGTAATGCATGTTGCTAGTCTGCAGGATACCATCTCCTGGAGTCTGGAAACAAATCTTAGGGACAAGGGTCAATGACAACCCCAAAGAGCAGTGCCATCAGTCAGTGGCTGCTGTAAAGTCCTAATCCTTTTTGGGACACCTTGACTGTACTATTGTGTAATATACACTTTATGCTGCTCTAAAACCTAGCTCATCAAAGCCTTGGCTGATACAGGAAATGCTGTGAAGTCCTGTTGATACAACACACCATGCCATGCAGAAGGAAAGAGAAACACACATGAAATAAATCATGTCTGTGTACCAACAAGAGTGGATAGAAACTAGATAAAAGGATATGTGCTAAATAGATGCCTAAAAGCAGCTGTAACTATGCAATTGTCTTCCAACCTTTGTGAAATCTTACCTGACTGATCATAATATGACATAAAGTATTCAGTTTGAAAATAATTTCTGCAATAAGGTCATTAAATAACACAGTGTAATATAAACCTCTGGATTACATCATTTGGTATATCTTCAAGATTTTTGAATCCATGCAATCTGTAATATAGTACTGCCAATTGGATCGTCTCTCCAACAGGCAACTCTACAGATAGCTATGATGCCTTAAAAGGGCAGAAAGGCTGCTGGTGGCATGTGCCAGATCATGAGAACTCGTTCTGTGCTATTACCATTGGAGCCTTATTTACTATAGTTTTATGTCCTCACAGTTCTGGCTCCTTCGTTCTAAGTGCAGTTATTAATTAAGGACTTTGGGGTCCCAACCTAGTATGATAATACCTAAACCAATCAACCAAAAGAAGTTCCTATTTCTATTAGGTACCTACAGAAACACATTGTTTCTAAAGCTTATTGCTTTTTTGACTTGGTAAAGGAAGATGACAGTAGAAGTTGCCCTTTAAAAAATTCACTGTTCTTTAGATATGACAGGATGGGGTTAGAGCAGAAAAGTGTAAACAATCACAAGGTAAAATCTAGGTTACTATCCCTGCTACCAGCTCTTTGCTGCAGCCTCTTATTATGCAAATTGCACTGTTTAATTGAAGTGTAAATTACTCCTATGTACATCATCACTGAATCTGGCCTGCTGTTTTTATTAATTTTGCATGACCCCTGCATTCTGAAGGAGGTCTTAATTAAAGCACTATAGTAGACAGCCTGGCAGCAAGTAATGTTATTAGCTGGTCTAACAAGAATGGAACATCAATGTAAGTCATGTGTCAGGTCTCTAGCTTTCACCCCATCAGCTCTGAGACTGACCTCCGTTATACATCTGTGTGCTTCAAGCAGAGAGGCACTCTTACTAGTATTTAAATGCTGAATGAGCTGGCGTGAGAGTATTTGTTATACAATTTGGTGTACCCTCATATGCTGCACTGGCACTCTGAACTCCATGTGTAGTCTGTTGAAGTCTAAGACAAAAATTACAGATAAGTAGATGCATCATCCTCCTCCTAGATTTGTCTATCAATAGTTTAGATCACTGATTTTAAAGTGCTTCTCTGATTCAGTCTCTTTTTTGAGCCTATCTTCCTGTGATAATTGAAGCAGGATCCTCTGGAAGCTGCCTTTTTTTTTTTTAAGAAAGCCAATTTGGAACTACTGAGAATATGTCACCTTTATAAACTTCAGAATTTTTGAAATGTATTTATCTTTTTTGTCGGAAAGTGTTCAGAAGCTCGGTATTTCAGTATTTTTCTTGTAGAGAATACTGCTTGTTTGTCAGTGACCCATCTACAGCACACCTGACTATTGTTTTTGCCTTTTACTGTTGTCTTTTTGGGGAGATGGTGAGTAGGGACAGATGAACCAAGGAAGGACTGTAAATCAAGAGAATGTTTTATTTCTGCAGTGAACCCGTACTTTCAGTGCTTATAACTCAGTAATTAATAAATGATTCATGAAGTACTTTGTTTCTGCATAAGTGCTTTTTTAATCTGTGCTGGTAGAAGCAGGGTGTGTTGGAAGTTGTCTGTTTCTGAGATGTAGGGGATATTGCAAGGGTGAAGTAGTTCACAAAAATAGAACAAATAGAGTTTGTTAATGTTCTGAAGTTTCCCACTTGTTTTCACAGCGAGAAGTTTGACAAGTGGCAAAGAGCAGAGGAAAAGTAACATACCCGGGTTAGGATGATACTTAGAAATAAGGGCTGAGGGATAAAAGCCCAGTATAACAAAGGAATCTTTGGAACATGGCATCTATGGCTACCAGAGTAATAACCATGGATGCCACTTCCCAATGAGAATAAGTTGGTGTGCTCTTTTTCAGTATAGCATTTTTTTTGATTCAAATATCTTTTATTTTATTCTCACCAGTGAGAAAGGCAGTGTAGGACAAAACAAATTCTGATGTTTAAATGTATATGCAAGAGGTAGGCATGATTATTTATATATGTTATATTTATGTAAATCTTAATATGTGATATATCCATATATAATTTTTTATTATAAGTGTGGTAGGTGTCTCCTACAGACCACCTGATCAAGAAAGGGTGTAAATGAAGCCATCTTTAGGCAGCTGAAGGAAGCCTCAGAGTTGGAGGCCTTGCTCATCACAGGCAATTTCAATCACCTTGATATCTGCTCAAAGATCAAAATAGCTCAATCTAGCAGTTTCTTGTCATATGTCTCAAGCTCCTGAACCTCAAGGCAGAGACTGAGGGAATGACGTTCCTTCAATTGTGGGTAAAGATCAGGTTTGGGATAATCTCAGGAACTTGAACATAGATAAGTCTATGGGATCTAGTTATATGCATCCCAGGGTTTTGAGAGAACTGGTAGATGTAGTTGCCAAGCCGCTCTCCATCGTATTTGAAAATCATGGCAGTCAGACAAAGTTCCCAGTGACTGGAAGAAGGGAAACATCACACCCATTTTTAAAAAAAGGTAAAAAGGAGGATCCTGGGAACTACTGACCAGTCAGCCCCACCACTGTGCCTGGCAAGATCATGGAAGAGATCCTCTTGGAAGATATGTCGAAGTATATGGAGGACTGAGAGGTAAGAGAAACAGCCAACACTTCTTCACCAAGGGAAAATTATGCCTGAGTAATCTTGTGGCCTTCTGTGGTGGAGTGATTGCATCAGTGGACAAGGGAAAAGCTACGGATATCATCTACCTGGACTTCTGTAAGGGCTTTGATACAGTCCTCCCCAACATTCTTGCCACTAAATGCGAGAGAGATGGATTTATGGACAGACTGTTAGATGGAAGAGGAGTTGTCTGGATGGCCACATCCAAAGAGTTACAGTCAAAGGCTCAAATGTCGCGGCTGAAACCAGCAACGTGTGGTGTCACTCAAGGATCTGTACTGGCACTAATATTATTTAACATCTTCATTAGTGATATAGATAGTGGGATTGAGTGCACCCTCAGCAAGTTTGCAGATGGCACTGACTGCTGCGGTTGATATGCTTGAAGGAAGGGATGCCATCTAGAGAGACCTTCACATGCTTGAAGAGTAGGCATATGTGAACCTCATGAAGTTCAAGAAGGTCAAGTGCAAAGTCCAGCACCTGGGCTGGGGAAATTCCCAATATCAATATAGACATGGGGGATGAATGGATCGAGAGCAACCCCATGGAGGACTTGGGGATACTGGTGGAACTAAAAAGAGATATCTCCATTCCTGGATAGTTTCAAAACTCTGTGGGTCACAGCCCTGAGCAACCTGCTTAACAGGACTGCTCTGGGCAGGACTTTGGGCTAGTTGACTTCTGGAGGCCCTTCCAGCATACGTGATTCTACGAGTCTATGATACAACCTGTGTACAAGATATAAGCTTTGATTTCTTGTGCAATTTTAAAGAGGCTGGGATACAATTGTGTCAGTGTCCATTATGTGGAATGTTTTATTTTTAAGAAGATGCCCTTTCTGTTTTTAAAGCTTATATACTTCAGAGAATAAAAACAACTCCATAGAGTAGTCGGAACACCCAGTGTGACCATAGATCAATAACAGCTGCAAAATTTGAAAAACAAACTGTTGGCTTTGACATGTCAGTCCTCTTCATCATGTTAATGGCTGTTAAATCATGACATGTATCTTCTCCTATCAGGATATAAGAGCAAAATAAGTGATCCTTGCAAAGATTAGTGCCAGCCATTTTGTTTCAGAATTTTGAAACCTTGCACAAGTGTTACAGTTTAGCTTTGCATTCTTTCTGCTTCCTTGTTAGAAAAGTAAAGGTGTGTGTCCTTGTTTTTTTTTCGATCTGTCAGCTCAGCTTTAGCTTTCCTCCCTGACATCTCCAGAAAAAAATATAATTGGTGTGTAAATGTTTTGTTGGGAACTCTTAAGACACGAGATTATAAGTAGTGTCTCCACCAGTGAAAAGGGAGATAAAATGCAGCAATACTTTTTTTGTACTCAGTGGGCCAATCTGCATAAGCCCACTAGCCAGCCAGCTTGTGTGTTTTTTGCTTCCAATGAGCAGTATGTCTATTGGAGTGTATTTGGAGGCATGAGTTTAGGTAGGGTTAATCTGATGGATAAGAATAGGTAAGGTAAAAGGCAAAAATCTGTAAAAAAAGTTTATTCATTTCACAGCTCAGGAACGAATGCTTTTTTCTTGTGGCTGTAAACGTTAACCAAATGAAAGATCCCTCTTATTCTCTCAGTCAGCACTTCTGAATTGCTACCATGTCTGGACACATTGCAAATTTCCTTTTGTATGTGAAGTGGTCTTCCTTGTTCCCTTGATTGTAATTCTTCCTACAGGAAACAAAGAAGACGTATTTCATCTGTTAAAAACATCTGTGAAAGAACTTGAAAGCCAGGACTGCCTCTCTGACAGCTGTACATAGTGTCTTCTGTATCCCAGTCTTCCTTAACTGTTCTTAGCCTGTATCTTCCCATTTTGGATTGGTAGGAGTCTCTCTCACTGTTTTCTATATGTCAACATTCAACGATAGTTAGTGTGTCTTTTGACATAGTTGGCTTTTTTTCTACAGGCACCCCTGTTTTTTCAAATTGCTTAGCTTCTTGTTAAGCAGAGCAGGGAACATAATATAGAAAGTAAACTGAAAAAAATTTGTAGTGCATTATTTGCCTAATGTCCATATGATATAAAAACCTCCGCATGGATATTGTTATCCAGAAAGATAGACTACGTGGGAAATGATGGGTGTTTGAATTGTGTTTGAATTTGGGTTAAACTTCAATAGTGCCTGTTTTCTTTACACTCTAGGGAGATGCATATCTGTAGAAAATACACATACCTTAGAAGAATTCACCGTATTACAAGATGTAATAGATCACTGTTGTAAGTCATGAGGCCCACTTATGCTGTTTACAAGTGAAAGAACATGGTTAGTATTCAAAAAAGTTCAGGCAAAGCTTTGCATAAGTGGATACTTGCAAGTGCTTTGCAGGAGGGTGGCAATTCCGGAACATTTCCCTCTAGTGGATTACTGTAATTATCATAATTGCCATTACCTAATCAAAGAATGGACTGACACTCATTTGTGCCAGACTTCCTCTGGGTCTTGTCTCTAGCCTGTCTCTTTCATTTGATTGGACAAAGAGCTGCGTATAGACCTGCAACACGTCAACACCTTTGATGGATGGTATCTGTTTGTAGAGTCTAAAAAGGGAATTGTGAATACTAGATGGAGAAACTGCATACACTTAAGCAATAAATCCTGATAGTCAGAGGCTTGTGGTAACATTTCTTTAGTTTCTGCTGAAGGATGCCTAACAAACACTGAATACATTTGCTGGTTTGATATACCAAAATAATTTGTGAGGAGGCAGAACATAAGCTATTTGATCCAGCCAGAGAAGATATAACCAATTAAACCTAATAATAATTTTAAAAGTAGATTAGATTTTTGCTGCTCCAAGTTGCCATCCTATTTTGGTTCACTTCAACAATGATGTCTGACCCAAAGTCAGGATTTGTCAATGTCTTGAATACTTGCAGAGATATGGGAATGATTCACACTGGTAAAAAAAGGTGTTAATTGAAACATGCAAGGGTAATTGTATGAAGGAATGCTTATGCAAAGCGTACAGCATGAGAGATAGATCCAGGCTCATTTTACATTTGTGGAAGCATAGCGGCTGTTTAAAATGAAATTTCGTTTAAGTCCTCTCACAACTTTGGTATATCAAGTATTTGTAGTTTGACCACAATAACAAGAGACATTTCAAAAGTGTCTCTGCTGGGAAAAAAAGAGGCATTTGAGGCGTGTATACGTGTTTGCGTGTGAGAGCTGGTTAGATTTCACATTTTGTTGACTAGAACAAATACCTGATATAAAGGCATGAAGTTGTATATTGCAGAAAAAA
This sequence comes from Pterocles orientalis, assembly GCA_011057875.1. Classification (NCBI taxonomy): domain Eukaryota; kingdom Metazoa; phylum Chordata; class Aves; order Pterocliformes; family Pteroclidae; genus Pterocles; species Pterocles orientalis. Next base: position 854,759 of record WKFP01014316.1, on the reverse strand, counting down.
CTGAGATGAAGACCCCTCTTGTCCAAAATTTTTATTCACTTGTCCCAATAATAAATGTATGCATACTGAAACATTAGTCAGCTTGCATTTGAAAATGCAGATTTGACTGGTGTATGAGCAACAGAGCATTTTTGTTTACCTGTACAGCTGCCTACAGTGGGGGTAAATAAGTCAAGTCGTGTTAAATATACACTAGCTATTGTAAACACAGTAGAATATTCTGGGTAAGGTTCATCTCTTGAATTCATCTAGACATCAAAATGTGAGATACTTCAGCCTTTGTTTTCACTGGAATAATAATACCTCTAAATGTGAGGCAATTTGCCCATTTCTTCTATATTTCATTGTTACTATAAGATGAATTGTCATTGTTCACTCTTTTACCCACTGTCCTTAAAGAGAATCACTGTCAGGCTAACTTTTACAGAATCACAGAATCACAGATGTCTTCATTTGTATTCTATGAATCCCACCAGTTTATGAAATTATTTACCGCAACTGTAATGTTTTACTACACTGCAAATAAAATTAGTAGAATTCTGCATAGGGTGGAGCAAAGAACCTCTACTGTTGATAGGCAAATATGAGTCCTTTTTCTGAATATCTTGTTGTAGTTAATGGAGTGTTTTGAGCTGCCTTAGCAGTGACATCTAGACTAGAAAATTAAACAGTGCTATGTATCATTCCTAGACACTGCAGCTTGCTTGCCTGTAATATCAGATTGTTAGAACAGCCTACATTTGCCCTGTGCCAGCTAGTATTCTTTCCAAACAATTCCAGTTTATAGTTCAGGAATTAGCGTAGGCTAGGGACTGGTCCCTATGGGCAGTCTGGATGAGGCCACCTTCATGAAAGACAGCCTGGTTGTACAGATGCCAGCTCTCCTGTGCCAGCTGGCCTCAGTGCCAGGGAACAGTCCCAATCCCACTTAATTAACTAGTAAAGAGACATCTATCAAATGCTGTGCTATTGTTATAGTCATGAAGATTGACTATCTTTCTGCACTGTGATTGGTGTGGTATCTATATAGCCCACTGGAAAAGATGAAAGAAAGAAATGTTTCCAGCACACCTTGCCAAGGACCCGTTGCCTACTCTGAAGCTGTTACCAGCTTTGTGTATTCTCCAAGACAGCAGCTTGTGTAAAATAAATGGATCAGTGCTGATTCAAAATTGATTTTGCACAGTATGACAGAAGATTAATAGATTTACAGGTTGACTGAGTAGTTTGATTTCTTCCTTCTTTTGTTCATCTTTTATGATTTTTTTTTACTTAAAAATAACTTGAAGTCCCTGCAAATTCAAATGGAAGCAATTTTTTAATCTGAAAATTGTTAAGAGTCAAGTGTTTTCAGATTTTTGATGAATACCGTAAGACAAATTGTTTTCCAGAGTTTGCTTTTTAGAAAGGAAGCCTGGACTTCATGGTGTAATTTTAGAAGCCCAACTTCCCATGGTACAAAAATGACACTCCACTTCTTTTCTTAACTGGGTTAAGACCTGACCAGGTTCAAGCCTAATGAGTGCTTACTCACTTACCTGTATCGTAGCTTCTTGTTTGAAGAGCATATTATTTCTCTTTAAGTACTTTGCTATGTCATGGTTACGGTGCAGAACAAGTTATTCTACTCCCACAGCAACTGTATTTGAAGCATATAGTACAAAGATTAAAAACTTCTTTAAATTCTGTAAGGGAGAAAGCTATTAAAAAGCTAGCAAACTTTATTTTTCTGATAGACAAAAGTAATCTTTCATTATTACATCAATAGTTATGTTCTGCTTTAGTTAAATTCTCAAGTGCTATTTGCCACCTTTGGATGAAGCACTGACTGATACATTAGAGATGCAGGTATTTGTAAGAGTCAGAACACTCTAAAGGTAATTTATTAAGCCAGTGAATCTCATTTTCAAAGTATGTAGGCTTTCCTATCAGGAACAAAGGACAAAGGTTTGGGTGTTTTGTGGTTTTTTTTTTTAGCAGTGTAACATTAAGAAGTTAATACATTTAATAAATGCTGAATTTACATTAATCATCTTGATATTTAAAGTGAAGTCTTACTGTACTACTTTTTGAGGTTGGTGTGAAGGTGCACAGTGATCAACGATATAATTTGTAAGGAAAAAACCGAGAGTATCTTGCCAAAACATGTAACATTTGATTATTTTTTTTCTGAGTAAACTAAAAAGGAAATGTTATGAGTTACTGTTAAGTAAGAATCTTTAAAAATATTTTATTTAGAAAAGTAGTTCTTAAGCATTTTAAAGGTCTATCAAACACCAGTTAATAAAACCCAGCAACATTTTTTATGTGGATAATGCTTTTAAAGTATTTTGTTCCTGCAATTGTATGAACTGTTGCATCCTTGCTTTGTGTAGGAAACTGAACTGATATTATAAGCTCCATGAGAGAGAAAGACGTGGAAGTGTTTCCCTACTTTTAGGTGCTTCCAGAACGATTTGGTACTATGAGAGCTGAGTACAGACTGCACTAAATGTTTTAACTGGAAATAGGGAACCTGGAGAGAAATGAGACTGGGGGGAGTTATCTAGGCTTCTGATCTCTCATTCAGAGTTTTTGTAGCTATCAGTGGAATGTGGGAAATATAATTAGCAACGAGGAGCCTAAATACTTACTGAAGTCTTTGTTGGATATAAGTCTAAATGCTGATACAAAACAGTGGGAAATAGCTCTAAGGTAAAGTTGTTTTCTGCAAGTTACGTCGGAAGAAAACTGGTGCAAGGTTCCATGACAGTTTGAAGTCAAGGAAAGTTAGGCTGAAAACAAGTCTTCATACTGAGAAAATCCTAACAAAGTTGTCTTCCAAGTCAAAATCTTTGTCCCAGAAGTTATAGATCTCTTTCTGAGATAGTGTTTCACAAAGAGGAACTAGAAATTGCTGTAATACGTTGTGTGATTTTTGTTTCCTGAATACCATTAGTGCATTTCTTTTACAGAAACTGCTGCAGTTTTTCTAAGTAATAGGCCCATGGGTTCAAATGTTCTGCCCTTCCCTTGCCATCTTCATTTGTCCAGTGCTCAAAATACTTTCAGCAGACAGCTTTGTCAGTTCTGTTAGGAAAATTATTTTATGGCAAACTTGAAGTCGGATATTTGTCTTTGTCTGTGTTCTCTCTAGTTTGTCATCCTTCAGAAAGCAAATAAAGCAAGACATGACCCAAAAAACTAAGTACTTCTGATTAAATAATATTTTCTGTGAAATTTACTGGAATTTCGGCTCTCCAGTACTAAAATTGATAGCTTAGTGTTGAGTAAAACCAAACAAAACAACTATCTTGCAATTATAGAGGTTTTCAGAAAGACAGATAAATACCGGATCCAAGAAACTGCTGTCATAAAATATTGATACTTGCTGATCTGCTCCATCTGATACATGGGGGCAGAAAAGGGCAGACAAATGAGATACTAAACATTAGTGGTTTTATTTTAAGCTTTGGGGGTTTGTTTGGTTTGTTGATTTGGGGTTTTTTTGTGTTTTGTTTTGATTTGGTTTTTTCCTCATGGATCATAGTCATGACTTTAAAGCCCAGGTATGTGAAGAGTGCTGTTCCTAACTTTTGATAAAGTGCAGTATTTACACCCTTTCTTTCTTGTATTTGTACTGTAATAAATAATTACTATTTACTTATTATAAATCATCCATTGCCTAAATACCTATTTCAAAATGATACCACTTATTCAATGAATGTTTTTGAGAAGTTGTATGACAGGGAACTGACCACCAATCTCTTTGTGCCTAGTGGGGTCGCTTTCTCTGCCACTTTACTCAATCTTTTAACTGCATCTTCTGCCTCTTTATGCAGGCCAACTTTGGAACTGTGTGATTGGGGTTACTTTATGCTACTGTTTGCTTGCTACACATGCTTTTCTTCTTGTTGTGAAAGGTGTCCATTTTGTAACTGTGCCAGTACTGTGTATGTTCATAAGGCTGTGGAACACACACACAAAATTCCTTCTTTCTAAGTGGGTCATGAACCCAGCCTGTTATTTCCTGTTAGGGACTTGTTTCCAAACATAAAGCAATGATTAAGAATAGACATTGAAGAGAATCCTGGAACATAAAACCTCATTTCAAATGTAGTTTTCTCTTCTTATATGACCTTTGGACTCATTTTCAGTGCGTGAAACCGGCAACCTTACCACACCTACCAACTTATGAACAGTGCTACTTACTGTTGCTGCCAGTAGGTGGCATTCTTTATATTAAATAAATAAGTAACAGTTTGAAACAATTTGTCTGCTTTTTGTTTGTTTGGGTTTTTTGTTTGGTTTGTTTTTTGTTTGCTTGTTTGCAAGTGGGAGGTTGATAGGTATTTCCTATTTCACGGAAATCATACATACCTGCTATTTTGAAATATTTTTGTCAAAATTTCTTATTTCAATTCAACAAAGCATTCTTTTTTATTTTATTTTTTTTTTCTAAATGAAACAGTCATTTCAGATTCATGGAATGATGTAATTCAACTGATGTAGTAATTTTTACTTTTATTTGGTGTGAGGGAGAGGAAAGGATTTTTCTTCTCTTTTGAAAGATAGAACATGCAATGGAGATCTTAGGGTTTAATACTGGTGTTTTAATTCAAGAAAACTTCTTTAAGAGATTTCTTCTTCCCTATTGCTTATTGTCTGCAACACCTACAGACTATAGACTGTCTGAGTATAGACTCAACCTTTTTTCTGTTTGCGTTTTTTTTTTTTTTCTGTAGCAGGTCTGTAATGACCTGTGGCAGAGATGGGGGAATAACCCGGCAACCCAGGTCCAGAGGTAATTTATATGTCACTAACATTTTTCTTCCCTCCTCTCCCCTCACTTTTGAATGCTTAATCCAAAGCCCACTAAAGTTAATAAGGAGATGTATATTGGCAACAGAACTTTTTTGACCTCTTTCAATGTATACTGAGATGAGAGGGCAGCTCACAGGGTGAGAAACTTCGATGGAAGTTAACTAGAAGATTTTCAGTGCATTAGTCATATTGGAGTCTGTGACCTTTGCAATAATAAATGAGCAACTGAAGCATAGAAGACAATTCAAAATCCGTAGCATTTCAGAATATATTGCATATTGCACTGCGCAGTCCAGATACTGATCCTTGTGGCTTTTGTTAGTGCTGAAAATTCATTTCACAGGCACCAACCAGTAGGTAGGAGCCAGACACCCCTGAAGGTGTGTGCACTAGAAGTCTAATGAACCCAGCTGGGATACTGGAATATTGTACAGTTGGTTAAATCTGCTATCACATGTGAACTGAGTCTATCACTTTGTGCCTGTACAGTCACTACTTATCTAGATGTGAGCTTGAGGTGAGTGTGAGCAGCAGCCTCTCAGATTCTTGGCAAATGAGCCTTCTCTGGGTGGAGGAGGTACTGTCAAATGTGGAACCATTTCCAGATACAACTATTGATGACGATGAATATGTATCTACTACATAATGGATTCATATCAGCAATGCCTTCGTTTCTAAACCTAACCTTTGACTGGCAGTGATTTTCAGTCCTTAATAGTGTACAGTAGTGTCCATCTGAAGAACTACATTGGATGACCTTCTGTCCCAGTAGGTCAACTGACCTACATAGGCTTACGCCTTGTAGCACTGAAGAAACAAAATAGAATTTGACCTTACTGCACATTTTTGCTTACTGGAAAAAAGTCTTCTGTTATTCCCAGGACCATCAGAAGCCCTGTGTGCGGTGATCTGGTTGAAGTGTCACTGGTTACAAAGGAATCAGTCACAGTGGTGATCCTTGTCATAGAATCATAGAATATTTTGGGTTGGAAATTGGAAAGGATCTTAAAGACCATCAACCCCCCTGCCATGGGCAGGGACACCTTCCACTAGACCAGGTTGCTCAAAGCCTCATCCAGCCTGGTCTTGAACACCTCCAGGGATGGGGCATCCACAGCTTCCCTGGGCAACCTGTTCCAGTGTCTCACCACCCTCACAGTGAAAAATTTCTTCCTAGTGTCTAGTCTAAATTTACCCTCTTTTAGCTTATACCCATTACCCCTTGTTCTCTCACTACACTCCCTGATGCAGAGTGCCTCCCCATCTCTCCTGTAGGCCCCCCTTCAGGTACTGGAAGGCTGCTATTAAGTCTCCTCGGAGCCTTTTCTTCTCCAGGCTGAACAACCCCAACTCTTTCAGCCTGTCCTCATAGGGGAGGTGCTCCAGCCCTCTGATTAATTTTGTGGCTCTCTTCTGGACTCTCTCCAACAAGGTCCATGTCTTTTCTGTGTTGGAGGCCCCACATCTGAACACAGTACTCCAGGTGGGGTCTCGAGAGCAGAGTAGAGGGGGAGAATCACCTCCTTCGACCTGCTGCTAATGCTTCTTTTGATGCAGCCCAGGACACGGTTGGCTTTCTGGGCTGCAAGCGCACACTGCCGGCTCATGTTGAGCTTTTCATCCACCAATACCCCCAAGTCCTTCTCCTCAGAGCTGCTCTCTATCCATTCTCTGCCCAGCCTGTATTTGTGCTTGGGATTGCCTCGACCCACGTGCAGGACCTTGCACTTGGTCTTGTTAAATTTCATGAGGTTTGCACAGGCCCACCTCTCAAGCCTGTCAAGGTCCCTCTGGATGGCATCCCTTCCCTCCAGCGTGTCCACCACACCACACAGCTTGGTGTCATCGGCAAACTTGCTGAGGATGCACTCCATCCCAATGTCCATGTCTCCAAAAAAGATGTTAAACAACGCTGGTCCCAGTACTAACCCCTGCAGAACACCACTTGTCACTGGTCTCCACTTGGACATTGAGCCATTGACCACAACTCTTTGAGCGCGGCCGTCTATCCAATTCCTTATCCAGCGAGTGGTCCTTCTGTCAAATCCATGTCCCTCCAACTTAGAGACAAGGATGCCATGTGGGACTGTCAAAGGCTTTGGACAAGTCCAGGTAGATGATGTCTGTTGCCCTTCCTCTATCCACCAGCGCCATGGCTCTGTTGTAGAAGGCCACTAAATTTGTCAGGCACGATTTTCCTTTGTTAAAGCCGTGTTGGTTGTCATCAATAACCTGCTTGTTTTCCATGTGCCTTAGCATAGGTTCCAGGAGGATTTGCTCCATGATCTTGCCATGCACAGAGGTGAGACTGACCGGACTATAGTCTCCTGGGTCTTCTTTATTTCCTTTTTTAAAAAATGGGGGTTATGTTTCCCCTTTTCCAGTCTGTGGGAACTTCACCAGAGTGCCACGACTTATCGAATATGATGGATAGTGGTTTGGCAACTTCGTCTGCCAGTTCCTTCAGGACCCGCGGATGTATCTCATCAGGTCCCATGGACTTGTGCACTTTCAGGTTCTTTAAATGGTCTCAAACCTGATCTTCTCCTACAGCTGGCAGTTCTTCCTTCTCCCAGTCACTGACTTTGCCTTCTGCAACTTGGGCAGTGTGGCTTGAACTCTTGCCAGTGAAGACTGAGGTAAAGAACTCATTAAGTACCTCAGCTTTCTCTATATCCTGGATCACTAGATTTCCCACTTTCTTCCGGAGGGGGCCCACATTTTCCCTAGTCCTCATTTTGTCACTGACATACCTATAGAAGTTCTTCCTGTTACCCTTAACGTCCTTGGCCATATTTAATTCTGTTAGGGCTTTAGCTTTCCTAACCTGATCTCTGGCTTCACGGACAGTGTTTCTGTATTGTCCCCAGGCCACCTGTCCTTGTTTCCACCCTCTGTAGGCTTCCTTTTTTTGTTTGAGTTTGCTCAGGACTTCCTCGTTCATCCATGCAGGCCTCCTGGCATTTTTGCCTGCCTTCCTCTTTGTTGGGATGCATCGCCCCTGAGCCTGGAGGAAGTGATCCTTGAATATTAGCCAGCTTTCTTGGGCCCCTCTTCCCTCCAGGGCTTTATCCCATGGGACTCTTCCAAGCAGGTCCCTGGAGAGGCCAAAGTCCGCTCTCCTAAAGTCCAGGGTAGTGAGTTTGCTGTGCACCCTCTTTACTGCCCTGAGGATCTTGAACTCCACCATCTCATGGTCACTGCATCCCAGGATGCCCTTGAGTTCCACATTCCCCACCAGCCCTTCCTTGGTGAGAACAAGGTCCAGCATAGCCCCTCTCCTGGTTGGCTCCTCTATCACTTGGAGAAGGAAGTTGTCATCAACACGTTCCAGGAACTTCCTGGCCTGCCTATGCTGTTCTGTGTTGTTCTTCCAACAGATATCCCACCTCCATCCCTGGAAAGGTGATGGAACAACTTATTCTTCATGCTCTCTCTAGGCATATCAGGGATAAGAAGGTCATTAGAGGCAGTCAACATGGCTTCACCAAAGGGAAGTCATGCTTGACCAACCTGATAGCCTTTTATGAGGATATTACCAGGTGGATAGATGATGGCAAAGCAGTAGATGTGGTCTATCTCGATTTCAGAAAAGCATTTGA
>WKFP01014316.1:773679-845982 GCA_011057875.1 Pterocles orientalis | reverse complement strand
TCCCATGGACTTGTGCACTTTCAGGTTCTTTAAATGGTCTCAAACCTGATCTTCTCCTACAGCTGGCAGTTCTTCCTTCTCCCAGTCACTGACTTTGCCTTCTGCAACTTGGGCAGTGTGGCTTGAGCTCTTGCCAGTGAAGACTGAGGTAAAGAACTCGTTAAGTACCTCAGCCTTCTCTATATCCTGGATCACTAGATTTTCAGCTTTCTTCCGGAGGGGGCCCACATTTTCCTTAGTCCTCATTTTGTCACTGACATACCTATAGAAGTTCTTCCTGTTACCCTTAACGTCCTTGGCCAGATTTAATTCTGTTAGGGCATTGATTTTATGTAGCTTGAGGAGTAACATATTTATCCCTCACTGCACAGAGGTTCAGATTTTTATGCAGAATATGCACTGGAATATATTTGAAGAGCAGCTCAAAGTGTCTCCCATCCTTTAAAGTTTCAAATAAGCTTTAAGTGGACTTTGAAAATAAAAGGAATTAATAGAAAACAGAAATATCACAAACATATGCAGAGTTACGTTTTTATGCGTGTTCTGGCATACTGGAATTTTGCTTGCTGCTTGTATGTTGTGTGTTAGAGTAAACTGGAGGTGCACTTTAATCTTTGTTGCAGTTAGTAAATTTGGTTTAGTTATCCCTAACCCATGCCTTTGTCAAAAAGCACAATCTGTTTTATCATTATGGAAATGATAATTAACTTGAGATGGCATGCAGATGTTATAAATTCTGGATCTTTTAATTCAAATTTTTACCTCTACTTTAATTTTTTGGGCCTGTACCCAAATGAGTAATAGTTCTGTTTTAATAGTTTCAGCATGTTTTAATATTTAAAAGGTGTTTCAAGATATATGCTGATTTTTTTTCACTATTTTGGATGTAGAAAAAATAGGGTAGTTAGTCTGAACAGCTTGTACTTTATTTTTGTATCAGCTGTCTTTTTATTTCATATCACAGATTCAAAGATATTTCTAGATACCTCTCTGTAACCTCTGCTACTGATCCATCAGCAATTTGAATGTGATGCACCATTGGTTACAATCTAATATAGGTATTTATGAGAAATAATCAACTCAGAGTCCTCTTGGTCTCTTATATATGGTATGTTGAATTTCATTATTGGGATCTTACACTCATTAGTCATAGGTGACTGATTTTTGACTGGAGATATCAGCAATGTTATGGTTGAGAATGTATTTGTCCAGTTTCTGTGAGGATACAGATGAATAGCAATTGAATAATAAACAGCCAATGATTACTTTATAAACATTTCAAGCAATTAGCACAGCAAAAAAGGGTAATGGTGAATAGAGGGTAAATCACAAGAAGTGTAAATATGGCTTTATAATTTTGTAAGCCTTAATAGTTCTTTGGTGGCGATGACAACCAAGCAAAAGACAGAAGACATAAGGAAGGGCATTACAAATATAAATATAAATGCTTTAATTAACATTAATACAGATTTTTTTTCAGAGGTCTGAAATGAAGTGCATAATGATGAGGAGCTGTGCCTAAATCCAAGCACGATGTGCAAGAATCTGTCACTTGTAGAATTATTTAGTATGCCAAGCTTTAGGCATCGATTACAGTTCTGTTATTGGGTCCTCTCAGCAGATATACTAACAGTAGGTCACAGGAATTTCAGAGAAAACTTCTTATTCCTGATGTTGACCGTAGTGAGGCTTATGAGCATCTTGAAGAGATCATCAGTCTTTTGGGTAGGAGGCTTGCACTTCTGTAAATTTACAAGCTGTATCAGTTTCTACTGAGATCAGGTAGACCATTTCTCAGATGACAAACTTTCAAGTATGATCCAATAAGCAGACACTCTATGGAAAGAAACAAGTGATCTACATAGACTTCATTTTCCCATTCAGCAGTTTTTCTTGCTTCTGTGTTTAACTTGTAAATTCTTAAGATTGGAGTTTATTTTCTTTACAGCAAACAGTTATGGAACTTGATGTGACAGGTTCGGGTCAGCTAGACTTAGCTGCAATGCAAATAGAACATGCGAACATAGCCTGTGGTAAGTAATATCTAAATTAAATCTGAGGCAGGTTTAGATGTAAATGATAATTCACAGTAACTGACCTTATAAAGAGTGCTTACTGATATGGAATTGCATATTAACTATCATTTTGTCATATGACAAGTATAGCTTTGTTTCTGAAGAGCTCTTTCTGAGGTGGTAAATGGGGTTCTTTCTCAGTGGGAACAACTCATGGAATTACAAATTTGATATTATGACATTTTCAGGTTTTATTCCATTTTATCTGTGTGGCTTAGTGGTACACTCTTCAGAGTGTTATATGTTGACTGAACTGAGTCAGCAAGGTGACATAATCCTGTCTAGAGTCATTTAAAAGGATTGTGGAGCAATAGATCCTTTAGATAATAGAGTGCGATAATGTTTTGTTCTGCTTAAAAACTTGTAAAAAGGAAACTTCTCTCCTCACAGAAGGGTGACTTTTTGACAACTATCTTTTACAAGCTGGAAAATGGCTATTCCATCTTTCACAACAGCAAGTTTTCTTTGGGGAGTGACTTGCTCAGATTTCCAGTGGTAGGTCATTTAGCCATAGTTAAGGTGGATGATAATAGGCACCATAATTTTTGGATATTCAAGTTTAAAACTTGATTTTCCTTTATCTTGCTTGTGCATCTTTAGGAATTAATATCTGTGAACAGCTGAGGGAGATTTATGTGCACAGGCACTCACAGAAAGTGAATCTCAAGTTCAGAAGCATAAAGATTTGCACCCTAATTGCTTCTTTTTTAAAAAAGTTAGGGCAAAGTTTGGCTCAGCAGACTGACAGAATTTTTCAGTCTCCTTCCAGAGGCAAGTAAATAAGTCAGTCAGGGACCTGATTACAATCTTTACATGGAATTACTTTGTGTCAGTAAGGATTGTGCAGTGCTAAAGGCAATGCACTCTGTGTATTTTACAGAGGGCATGTTACAGTTTCTAAATGCCTTTGTCAGAACCCCAAATACCTTGTGCCTCATGTAGAAAACTTTGCAAGACTGACATTTCAGTGTGGTTAACACCCTTGAGTTCTGTTGAGTATTTTCTACATGTTTAACATTTAGGAGGTCTTCAGGGGGTTCTTCATTTGCTGAAATAAATACTTGTGGGGAGATAATTAAATCTACATCTCTTCAAGAAGTTTTTGCTGAATTGCCATTGTAATTATATATTTCTAAAATATGATTTGCTTAATAATGGCAAATATGTTCCAGTGTAAGGCACTATCACCAATACCAAAAAATCATGTAGTCAATGTATCATTGTGATGGGTTTGCCCTTGGCTGGGGGCCAGCCCATACACCCGTTCAACTCAATTTTTGTCAGCTTTCTTCTTAGCACAAAATCCAAAACACAGCCTCTTGCTAGCTATTATGAAGAAAGTTAACTCTGTCTCAGCTTAACTCAGGACGATCACCTAGATCTTCGTCTTTTTAAAATTCCTTTGGGGACAGTGGGGGCTGAACGTAGAAACTTTCATGGCAAGGTGAAGTGTTCCTGCTGTATCTGAATATCTACATACAACTCAGCAGTGAAACAACAGAAAAACAAAACAAAACAACAAAAAAAACCTAGGATAAACTCCAAATAATGTAAAACGGACCTTGAAATCAGTGCAAGAAATTTAAATGAAAAAACCGACCCACTGCAGGGCACAGCTGAGCCCCATCGGTCAAGATGGTGGCTCTGGAAAAGTGTAATTAAGAAAAGGCACAAAATGATGGACAGGGAGGAGGGAGCAAAAAAGTGAAAAACAACAGTATGAACACTGAGGCCAGAGAAAGGAAGAGGAGGAGGTGCTATATGGCTGAGCAGGGATCCACTGCAGCCCACGGAAGACCTGCACTGGAGATGGGGAAAAGTGTGAGAAGGAAGGAGTGACAGAGAGGAGCTTTCACTTCCCCATCTCCCTCTGCTGCTCATGTCAGGGGAGGAGAGGAGTCAGGAGTGGAGGGTAAAGCTGGGCTTGGAAAAGAGGTAGAGGTATATAGTTTTAATGTTTGTCTTTTTTTGCTTCCCAGTACCCAAATTAGCAATTATCTATTTTGTAGTATCAGGTACTAAATATTATTAATAATTGTAATATTATTATAATTAAAATTATTTTTTCTCCCAGTGGGGTCTGTTTTGCCCACTGAATTTAACTTTGAAAAGACAGGTCACACTTCAGATGTTTAGATTCCATACGGACACGTACTGAGGTCATTAGTTTCCGTTTGATTTAAGATCAAAGCTGCATCTTCAAGAAAGGCCTATGACACGAACTTGGTAGGTGAACACAGCACTTCCTATGATCAAATTTTGATGATTAAACACCTTCATTACTATAACTATTTGCAACAAAAATATCCAATAAGTCATTAATACTGTCTCCTCTAATTCCTATAAGAATTTGAAAAATAAACAATCATGAATTCTGGGGTTGGCCCACTTTTTTCCAAAAAGAGGAAAAATGGTTCCCTGTTCCCACAAAATCAAAAGTTCATGGTCATCGAGTCTTGATTTCAGGAAAAAATAAGCTTCATTCATGCTGCTATATATATCTATTCATATGCTACTTTAACAATTTTTTTGTCAAATGGTGGTTATCCTTACTCAAAATGAAATCAAGCCCAAAAATCATTACCTGAAATTTTGGGTAATGGTGGCATTGACCGTTGTGTAGTGAGAGTGGATAGTGACCTCTAATACCTGGTCTGAATGATCCAGCCAGGTAAAAGGACAAACTGCCAATATTTTACCAAAATTTCTTACAAGCAGTTTTTGCACTGTATTGTTAGCTCTTCCCCTGGTGTCACATTAGAAGAAATACCTGGGTAGTACAAATACACAACCCAAAAATCATAATTCAGGAGATGTAGCCATTGAACTGTCCTTTTTGGGGGGCATTAGTATGTTTTAAACAAGGTCAAGTGGCACTGGGTTAGGAATTTCTTTATAATTGGCACTAAATAGCTACCAGGATAGGAAAAAATGGTAGACAAGAAAAAATCAAGGGCAACATCTCTGACAATTGTAAAAGGTGATGCTATACTAAGCACAAATATATAAATTTCTGTAAACTTACAAACATAAAAAAGTAGTATCAAGGAAGATTCTTTTCAATTCTTTCCCCCCTTCTTTTTTCTACTTCATATTATTTTAAAAAACAGTGCTTAGAGGTACATATTCCTTTTGTTCAGCTCTTCTATTTAACTTATCACAGCAGAATTTAGTAAAACTGTGTATCCTAGAAAAAAGCATCAAAGGATAGGCTATGACTGGTTTTACTGCTTTCACAGGCAACAACAATTCTCTTATGATCAAGCAATCACTTATTAATGGAGAAAAAGTTGAACAATTGAGTCTTAAAAAGCTGCCTTTTTTTTTTTTTTTTTTTTTTTTTTTTTTTTTTTTTTTCCCCAGCACTGTCTACTTCAGATATTCTGGATGGTAATGATGTGATGAGTGGGACCAATTCTCCATTTCAGAAAGCTCCAAATAATGGTGTTTCTAGTTAGGCCTATAGCAAAGTGTATTACACTTCTTACAGCTGTGTAGAGTACTGTGAATTTCACAGGGAAACACACCACAGGATAGTTTTATAGTTTTTCAGGTAGTTTTAAGGTGACCTCTTGCTTCAGTCTGACATAGCTCAGATCCTTCTTACTGTTTGCCTTCGAAGACATCATGTTAGCGTTAAGGAAGCACAAAATACTGCACGGTGAGTCTTTTAAATGGCACTATCAGTATGTGAGTAGATGCATAACGGGAAGCTAACGATTCTACTGCTTGTATATGTTTAGTAAACCAAACTGGGGTTTATATTTAGGCTCTGCATTTAGTCACCAGCTATCTCAGGCTTAGTTTCAATTATTCTGTGATCATTTGTATCCTCTTAGTGCCTCTGGTCTCCACTCAGGAGCTGGCAGCAGTATTTCTGTAAGTACTGTATTCCTGTGTGGCAGAAGGTGATGGCTCTTGTCTGAAGAGGTTTCTTGTTTAAGGAAGTACTGTTCTGTTCTGTTGACAATGAAAAATGGCATATGGGAGAAGAAAGGGAACATTGCCTTCTCAGGTTTAGTGTTAGCCGAGATTTTAATTGTTCTCTTGTCTTCTGTGTTATCACTTATAATGTCGCTTTCTCTGCTCCTGAGTTCAACAAACTATATGTTTTATTGTGAAGCCTAATATTCCCCAGTACGAAATACATGATCGGATACTTAAAAACAGCATGAAAGAATATTTTGAACTTTTAGTCTGAAATACTGAATAACACCTGCTTTCATTGTCCAAGTGGGGCTCAATAACCTTCCTAATTGCCTGCCACCTTAGCGGAACAATGAGGAGTAATTACAGGTGTTTAATAATATTTCAAACCAACAAGATTAATTAGACTGTACCATACATTTATTGTTACTTTCATATTTACTCTCTCAGGAATTCTTTGCACTGCTTTCTGTTTAGTATGGTTTGGGTTTGCATTTGATGTTATGAAGGCTTTTGACAAAGAGAAATTTTGGGCAGTTCTTGTAATGAGGCCTGACTTGGTACCTGGATCAGAAATTTCAATATGGTTATCTACCTGATTTTTTTATTCACACCTTGAAAGCTTCTGTCAGGTGCTTCAAAGAGGACTTTTGGTACTGTAAGGAACCAGAAAAAATTCAGAACAAAATGCAAACTCTTGCAGAACTAATATTTTTTTAGCACTGTTTGATAGCAGCTGAAAGGATTATCTTCATTTCACAAGTGCAAAGTGCAAATGCCTCAGTGGCAATGACGTTTACAATTCAACCTACAGCATCAGTGTATTCAAAGTCATATAGAAGAGTGGGTATTCATGCCTGTGTTCATATCACTACCCATATTTGTGGCTGTATTTTCATTCTTAGGAGTCAATGAGATCTGCCTACACCTCTTTCAAGTTTTTGACCTTCATTTGAAGGTGCTGAAATGATATTTCTGATTGTTGTTTGATTTCCTTTTGGGTAAAAAACAAAACAAAACAACCTGAAACACACCACTATTTTGAGAATATTTGAGAACAAGGCAAGGAGTGATTTTTTTTTCTGCTCAATTTTCCTCTTCTAACAGTTTATCACTTTGATACCTGGAAAGAAGTGGGCTTCTTTGTACTCTGAATCAAGCAAGAACGGTTACAACTCATGAATGTTATAAGCCTTTTCTTATATGACTTTTTATAGTTTATCATGTCTGCTTGTAGATCTGTAGGCACTCTTGAAGTGATCCCTCCTCTTCTGTGAGAAATACACAGAAGGGAGCCAAGCTTTGTAACATGGAGTTTGGCATATCAAATCTGAATCTTCCAAAGATTTTTGTCATCAGTGAAGGGATACAGAATCAGATATACTATCGCTTTGCTTCAGTACAACAATTCCTGTATTGTTCTGTTTTGTTCTGTGTTGAATTAGGATCTCTTTGTTTTGGCAGATTTATTCAAACTATCAGCTGCCTTTATGGATCTTCCATGGCAGGTGCTACCTCTTTTAGGTTCCAGTTTATAAACAGGGTGACACAAATCTATTCTCAGAGTCATCTGTAATTATAAATAGATGATGCCTTCCATTATAAGTATTATGAGGTTACAGCCAGACTGTCTGATGTTAATGCAGTATCCAAATTCCTTCCATGGGTAGGTCCTAACTTCTGAGAAAAGAGAAGAAGAGGTGCAAAATACACGCTTGTATTCCATAGTCAAGTTGTTGAGAGCTGAAATATCTGAGTCTATTTACTTAGACTTCTTTTTCCTATTTAAATTGTTTTTTTCTGATTCACTGTAAAATCTACATTTGTCTTCCCAACTATTTTAGACACATCCTGCAGTTACAGCTAATTAAGAGCCAACCACTGGTTGGAGTTTCCCTCAGTGCTTTCCACTGATTTGTTTTTGTTTATGATGTATTTTGTTTGCTTCATTTCTGTGGTACATTTGTGCAGTCTTATTTAGCCTTCAGATCGTCAAGTTATTGGAGCATCAATGCACACAGCATGAAAAGAAATGAGTCATTCACTCATTCCCAATCTTTTGTTTCCTCAGCTGATTGAAGGGTTCAATAAATTACTGTGGTTCATAATGACTATAAAAGTTAAACACTATTTTTATCTATTCAGCTGTGTTTTAAATACAGCATTGGGATCTATCATTCTGTCATGGAGAGAGGCTCTGGAAGCATTTGACAACTTATAATCTTTCCTCCTTCACATATTCATGAGAGAGGAAGATTATGCATGCAAGCAATAACTTTACACATTAATTATTGAGTCAGATATCAGGAAGACCATAACTTCATGAGAGACAATGCGCAGAAATACTTCGATTTGAAGAAAAGATAAAGCTCAAAGGCAAAAATCCTGGGGTTTGAATAACAACAGATAATTTCCTGTCCTTCCCCCTCTATCCCTTATCTAAGTTTCAGGCTAGAGTATCTACATTATGAAAAGTCCCCAAGGAAGAAGAGAAGTGAGCAGCAGGAGATACATTGGGCTCATTAATGGATTTGGGCAGTGCCTGATTGGTGCCTGTTGCAGGTGGTGTAATGACATCTATCTCCCAGTAAATCAGTTTCCCAGCATGCTGCAAGGAGTGAGCAGGGCCATGACCCTATAACTTTCTACACTTTGATGTATTACTTTATTCCTTAAAAGAAGACAAGGCCAGCCAGTTGCCTTGCCCAGGCCATGCAGCATGTGAATGGTGGGCTTCTAGTACCTGGTTCTCCCCTCTTTATTGCCTTCTTGTTTGCCTTAATTGATCAGTACACCCGTCTCAATACATCAAACCCTGCTGTGCTGAGGTAGCCCCTTTATTTGTTCGTGGCTGTTGGTGACTGATACTACTAGCTCCAAGTAATTCAACTGGCTGTACTTTGGAAGGCCCTACACTCCTTCTTAGACTTAAAATAATTTTTTGATGTTAACATTTATAATTCATCCTGGTATTATACAGGAATGATTCACTGAAAGGATTTGTTTGAAAGAGAGAGAGAAAAAAATGCTTGTCTTACCTTTTCATCTACACACCGTAACATAGAAACAAAGCTTGGCAGGAGTTAACCCATGATCTTGAGTAATCTTTCCCAGATTAAAAAATGGAGGCATACTGAGCAATTCTTTTCATTCAAGTGACTTTTGGATATGAAGCTCCCCACAGCCCTTTTATTTTCAGATAACGTGAACTGGATATGAAAGGAATTTAGTGCAAAATGAGACATGGCTGTTGTATTTAACCTGCAGAGTCTCATGATAAACTCTATAGACTAGAGCCCCTGTGGTTTAAAATCATAAATATTCCATTTCTAGTGATTTTAGCTTTTTCTGTACATTGGCTATGATAAGAACAAAACATGTACAGTTATCTGCATACATGTATGTAAGTAAACACAGAACCAATGACACTTGGCAGTGTTGCGTAATTTGTTCTGTGTTCAGTTGTAATATATCCCGCTATACAAAAGGGGCTCAGGTAAGGGGATCTGGGTTGTGTAATTTGGAATTGCCAAACTTTTGTACTGTTGAGGCTTTATACTACTGTCACACTTGTTTTGCCAGAAATTTTATTAGTGCCTTCTAGAATAAATGTCATTATTATATTTTAATATATTTAATTTTTTGAGGAGATGTGCACTGATGTGTTTTGAACCTGTCTTGGTACAAACCAGATATGTCTCATAGACTTATACTGACTTTTTATAGAATCATAGAATCCTAGAGCGGTTAGGGTTGGAAAGGACCTTAGAGATCATTTAGTTCCAACCCCCCTGCCATGGGCAGGGACACCCTCCACTAGACCAGGTTGCTCAAAGCCTCATCCAGCCTGGCCTTGAACACCTCCAGGGATGGGGCATCCACAGCTTCCCTGGGCAACCTGTTCCGGTGTCTCACCACCTTCACAGTAAAGAATTTCTTTCTAATACCTAGTCTAAATGAAGAAAAGATGTTTCATCATAGCTGTATGAAGAAGAAACTATGTTTCTTCATAGTTGTAGACTTGAAATGTTGCTATTCTGAGACCTTTGTTATAAAACAGAGTTACTCAAGCACAGAAAAATGCATTGTTTAAATGATACAGAGCAATCTAGTTTTAAAACTCCAGAAATCTCAACAGCTTGAGGTTGTTTCACACCTGTCTTTGATCCATGTCTTTTGCTTTATTTAAACGTATTTTCCTTGCAGACTGCCCTGTTTATGACATCTTCTGTTAGGATTGTCCCATTGAATTTTTGGATTAGTTTTGCATTCAAGTTGTTGATCTGCTTTTCAGGGTTGCTGTCTTGCTTTGTTAAACACTGTTAGGCTGTTTGTCCTCTTGAATTTTGTTGAATAACCTTTTGTGGTTGTTGGAATTCTAACCTATGTATGCTCCTACACAACATCACCACCATCTCCAGATGCCTTTCAGTTTCCTGCTAAGGAACAGTGTTATCACTTGAGATTTGCTCTTTTTCTCAGCCTTTCTCAACTGAAGAGTGTTTTGTTTTGAGGAGGTGAATTGCTGATTTATGTCAGATGTTGAAAAAGAACTACACCTTGTCCTCAGAGCAGAGAACGGTAATGTTTGTGGCAGTCTTCACGCTCTATAAGTTTTTGTTTTCCGATCACAGACCTGCTCCTGAGAATATCTCACTGAATTGTAGATCAGATTTTTTGTTTTGTTTTTGATATAAAATACCTTTGTACCTCATCCGGATTTAGATTTTACTGTAGATCTTGTACTAGAGCTTAAGACAAACCATCAGTTATTGTAGTCCGTGCTACTGACTGACTCAAAGATAAGAATATTTTTTTACAAGCTACCTGATTCTTTAATCGAATAAAACAGAAAAATAAGTGGAAAATTCTTGATAAAACATACAGGAAGATTAATCCTGTCATAGTTTCATTGCGAAAATTGTCTCATTTCTGACGGGATGTCTTACAAACATCCATCTTCATGAGGAAATACATTTACAATAAACGTGGAGCCCAGTTTTGATAGTCTAAGACAGAAAAGCAAAGTACTTTTTGTTTTAATGAATGTCCCTTCACTTCTAACTCTGAGGTTCTGTCTGAGGACCCTGCACCCAGTGGGGCAAGAAAAGTGAGTAACATGAAGTGCTTCTTTTATAGAAATCTGAAATCTATCACTGTTTTAAAGGTAGCTGGCAAAAGCACCCTTTTAAGAATTAACTTCAGTGTTACTTAGAGGTCAGTTAATTATGTTGCTATATTGATTCTGGTCCTAATTTATGTATTTGGAAAAAGGATAAGCTATTAGTCAAAAATAGTACGCAGCCTTTGCAGAACAGGTACATAACTTTGTTTTCAAAGGAGTGCAGGGTGGAGATGTTGGGTTCTACAAAATATTCAGTTTCCCAGATTGTTTCCTATTTTTTGATGAGTCAGAAAGTGTTGAGTGTAAATACACATTGTGCATTTCCACCATGAGTTTTTGGGAAACTTATATTTGTTTTTCCCAGAAAATCTCAATGATCTCTACTTAATCAACCACCTTCTTTCATTTCTTTGCCTCCTACAGGGAAGGTGTTGTAATAATTTTTATCAAAATTCTGTGATTTTTCTGGGTAATGGAAACCCATGACCATTCTGATGCCATAGTAGATCAGAAGAAAAAAAGGACTAAGATGAAAAAAGAAAATTACTGTGAGGGTGGCCGCACACTGGAAGAAGTTGCCTAGAGATTTTGTGTAGTCTGCATCCTTGAAGTCATTCAAAACCCAACTGGACACAGTCCTGCGCAGCTTGCTGTAGGTCACCCTGCACTGAGCAGAGGGGCTGGACTAGATGATCTCCAAGGGTGCCTTCCCACCTCAATTATTCTGTGATCCCCCTTGATCACCCTGTTACTCTTATTAGCTGAATAGACTTTCACACAAGGACACATAAATCTGTTGAATTTTGCAGCATCACTTCATCACAGTAGTTTCATTTTCTCATCAATAGAAGTGAATTAATTTTAATTAAAGATAACATATTGCAGTCCCTTAGGAGTTGGAGAAAGCAGTACTAGACACTTAGTCCATCTTTTACTAATTTGAGATGGTGTGATTTCATGGTGTTAGGCTAACACTTGACACTAGCATTGTTCACATATTTGAACAAAAAGGAAAAACTAAGTGTCCTGGGTTAAGCCAAGACAGAGTTAGCTTTCTTCATAATAGCTAGCAAGAGGCTGTGTTTTGGATTTGTGCTCAGAAGAAAGCGGATAAAAAGTTGTATTTATGCGCCTGCCAAGGTCTTTCAGCTTGTCTGGCTGTCTGCAAACAGGAGAAGCTGGGAGGGAGCACAGCCCCAGTTACTAGCCCAGGATTTGATCTTAGGTTCGGGATTGAGACACAAAGTGGCCAATAATCTATTCCATAACATACACGTCATGCCCAGTATATAGGTGAGGACCCTCCAGAAGATTGTCCCTTTTTGGGTTTGATCTCTTTTGCTCCGGGTCATTTCGCTCCAGGTGGTTGCTCTCCCAAGGCCTTCTCTTGCCCCCCTCAGTCAGCTCTTGGTCTGGGACGCTTGGACTGTTATCTCTGTTCTGTGAGTGCGGTTTCAGGACTCTCCCTGCTCTGGGATCGTTAGCCAGGAACAGGCTGAGGCTTGGTCATTGGGTGAGGGGGGCAGTATCACTGTGTGTCACTCGTTCATATATTTGTATATACTATTATTTTTAATATTACTGTAGTTTAGTTATTAAATTGTTCCTATCTCAACCCAAGAGCCATTTTTCCCCTTTACCCCTTTAATTATCTCCCCATCCTTGGGAGGGGTGAGGATGAGAGAACAGGGTTGTGCAGGGTTGGCTCCCAGCCAAGGGTAAACCCGTCACACTAAGACACTCCTTAGTGAGTGTGTGTCTGCTCAGTAACTCATTCCCTTGCACCAGGGAATCCCTGCGATTGCCTGGGCTTCCCTGGGAAGAGAGCATTGGCAGCAAGAGGAGAGATAAAGGGGGGAGTTTGGAGAGCTGCTCCTTCTGGGTTTTAGGTTTTGCAAGAATACCTCCCGTGTTGGCTAGTTTATGGTTTACCTTTGTGCTAACTAGTAGGGCTCTCCTTTACTGAGATATTTAGAGCCACAGACATTCTTAAAATTGAGCTTTATTTTCACTCGATCTATCTGCAAAGACAAATATATGAGCTTCCACACAGCCTGAGTGCCAGCCGCATCTCCCTAGTTACCATGGTTCACATCTAATTAAGGGCTTTGTATGGCATATACAGCTGTCTAGGACTCAATAAGATTCTTCAGACAAATATCATTTCGTTATAAATACAGGCCATGGATCAGCTCAAAACTTCAGCATTGCTAAGAGCTTGTCCATAGGGTCTTTTACAGAAGGTCCTGAGTTTGTGTTCCCTAGTGTGTTAGCCATGGAAGAACTAGCTCTGGACGTGAAACCACATTAGCTCAGCAGCATGCTTGAGTTGTTAAACTCTGCTAAGAATCTGTGTTCGTGCTGATAACTGAGTTTTGGACAGCTTTGTTTGGAAAGACTCTACAGATCAGTCCTTAAAGATTTTATCTCTTTCCTAGCAGAAGCAGAAGGGGGGAGCAAGCTGACATATAATCTCTTTCCCTTTAATACAGAAGCAATCAGTGTTCACACAGCAACTGTGTTCATTTTTTTTTGTGTGTAGTTGTTGAAAACTACATGAAACACAGAATTGCACCTTCTGACTTGTGAGTGCCTTTCACGCTGTTGCAAACCTGTGTCCATGCTGCAAGCTGTACTGCACCTGCCATTCAAATTTGCCATTCAAATTTTCCTCCGTCTGGAAGTTATTTTAATCGGACATTTTGGGCTGATGGGGAGGTTATTTTCCCTAGAATTTTATTGATTTTCAGTGTCAAGATTAAGTCATGGGATCGTGTGATTTTGGTGCAGCTTGCTGTGAAAGCTCAGCATTTATTACTTTTTGCCTTTAAGAAATACTTGCATGCATGTGCATGGTCTTGCATGAGTTTCATGTCTACAAGATACCCGTATCAATCTGTACTAGAGTTTTTCAGATAAAGGTATTTTGAGAGAAAAATGTCCATAAAAATAATTGTATTTGCTGTATAAAAAAGCTGCCATTGGCACATCTCTTGACATTTGGGGTGGGGTCTTCTGAACTCTGAACCTGTGCTTAGCAATGGTGGCTTTTTTAGGGTAGGTGTAGATTGTCTTTTGGGTAGATATTAAAAGTGAAGGGGATTTGCTTTTATTCTTTTATTTGTATTTCATGTACTGTATAAACTATTTGGTCTGTAGATGCTTCACTGCACAAGTGAAAACTTTCTTGGGAATATACATTTCTATTTCATTAATTGCAGCTATAAATAAAGTAGTGGAGAAGCAGATAGAGACGGGTGTAATGTTTCCTGTTGTGATCTTTGAGACAGGATAGATGAATGAGTCATTCATTTAAGTAGCAGTGCTGATAATGAAGGCTTCAAGGAAGATATTAAATTCTGTCATTGTGATCTGCCTGTGCTCAGGCTCCTGATCCTGGGGGCAACAATCCCAGGCTGTCCAGGTCTGCTGCAATGCAGCATGCTCTAGCAATCACCCACTGCTGCTCTGCCTGATGACCCCTCTTCCTGTCAGAACCTGTGAAAGCCAAACTATTACTGTGCAAGGTGGAGAAAACCGTGTCCCCAGCATTGATGCTGAGATGTGTGTAGTCTCGCTGCTGGGGAGGAGGCAGGACTGCTGTTCTTGGGAAGGGCCAAAGAGTGACTGACTTTTTAAAATAAATACTTCATTTCTGTTAGTGTGTGTGTGTGTGTGCACTGCAAGAGTTTTGGCGTGTTTTGCATGCTACTGATGCTATAGTACATGTAGTTGCCGCCTGTTTTCAGCTGATGTCTCACTGCTCTTTTTCCTCTCACAACTGAGTATCAGTTTCTGCCCTTGTCTGATCTACAATTACCGCCCCCTATAACTTATGCCTCCCACTTTTTCTCACAGAAAAAATAATGAGTTCTACTGATTATTTTCCTTGTTTCTTCCCACTCCCTCAGCACCGAGCCTCACTAGCCTCCCCACTCCAGGAGGGGGAAATGAAAATAGCAACAAAATTACTAATTCTTCAGGGGCACCCTCTTATTTGCTGCTGTCAGGTGCTCTGATGTAACTCAGGTTCGCAAGCAGAAGGTCTAAAACCCAAGCAGTTTCTGGGACCTTACATCTTCCTGCATAGGAATTTAATAACGCGCCAGTTTTGCAGTTGCACGGAACTACTGAGAGGAGGCCTAAATACAATTTTCTTACGACTATATTAGCAAAGAGAAACCAATCCACTTTTTTTTTTTTTTTAATGAAATAAATGCTGTTTGGTTCATTATTGCTTGTTGTTAAAAAACAAGTAAAGCAAAGCAAAACAAAACCTTTATTAGCTTAAGAAATAGATCTGCAGAATTAACTGCTTTTTAAGATGCTTTTATTTATCTGAGTAGTTTGGGGTACTTTTCTCTAAAACAGCAATAAAAGTAAATCCCACATTCATGCTGTGTTTAAAGCAATTTTGACAAATTTAAACCGGTAATACCAGGCCTATTTTGTTTCTCTAATAAGATGTTTATGATAAGTCTGGAAATACTCCATCAGGTACAACAGAGCTTGCCGAACTCGTATTCAGTCTAGTTAGCAGTAATTATTTCTTTTTTTTTTTTTTCTTTTTTTTTCTTGCTTGCTAAACAGAACTCTGACATTTCCTGGAAAAGGGCTGGGTGAATTTTTGATAGTCTGGAAAAATCCATATGAGCAAACATAGCTTTAGCGTTAATTTACGCTATATTAAAATTAGAGATGGCATCCTAGGGCTGGAACAATGTTTCTCATCACTGGGATTTGCCTCCTGACTGCTCTCTCATACCAGTTTAATCCTTCTCAGTGAAACCCATAAACAACAAATGCCACTTTACACTTGATGCAAAGCTGCTTGGTTCGTCTCCAGTGGATGTACAGGTCCAAGCTCAACAGCTGAGTTTGGCTCCAGGGGCGGCCACCTTCCAGCAGGGCTGGATCCTGCTGCTGTGGAAAGAGGCCCTGAAGCTCAGAGCTCTGCAGGAGTCACAAGTGCCTTCTGCCCCAAGCATGGTAATACTGCTGCAAGCAGCAGAGCTGATGAACTTATAAATACCAAGCTCCTGCAAACCATCAACTCTCATGGAAGCGAAGAGCTGTCAGCTCTTGTGGCTCCTCTGAGTCCAGCAGGAGCCAAAAGCCAGGAGTGCCTGACTTTAACAGCAGCAAAGGTCTTCTGTCAGCTGCTAAATAGAATCCTTCAGCTGTAAGAGACATTTCCACCGGTTGTCTTTCTCCATCTGTAGATGCTCTTTGCAAATTTCCCCTTCTTGCAAGGCATAAGTTGTGGGATTTTTCTTTTAATAACGTCACTTTGCATGCTAACTGCTTTTAATACACTGGTTGCTGATGCTCTGCTTCGTTCTTGTATAGAAGAAGGTGGATTGCTTCGTTCATGTAGACAAGAAGGTGGATTGCTAATGATTTGCCTAAATTCAGATCCAAGGTGAAACTCAGAAGGTGCAGCCATGAACCATGATCCCTCATGCCCTCTCTAATTACGACAAGTAAACATATAGGAATGGTTGTTTTTACCGAAAGAAAGATCTAGTTTGATTGAACAGCCAAGTGGGAACACTGTTTTTTTCCAGCTCAGCACATGTTCTCTGTGTCACCATGGTTCCCAAGTGATAAAGCCACCATTAGATCCTTCCAAGCCATGATGGTTCAGGGGTGGTTTGGTGCTACTGTCTGAGAGGAAAGATGTCCACAGCAGTGACAGAAAAACTGTTCTTAGACAGTAAAAATCACCCAGCAAAGTTTTGAACCATGGTGGTGTAGGAAACAGTGTTTCTTTCTCTAGACTGAGCAGCTTGTAAAATGATACATAGCCTCATAGTTCAGTGAGGTGAATGTCTTGATTAATCAGAGCTGTCTTTCTGTGGAAATGGGGTCTGATTATTTATTATTATGGAAAATGTGCTGGCTCTTTCCATAGTCAAAGTCACTTTGACTTGGACAGAAGGTCTTTTGCTGTCAGATGATAATACTTTTCTGTTCCTTGACACCACTCCTTGAGCTAGCTGTTGTCTTTAATTCTCCTTTAATGTCACTTATTTTCTGCAAATTGGCGAATTTTTCCTGAGAAAACTTGGGTTTCCACTTGCTAGAGTATCTTCCTCAGAACTACTCATCCTCACTCCTTTTGCATACCCATTTATTTTTTACATTAATCTGCCTTATTTTGTTGAGTGTCAGTCAGGTTCTTCTTCCTCCTTTATTCTTTCTTCTGGTGGATCACCTCACTTTCTGTTTTCACACCATCACCAACTTCTTCTGTGAGCTCTGGTACTTACCTGCCTCCCTTGTCTGATCTTCTTGTGCAGCTGTCTTTGCTCTTCTTTCCTTCCATTTCACATATTTTCTTCATTTTTCAGGGTATTTGGAGTACTCCAAACTTCTGCTTCAAGCCTGCTTCTTGTCTGTTACTGGTTTTCCTTTTTTATTCTGACTTTATGGCCAAATATTTCCCATTTTCCTCATCTACAAACCTGCAGTCAAAATCTTGATTGCCAGGTTTTAAAGTTTTTGGTATATCTGGCTTTCTCTCAGACCTGTTCATTCCCCATCCAAATTTTGCCTTTATCAGCTGTGTCTTTAGTCGTAGGATTTTTTCTTTGTTGGAACCTGTTAGATTACATTTCTTACACATACATATTCCAGAGCATGTTTACCAAAGTGCGACTAGTCATTGTAATGGTCTTCTCTCCGTGTCCCATATTCTGCTGCCTTGGCAACCACTTAGATAACTTTTCCAACTCCTACCTTTAAATGCAAAAGCATGAAAAAAGAAAAAGCTCGTAACCACCTCTCCCACCTTAAAATACACATGAAATCTCCACTGTGTTTCTACTTTGTTGACTTTGCCATTGGCTGTTTTATCAGAGAGCTTTTGTTAAGGCTGAAAAGTACTGAAATTGACTTTTGTAGGATTTATTCCACAAGTCTGGTTTAGCTGAAGGGCTGGGTTCTTTCTTTCTTCTCCACTGGAATAACCTTGCTCCTAAGTTCCAAAGAATTGCTCCTAAATAGCTGGAGTGGGTAGGGAGTTGCATCTACCTTCAGATTTCTGTAGTAGTGACTACTGTCTCTGGGAACACTATGTTCTCCATATATTCATTGGTAGGGAATAGGCAGTTTTAGCTTACAATTTAGTGGACCTGCTTAGAAAAAGTATTTTGGGGAAGAAAAGGCACACAAAATGGTACAGCAGGTGGCTTTGATACATTCTTTCTCCTTCTCTACCCAGAAAGATAAAATCACTCAGTCCACTGGCTAGGTCCAGATTGCTCTCCTTAGTTGTTCTTTTGCCTGAAAAACATTTTTTTGCTGGAAACCATTACAATGGATATTGCTTTTTTCCTTGAAATGATTCTTTTTTTAGCCAGCAATGTCATTTCTGATGAATTTTTAAATATTTAATAAAGGAATTGGTGTGTAGAAAGCATTATTTGCATTGTCTTTGTGTTCTTACATGATGACTGGGGAGATTGACGAAGAAGTACTTTTTGTAATATGTATACTTATTTCCAAAACAGAAGAGGATAGATGTTTTCAGTTTAGCATAGAATTCCCTACAGTACTTATCAGGCTTTACAGTCTTAACATTTTAATCAGTTGTAAAAGATCCTCTTACTCTCTGATTTATATAATAGACCTTAGCTTTTCTATTTTTGCTTCATTTGACTTCAGAATGTTTCCGATGCTATAAAAAAATTGACATTTTGTTATTCTTATTTTCATCTTAAATTTTTCCAGCGCTGATAAAATTCTCACTTTTTAAACAGTGGTTTTTAAAGAAAAAAGATTAGCCGTATCCTTAAACCGAAAGAGTTACAATATTTTATATCAAGCGTATTAGTGACATTTTATGTGATCATTTTTCTCAAAATCCTGTTGACTGATATTTTCAAGGGACTAATGACTGGTCACGTGTTTTGAATTCCCCATCTGCTGGAGCGCTTTTAATGCTTTCTGGGGAACATTGGACTCTTTCTTCTTTTTCCCTTCCTCTTTTGAGAGAAGGATTCTAGGAAGAATTGTGAGTTATATGAACCTTTCCTGGCACTCCCAGAAGCTCATGTTCTGGGGTAAGATAGCAGTCCCTGCACTGATGTGAAAAAATGCTTTCTTGGTCCCCAGTTTCCATTCAGTTTCAAGCGTCTCTTTTGCTCATCAGTGGTGTTTCCTCTTCTCCTGTCCAGTGGATGACACTGACCGAGGGTTGAGGCTCCTCCAGACACTGTTCCTGGCTGTCAGCGTTTTCAGTGGGCTGTCCCGTTGAGAGCAGACACGGAGTAGCTGGTGGCAGTATGGGTCAGGACTGAAAGCAGGTGGTAGGAAGGGCTGGGCAGCCGCGTGGTCAGACGGCTCTGTTTTGCAGCTCCAGCTTAAGCACACAGGTAAATCTGTTGCTTGTGACTGATTGGCAAAAGGAAGGTCAGTTCCAGTCAAAGCAGAAGTCTTGGCAGGAGCATATATCTTATTTAGGAGTGATCCTTCTAGAAATTTTGGGCCTAATGCAGACTGTAAACCTGATTTCTTGCTCTCAGGACTAGCAAGGATATTAATGTATAGGCAGTTGTGACAGTCTTAGGCCCTTCATAGCAGTTGCTTGAGTTAACTAATTAAAATAAAATGCTTTGATTTTATTGTTTCAGACTACTGTTGCTTTTGTCGGGAAGGTTTGGAGACTGATCACAAGTCCATCTTTTCTGTGGCAGGTGTTGCAGGAATAGCATGACCTCCCTGGTAGGCTTTATTTGTCGCATGCGTTTCAACTAGCTTGAAAACTGCTGACTGTCTGTAATTGCTGGGTTTTATTCAGATCCTCCAAAGATGAGGCTGAGTGTAAATATATGATGCTCATAATTATACCTGTTCTCCCTAACTCAGTCGTACCAGACAATGCCCTTGCCTGCTCATGGGGTCCCACTGAGACAGGTGAGCAAAGAGGGTATTACTTTCAGGAAGTTTAAACAAGTACAGCTGTAGGGTGATACACAGTGTACCTAGCTGGTCTCCTTTGGTAACTCTTGGCTCACTGTTTTATTGTTGCTATTCATTTTTCCTGAAATCTGTAAACTCAGGGTTACCTGCAATGAAGAAATTACTACTAATACTTGAGATCAGAGAGTGGGAAAAGGAAGGATTGTGTTGTTTTCTAAAGTATGCATTTACAAAGTTGTTACAGTCTTGCCTTTAATTCCCTCATTACACACTACATACTTTTCCTCAGAGCCAACATTTTTGGGTGCTAGGAGGAAGCAATATTTCACAGATGCAGTTACATTTGGGGCAAAGATTTAGGAGCCATAAGGCGGTGTCCTTACAACAGATTAAATACAGAGCCTTGTGACTAGAGGCTAGTGCACAATCTGGCCAGTTGGCAACAAACAGGAAAAATTTGCTTACAAGTGAAGGGTAAGAGCATTTTAACTTGGAACAACACTGTAGATGATGCAGTTGCTAGGTAATGTCTCTCATTTCTGGAAAAAGTCTTGAGGTGAAAGCTAATCAATAAGGTGGCTACAGTGTGATGTCATTTGTTGCCATGGTTTCTGATCTTAGCAGTCTCTTATCTGCAAATAATATTGATGGTTGCTATGCAGCTGAATCTTTTCATATTGTTGTTTTGCCATTATAAAGCTCTTTAATCTTGGCGAAAGCGTCAAAGAGCAGAGTGTCTAGGAGTTTAAGTGGTGTAATACATAGGCTTGTATTACAACCCTAAAATATCTTGAAATTTACTACCTAATAAACAACAAGCAGCAGCAGGAAGTGAACAAGGTTAACATTTTGGTGATTAAACTTCCACAAAGCAGCTGACATTTTCTAGTAGATTAATCTGCAAATTAAATATCTCTGTGGAATTAGTGCTATGACTCATTACATGGCATATCATGTAAAAAAAAGGGTAAGGAGTCAATCCTCTGGATAGCAAGGCAGTCAAATGTATAAAGCTATAAATGGCTCAAAAGCCATCACAGCTTCTTGAACAATGTCCTTGTGTTTCATATATCTTTCACTGTTGGATTGTGCCTCTTTATTATATTTGGGTTTTGATAGAAAATACTTTATAGCAGCTTATGCTAAGCACCAGACAGTTGGACAGACTGAAAGGGAAATGAGACTTATTTTTCCTGATAGTTGTCAAGGTGAAGGAAAAGCATTCTCAAGCCAGGCCCTTTAAATCAAACACAGTATGTCATTTTTCATATTCTGTGGAGAAGAGGTTAGTTTTAGTAGAATACCTTGTATCCTTTACTTGATTTATTGGCATCTCTTTGCAGTAGTTTTTCTTGATAGTTTGAGCTATTGAAAGCATTTTGGAGGGAAAGAATGAAAGAGATGAAAAGACAGAGCTCAGAGCAAGGTAGAGAAGGTAACATGGGGTGATCTGAAAGATGAGGTGATTTGTAGAAGTACAAAATGTTCAGTACCCAAAGGTGAAACAGTTTAAAGGTGGGGAGGGCCTATTGGACAAAGTGGAAAGAGGAAAAAAGGTAGAGAGAAAAGTAGAAAAGAGGCTGATGGAAGAAAGAGGAACTATTTTTGTTGGGTGAGAGGAGAGGGGAGGAAGGGTAGGAGAAAATCTTGGAAATGGTGGCTTGGTGAATTCTAGGTGAATTACATCTTTGGAATGACAATTCCCATGCTGTCTGGTTTTTCACTTTTCCCCCAAGTGACTCCTCCTCCTTCTTTTCCATTTCCACTGTTCTCTGCCTTAACAACACATTTCTTTAGAAAGCATTTTGCCACCTTCTTTCTTGTCTTCTTTACATATCTCTCCTCTGTGTGGTGACATTGGCTATCACATTTCTTTCGAACAGAGAAGTAATTGCCTTCATAGTCCTACTTGTCCCCTTTGGATAGGGAGTCAACTGTCAAGGGCGTGCCCCCAACAGCAGACCTGAGGAATATGTCACCAGAAAAAGTGGGGCATATGGCTAAAATCCTGCTCTTGCAGAATGGTCCAGGGTGTTCTCAATGACTCCTTTCCCGGTACTCCTCTAGAAATTCCTTGTGGGCTCTGCAGAAACACAATAGCATCCTTCAAGGAGTGTATCCTCAAAGCACTGCTACTGAGAGGGGCAGATGGAGGAGACATGCTGGCTTGATGATGTTAGCAGATGTCAACAAGTTAACAATCTGAAAAGGAAACTAACAGCACAGCAGTGCTTCTTACCCAAATGTTTAAAGAGAGGGAGGAAGAAAAAAAAAAAGAGAAAAACAATGGAAAAGAAGATACAAATCAGTAGTGCTGAACAGCAAGGGCTGTAAAAGACGATCTGATGCTGAATCTGTAAAGCAGTGCTGTTGAGTGGATTTGTCTAAAGAAGTATTTCACTATTAGGCTGTCAGAAAGGAAGAGCATTTACTTGAGATGCCATATGCCAACTGTGCAATTAGGCTTCCAGTCATACATGCCGTGTGTACTAAAGCAGGGAGCAAGTCTTGGCTATTTGCAATTGCTGTTGCATAAAGCTTGCTTTTACAATCTTGGATATTCAGTTGCTTACACTGTTGTGAAACTTCT
Source organism: Pterocles orientalis (assembly GCA_011057875.1). Taxonomy (NCBI): domain Eukaryota; kingdom Metazoa; phylum Chordata; class Aves; order Pterocliformes; family Pteroclidae; genus Pterocles; species Pterocles orientalis. Next base: position 823,340 of record WKFP01014316.1, on the reverse strand, counting down.
ATTGTTTAAGATAACATTTTTCCAGGGCTTTTGTTTTAGGGATATTTGGTTTCTGTGCTGGTTTTTTTTTCCTCCCTTCAGAAAAACTAAATCATCAGACCTTTTAAAATATTCTTTCACAGTATAAAGCAATTCCATTTTTAAAATGTTAAAAGAAACATACATTTTGTGTTTGAGAAACCCACACATCTTATTATATGAGGGACAGCTTGGTACTTTGTACTAGCGAAGAACTGCATAAAACGTTCATACGAAAGTGGAAAGTCTCAGGCAGAGACTGATTTCTTAATTTGTGAATTTCTGTTGTTTTTCTTAGGACAATTTTTTTTTTTTTTACCAACAGCCATTGCAAGACACTGACTGTAGGTGATGAGCAGACATGGGACTTTAAAGGAAAGACTTTCCTATAGGAAAAGGATAAAAGAAGCTCTACACAGCAAAGTCCCCAGAGCTACCACGACACTCCCTGCATTGCACACGCCTTGTGGTGCCTTTCAACATGTTCCCAACCCTTTCACATGGGGCTATAATGTTCCATGTCATACTGGATGGCCCAGTGTCACTGAGAACTTAACGCAGATTTGGAATAGGTTTTCCAAGCATAAAATGGATTTTAAAATAAAACCAGGTGCATCAACATAAGCTATTAGTGAAAATATCCTGGCCATTGAAGCCACATATGGCCCTAAGGTGAGAAAATACAAGCTGGAACAAAAAGTTATCAGCTATAGATACAGGTCTTCTAAGTGTGTGACATAGTTATATGATAATAGTTGATTCCAGTTACTTCAGCCCTGTTGGTAAATGTGCTAAATGTAGTAAATGATGCAGTTGTTGCAGTTGGGAGGTGCCTTGAAAGACTAAGGAAAATACAGATATTTAACCCATCACATGCTTTAGCTACTGTTGGTGCTATGTAAATAAAAATCTCAGATCTTGCTGCTAAAAGTTCACTTCAGTGCACAAAATTCTTGAAAAAAAGTAGTTAAAAAATCAGAAGTTTGGAAATTACTTTAGATTTATTAAAGCAATTTTCATTTCATTTTATGTTTGTATGATTCAGCTAAGCTCTTCTCTTGCAGTTTTTATATCTTTAGTTGAGGTCTTGGGTCAGTCATGCTGCAAATAATCTCTTTTTATGAGTAGACTTAAGGCATCTTTCTTTTCTGTGTATTGATTTAGAAACAGAAAGTTTGTTCCCAACCCAAAACTGAACAACTAGTTCTTGTAATAGTTGCAGCACATTTTTTTATTCTTTATTACAGCCCTCCAGTACTTCACAGGGGCCTACAGGAGAGATGAGGAGGCACTCTTTACCGGGGAGTGTAGTGACAGGACAAGGAGTAATGGTTTTAAGATGAGAGAGGGTAGATTTAGACTAGATATTACAAAGACATTTTTTACTGTGAGGGTGGTGAGACACTGGAACAGGTTGCCCAGCGAGGTTGTGGATGCCCCATCCCTGGAGGTGTTCAAGACCAGGCTGGATGGGGCTTTGAGCAACCTGGTCTAGTGGAGGGTGTCTCTGCCCATGGCAGGGGGGTTGTAACTTGATGATCTTTAAGTTCACTTTCAACTCAAACCATTCTATGATTCTATGATTCTGTGATAAATGCACAATTTTATTTTTCACAATATAATGTACTGCAGAATAAAAGTACTTGTTACTTGAACCTTGTGAGGAAAACCCAGTTTTCACCAGAAGATCTCCATAAACCCTCAACAGCCTAATAGAGCAATCCTGTGCACACTAAGAAAAGAAACCCTTTCTGGGGCTTGTAGCTTCAGTTAAAGTACAAAAACATCAGTATTCCCATCTGATGTTTCAAATGTGAAGAAACTGCTGTACAAAAGGTCCTCTCCTGGGCTGTTGACTTTCTGTCCTTGCTGCGAAGACTCATGAGGTGCAGAGCACAGCAGAGCCAGGATGCTACACTACTGATGCACCTCATACATGCCTGTGCTGCTCACCAGGAATGAGCTAACACTGGTACCTGTGATAAAGGTTGGTGTGTTGTGATGAGCAGCACTCTGTGGCTGTGGCTGAGCACTCTGTACAGAGGACAAACCATGTTTAAGACCTCTGATGTTTTCAGTTTCTCTGAGATGGTAAAATATCACTTTAGTACAGAAAGCAGTTTTCAAGTCCAGAATTGATTTTTTCATGCAGATGTTGAACTCCTTTTGCTGAAGAAGTAGCACCTGCATTGTGCTAGCCCATCTAGCTGTTTTGTCACAAATTTTCTGACATGTTGGAACATCGGAGACAAATAGAACTGTACTGATACAAGTTCATAGAGCTTTTTTAGAAGAGGAAATCTCATTTTTTCCCCAACATAACTAGAGGTTGCAGATGACGTTGTTCATATATTAGAAGCAGAACATTGCTCCCTCTTGCTCAAAATCCTTGTAAGAAACTAATGCCCAGATTTTCATAGCTGATGTGAGACCAGCCAGCTATTCAGGTGTTTAAAGTTTAAAAGTTTCCATTTTTCTGGCACCTCATAAACCATCCAACTAAACAGGTCAAAGAATTATCAGCATTTTAAAAGCCAGAGATCCATGCACATATAAGACAGAATTAGTTTTCCTAGTCAATACAATATTTTTATATGAAAAATTATTTTTTTTGCTTATGAAAAGCCATTCTAGGTGTGGGAAGTCCTTTCAGGCCATTTTGCAAATAGGAGATGCAAAATAAACTATGTGTGCCCACTGAGAAATCTGTAGTTGTTTTCTGTTTGAGTCTATAAATTTCTCCATATTGATCAAGCTCAGCTGGATTACACTGCTCTTAATGCCTTAGACTGAGCAAAGCATCATGAGATTGTCCACCCTGTTTTTCAAAAGTGCTGCATTTTGTTTGTTCATTTTGTGGTACTGCTTATTCCCTTCACTGGTCATTTTTTTTTTTTTTCTCCACCACTCAGTGGGTGAATTTTCCTTTTCCTTACTTGAAGCTGCTACATCCTATCTATTACTTCCTTAAGTCACATCTGCTTCCCCGCAACCACTATGTACCCTGAAACTTTTTGATCTTCTCTACATATCTTCCCATCCCCCTTCTCTGATTTGCCATTTCTGAACATTATTTTAGATCGTATGTTCCCATCCAGCATGAAATGGGTTCTGCTGGCAGAAAGACACAGCAGCTTTACTGAATGTGTTCAGGTTGCCTGGGATTGCTTGATAACAAAGAAATTGCCAATTTCTGTTAGGTAGTACTTTCAAATGTTAAGCCTGGGACAGCCATGGGGCAGAAAAGTCCTTCCTAAAGGCACATTCCCTTCTGTTTGTCACTAGCCTGGAACACCATCTTTCTGAGGTACTGATGAACCTGGTTTGCTTTTACCACAATCTCAGTGCAATTTGGCGCTGTATGGCTTATACATTAAAAAAAAAAAAACACAACTTTATTTATTTGTTTTAATTTAGAAGATAAAAATTCAGTGTTTCTTTTTACATTGAAAGTGATTACTGTTCCTTCCTGATATTTTTGCTGGCAATAACTAGGTAAAAATGTTTTATTATGCAAATTATATACTTCTAGAACAGTGTTTCAAAATGAAAATTACCTGTATAAAAGAAACTTTCAGTCAGTCTACATAGGCAGCTGGAAATCGGTTTGAATGCACGCAGCTAATGGTCACAGCAATTTGCATGGGAAGAGGTTAAATGTAAGTGTAGGCACTGTTTACTTTAGTTATGCTTTCATAAATGTTGGACAAGAGGACTGAAAAAATGGTGCCGTAAATGGTGAATAATATCCAAAGCTAAATGCTTAAGGCACAGATTTTCAGAATTCTAGAGTCAGTTGTCTAACAAACTTACATGTTTTAGTGAGATGTGGCACTTTAATTCCCTTCAAAAAACAACAAAAAAACCACCCCACTCTAAGCTGGCCTTTTTTCAGTCTTCAAGTAATAATAATTATCAGTAATAAGTTAATACTCCTATTGACATCAATGGCAGGAAAGAATGTGAGGAATATTAAAACTGTAGACAATAAATGTCTTGTATGATTACTCTATTTTTGTAATCTTGCATTGCAGTAAGTAGGTTAAGCTTTTCAATGCTAATAGCTCACATAACTTCCATCATAAAGCTTCCTTCATCTGAAGCCATCAGACAATGAAATTTACAGTCCCTGTTCAGCCAGGAGGAGAGGAAGCCACTGAGGTTGCTTGTCTGAAGTGAACTTGTTTCTTTTTGCTCATGAAGTGTAGCTCTTGCACAGACAGTTGAGAAAGTGCAGAATATTATAGTCCTCCTGTGTTTAATTGTTTCTGTATGCTCTGGAATTTAAAGATAATTTAGGATGTGTTTGGCAGTAGCTTTCCCTCTATAATCAGGTTGCTATGGTAAACCTATTATTCTAGACAAAGAAAGGGTATGTTTAGTAAAGTGCTGATCCCTTTCCAGTATAATGTGAACTTCAAATTACTTTTGAATGATGGAATTAGTGTGGTAAGTATTTTGTCACAATAACTAAGAGAAGAAGGTCCCAGAATAAGGTGCGGCTTCTGTTTTTTCAGTAGCAGGTGCATCTGACAAAGTAGTAGCATGGCTGAAGCAAGCTTACCCTCCAAATATCTCATCCTGGGTTTCCCAGGGAAGCAATCTGAAATTTACTGTTATAGAATGCTATTAACTTTTTTGTTTATTATATGGTGATAAACTGAGCCTTTGAAGTTTACATTTGCTACATCCTATGTAGTTAGCTGTTAAGAAGCCAAAGGATTTTAACTCTCTGTTAAATTATCTCCACAAAATGAGCCCACCTTACATAATCTAACCAAAATCTCAGTACTTTTTGGAGGTGAAATGTCTTTTAAGACAGTACAGAGTTGCCACTGAATTAACTTCTGATGTTCCTAGTGCTGATTTTGTCACATTTATAAAAGAACTAATGAAAGAATAATTTCAGTATCAATTTCAGCAGCAGTGTACTAAACTACTATATCTTTGAATATTTAAAAGTAAAAAATTAGCTTAGAGAAATTCTTTTCCAGAGCACTTGCTGACTGAGGTTTCTGTCCATTTTCAAGAAACTTTCAGTTCTGCTGAGGTCTGCAGTCAGACAATCTAAATTATACCCTGAGCTCAGGTGGGAGCCAGCCAAAATAAAATACGAGGTAGAGATATAAACCAGGAACTTGAGACTTTTGAATATATTTGTTTGTGTTTTATTCATCAGCTAAGGTGAGAAGATTGAGAAAGTAGGGCCAAAATCCCCTTGGTGCTTGATTTTGAGAAGACAACCTGAGCTTGTATCTCTTACACGACAAAAATGTGCTCCGTCTGCCTAGGGATGGGATATTCCTCATTTTTTCTGCTCGTGAAAAAGTTGCACATTAACTGAAATGAATAAATACTAATTGCAGCAGGGACTGAGAGGAACCTGTTCCCATTCCAGTGAAAGTGGCCAGCCACTGGGCTCTCAGGTCATTCAGACTTATTAAATTACTCATTACAGAAGGTAATCCTTAATTACAGAACATGCAGGAGCCTCATTACAGAGCCTTCCTTTGCTCATCCCTCTGGATGATTTTCCATCTCTGCTGAATCCTCTCTTCAAAGCAACATGCTTAAACTAATTTTGTTGTACTTCAGGCATCCTCCTTCTTATAGCATCATCTGGCCAGGATACCACTGTTAAGATGGTTCTTTTGTCTGTTTTTCAGAATCTTGTAACAGATGAGTCCTGTTCATCAGGCACCCCTCTACCTACGGGTGGCTGACTGTGCTTTGGGACAGTGGGATGTGATGTTTTCGTAAAAGTAGCCAGGCTATCTAAGGTCAATGGATAGAAGGAGACTGCAAGAGCCTCAAACAGTGAGAAGTTGGACTCATTGAGTCTCTGTATATTTAAGTACTAAGAAATTATTTTGTTCCAATTGCTAATGTAGCTGTCCTTGGCAAATAATTATAGCTTAGAGAATGCAGGCAAATAACATCAATCATTGTGTAGACAATCATATTTTCAATGTTGACATGATTACCAAATGCAACTGAATTTCATGATGTGGTAGATGTAACACCACATCATGAATAAATTTTACCTGTAATAAATTTTTTTCTGGAATGAATATCCTCATATAATTGCCAACGCAACATAGCTTTAAAACAGTGTATATTATAAAGGTATGAAGTGTTTGCTGTTAATTCTCTCTAGCAGCCTGTCTTTTTTAAGATTCTTGCACTTTAAGTTGGTCATAAAATGTTCTTCTTGATTGGGTCCTGGCACATAAAATGTCAGCTTGAAACTGCACTGTGCATTCATGGTTGGGAAAGTGAGGAATATAACAGCTATAAAATGAGCTGGCAGTTTTTCCATGAGTAATAAAACACCCCCTACTCCAGTTTAATTAGACTGTTTTTTAAAAAACAAACAAACAAACAAACAAACAAACAAACAAACAAACCTAAAGGTAACAAATTTAGGTTAGAAGTTGAAAAATACATAGATTAACAACAATGGCAGTATGTTGATCTAAAAGGCTTTACACAAAACCTGTGTTAGAAAAGCTCTCCTAAGGTTCTCCTTAACAGTCCTTTCCCATTCTGCAAAATATTTCAGTAAATGCTGGAAAAATATTGCACACACTGAACTGTTTGGTTACATAATAAAGCACTTGGAGGATTTTTTTTTGCTTTGTAGCTATAGTTGCTCCTACTGTAAATTTGTGTTCTGCAGTCAGTAGAGCAGTGTCCAGGCCCAGGTTGAGTCTCATTGCTTCTGTGATTAAATCAGATCAAGAGGAAAAGCCTTTTCTGCATCCTAATCCATATCTCTGGTGGCCCTTTTTTGCACACAAAATCTTTTCCCAAGCCCGTCAAATTTATTACTTTGATCCACGGTTTGTGTCACATTTAAGAGCATTCTCATAGTAGCGTTGCATTAAAACAATTTAAAAAATACAGAGTTAAACTCTTAGAAGTTAAGAAATAAGAAAACCAACATTGCCCTGAACAGAGTGTCTCATATGTACAATGTAAGACTATCCTTGATCTTATTTCTTTTCCACATCTGACCATTTAGTACTCACTGGTCTGAGGGCTTTGGAGTGGAAGATGCGTGGGAGTTTGATTGACTCTATTCCCCCTTTATTCTCTGGGGAGTTCTGTGAACAGGTTGACAGAAGGGAAGACTCTGACAGAAGCTGTGGTTTTGACTTCTATTTCCTCAGGTCTAGAGAAGAAAGATTTTAGGGATTTTTGCTTTACAAATGCCTGACAGAGTATTTGAAGAGTTATATTTCTACATGAATAGAGAGTACCTTAGCCCTGTGCATATTTAATTCTAACCATATTAATTCTGGAGTTTCTGAGGGATGTGCTAAATATTTTAGATCAATGAGAGAGGTTAATTATGCAGTTAAACTTGTGCCATAGCTCTGTTAGGCAAAGTTGAGATATGAAAAACATACAACGCCAATAATTGCTTATTGTTGCTGTTTCCACCAAGACGTAACAGTGATATACTTTGCTTCTGGTTGACAGGGAGGAGGGATAGTTTTGGAGGTTTTTTTAATACTGTTTATGTGTATAGTTTAATCAATACAGAGTGACTTGTAGTTTGCCTTTGGGTTCGTAGGGTGTAGAATAACTTTTTTTTTATTTCCTTTATTTTACTTTACTGACATAATGACTCTAACAATTGTTTATTCTTACAGGGAGATGTGAATGTGGCCAATGCACTTGTTTCCCTCCAGGAGACAACAGAGTTCACGGCAAAAACTGTGAATGTGATGATCGACAGTGTGAAAATGTGGACGGCAATGTCTGTGGGGGTATGCATTCACTTAATATAGTAACATTAGTATAAATCTTGACAGTTTATAACTTTCTTTCCCCTGATTTTATAACGTCACAGTAGACTATTGACAATATTGATTAACTATAATATAGATTTTTGTAAGAAACAAGCTATATAAATATTTAATATATTAGTGAATATTTTTAAAACTTCAGAAACACTAACAATGAAGTAGATTAAATACATAAGTGTAAGTGCTGTAGTATATCCCAAATTCCATCAATTTTTGTTAGAGAACAATACAGACACACAAAGGTAAACCCGAAAAATTAGGTAATTCTATCTTGTGTTTAGTGCAGATGATGTTTTACCGAGAATGTTGTATGTTACCTAAAGTTAATAATGACCACCAATATTTTTGAATATTTCATGTTCACTGACAGGAATATGTCTGTTTTCTAAAAAAGTAGGAAAAATATTTTGTTAAAGAATCAAAAATTCTTGAGATATATTGTCATAGTAATTGTACATGCAGATGGTTTATTTGAATGTTGACAGTGAAAACCTCACTTGTTTCAGTAACGTATGTCAGTGTTAAGCAATATTTCAAACTAGTCTTAAATATGTAAATGCATACCACAGGATATTTTAAAAACAGATGAGTAATATTTGTCCTAAATGCTCTCTTTCTAGATTTTATTTGCTTAATTTTTGATTTTTTTTTTTAATTTTGATTTTAAATATTAACATAGTTGGTATGAACAATGACACTTTTTATTATATTCCTTATTTCTATGTAAGAAAAAAAAAGGTATTGCTTCATAACCTCTATGTACATACAAAATTATGGCTACAGGAAATATTTCTTCAAGGTCTCTGCCATGCAGAATGTAGGCATATATGGAAAATTTTGGAAAGTTTGAGTGTGTAACTAGCCATAACAATATTTTGTAACATTCAGTGTAATTCAATAATATGAATGTGCAGACAAAGAATAATTTGAAATTTAATTTTATTTAAAGGACATGAAAGCAGATAAAAGCACTGAAAAGCTGGATGATATTTGTTATAAATTAAGTAGTTGGGAAACAAAATTTGTCATCTTTCATGGTTAAAAATAGTTCTTCTGTTTATGTCATTCATATTTTACATTATTCAATGACAGTGCTTCAATGCTACGGTTACTAATTATACTGCACATTTTGGAAATTATAGACAAAAATTCCATTCTTCCTTACTAGGAAGGATACAGTGAAGATTTTAATTTTTATCACTGGCTAGAGCACCTCACACTTAAATGAATAATCACCTCAACGCTTGATCCAGTGTCCAATTTTTTACTGTGCAGGAGACAATACTACTTGACTAAACTCTCCCCTTTAGTTTAAATAGCTTTGTCCAAAGAGAATGGCAGAAATTAATTAATTTTAAAGCCATAGGCTTCAAATTCATTTTCAAAATTTTGAAACAACAAATAGAAAGGAAAGCCAAGTCATGAACTTACGGAGCAGTAGTAGTCTCAATCAAGCTCAACTTCTCCACTTTCATTTAAGCTAATAGTTTAGTTATTAACGATTCTCTGTGAGTGAAAGGAATTATATGGGAAAATGCAATTCAAATGAATTTGAAGCTGAACTGCATGGCATCTGTTAACAGAACTTCAAAAGGCCCACCACTGAGCTTATTCCTAATTCTTTCCCCAAAATCATAGAATAAGCACCAAATCAGGATACTGTTGTCCTGCCCTTTCTTGTAAGTAAAGGATAAAGCATGGCTTAAGGTGATGATTAAATTGACCAAGATCTGAGCTGACTTCTGAAGTGTCTCAAGGGAGACTAAAGCATCTTTTCTCACTCACAGATCCCCAACATTGCTGAGATGAAGCTAGTCTCTAGAGTGCTAGTCTTCCCAGTTAGAACTCATGCCACTACTAATACCATCCTGTAAAAATCGTTGAATTTCTGTAGTAAATCAGTTGGGATTCCAGTGGCAAATAATTGGTAGATTATTTTTTTCATATTCTTGATATTTTATTTCTTGTTCAGTCTATTATATTTCTAAATATAATTTGAGATATTTTTAGATTATTCTGAATTTGGTGATAATTTACTCCGTGAAGCGTGTTCCTATATTATTATTGAGTGATTCCATCTGCTTTTGTTCTTCTACTGCCAAGAACTGGTTTCCCCTTCCTCTCTTTCCTTTCTCATACCACACAAGTGTTTCTTTGTTTGCACTTGTCTGGTCCACCCATGTGAAGTATGCTGAGATTCAAATTAACAAACATAGATGTCCTACTAATCACTCAGTTCTCTTCCATACATTCCTGAACTGTTTTTTCCTTCCTCTTTCCTTCTGCTCTTTTCATTACTGTTTTTCTGCCTCTGTTGCTACCTAGACAATCACTATCAGGACATAAGGCCTTGCTAGTAACTCTGTCTTCAGAGAACTGTAAGCTGGACTCTGAATGTGCAGGGTCTGGCAATGAGCACCGAGTTCCTATAAAGCACAAGGAAGGAAGACCAGTGTTTTCAGATTAAATGCATGCTGAAATAAGAAATAAGAATTGTTACTGGCCTCCTCTGACCAGCAGAGATTGACTAAGATCTTGCTTTCCAGACCAGCTATCCATGCAATGGTATTAAGACATGAGGTGAAAGATATGATAAATCAGGGTACAACTGACTGAGACCCTATTACCATGTTTCTGCATTACTGTAGTGAGTCATTCACTTAAAAATTCAGCTATCCATCATTGCACTACCAGGAATAGAGACATTACGTCTCCACAAAGACAGAGGTTGCTGGAGGACTCGGCATAGATTCCACAGCATTCTGCTGTTAGAAATTGATTCAGAGAATCATAGAATGGTTTGGGTTGGAAGGGACTCTTAAAGGTCATCTAGCTTCAAACCCCCTGCCATGGCCAGGGATACCTTTCACTAGATCAGGTTGCTCAAAGCCCCAAGCAACTGGACCTTGAATGTTTCCAATGACAGGCCATCCATGTCCCTAGGCAACCTGTTCCAGTGTCTCACACCCTCATAGTAAACAATTTCTCCCTAATACCCAATCTGAATCTACTCTCTCTCTGTTTAAGACCACTTCACCTTGTCCTGTCACTACAGGCCTTGGAGAAAAGTCTTTAAGCCCTCTTTAGATGTTGAAAGATAGCAATAAGGCCTCCCTGGAGAATTCTCTTCTCCAGGCTGAACAACCCCAAGTGTCTCAGACTTTCTCCACAGGAGAGGTGTTCCAGCCCTCTGGCCGTTTTGGGGCCCTTCTCTGGGCCCATTCTAACAGGTCCATGTCTTTCTTGTACTGGGGACCCCAGAGCTGGATGTGAATTAGAGGGGCAAAATCACCTCCCTTGACCTCTTTGCCAAGTCCTTCCTTTGTCTTCCCCTTCCTTTGTCTATGCCTCTGCACAGAGACTTAATATGCTATGGCTGGAGGAGGTGTCTCATGCAGCCTTTTTGAAATCAGTATGTTCTACCTAAAGGCCCATTCCCTACAGTTCAATTCTTTTCAATGATGTAAAATTTGCCCAGATTTATTGCAGTGCTGATCCACACCAATATTTAATATCATAGTTTCTGTGGCTTTACTTGGCTCTTTGAGTCTTTCATGTCCGAGTTTTTTTGATGCACACTTATGACCAGAGAATCACAGGGTTGCCAGCACAAGTTCTTTCTTTGACATAGGTCACTGGTGTACACCAGGCTTGATATTTACTTATTTTGTGTCCTGGTGAGAGATACTTCTTTCTCTCCTCTGAGGTTATGGCTGAGCTGCTAGCTGCAGATGTGTCCTGAACTTTCAAGTGTTATTTGTTGCCTTACTGTGTCCAGTCATGTTTTTCAGTTGATGTCATTGTTGGCTGCTCCACCTCACTGGGTTGCCTGTTGTTCATTATGTTCTGTTCTCTTTCAGAAATGAGGGCAGGCAGACAACAAGGATTCAGGACAACAGTAAAGATCAATTTGAAATTGATTTGATAATGCTCTTAACTCCATTTTGATTTGTTCTCTGGACCACTATTGGCCTAGATGTGAGTTCTTCTCACAGCAAAGTAGAAACCACCAAGGAATAAAACAGAAGCCCTTTTGGGTCCTCTGCATGCTACTGGTTGATGCAGGATTATGCTGCTTAAAAATCCTGCAATAAAAACAAACTAACAAAAATAGTAAAAAGTGGTTGAAACTCTGCACAAGTTCTTCATTAGGGCTACTAACAAACTCCTAACAGGTAACCCATAGCAGGAATCTTCGATATTTCTAGGGATGTTCCCATTTTGGTTTATGTCAGTATTTCAGTCTATGCTTCACATAGTGGGCCACCAATTAGATAACCAGATTTGATAAGACCTTTTAACATTTAATGATGGATGTTTGCACTGTCCTCAACACTAAGAAACAACTAAGCCTTTGGCCATCCCAGTAAGCCAGTTCTTTGACTGCTGACAATAGAATACTTTGAGAAGTCTGATTTTTTTTTCATTTTTTTCAAGTGAGTAATTCCACTTTGATGATGTTTTAACTATTTATTTTGGCCACAGTGCAACCAAATATAATCCTAAAACTGTAGGGAATCCAGTTGTGTAATGGCATGTCTCATCCTGTCACATCAAAGAGTAAATGCAGCTATGTTTTTGTTTGTTTATACCAACACCTTTTGGTTTAAGGCATTAGTTCTTGTTCATTCAAGATGTTGGTTATGTTATAAAGGCTCATAAAAGCTGGAGGAGCTGATATATTATTGGAGGAAATGCTGAAGTAATTAGTATTTCCCTCTGTACTCAGGTCTCCCTTTACACCTCTCTGTCCTCTAACTGTAGGAAACCAGTGCAGCAAAACTCTACACGAGACTTTATGGGAGAAGAAGTTCATATTCAGTTTTATAAAATTCCCAAGTAAATTGAATTTCAACATTCAGACACATTCTTTCATTGATTTAATTCACTTGCACTCTCATATCCACATACAAGCATCAAAGTGCCTGTATTTAACTAGTTTGGTCAGGATTGGATGCCACCCATCAAAAGTTCTCAGTATGTCTTTTTGTTTCATCTTGACTGATAACAACAAACTGGTTTTTAGACATGTCTTTTGTATCGTTTAGGACCCAACAGTTAGGATGATCCTTTTGGCTCACGATTTTTTTTTTTTTTTTACTTTCTTCTCTGAAAGTTTTAGGCAAGTCTGGTGCCTGTTGTCTGTGCTTCTTCATTTTCAACATTTTTAGGACAATGCTGTTCTTCCTGGGCTCACAAGGAAAGGAATTATATAAATGGCTCTGTGTCTCTGTTGATATCCTTTGCTGTTGAGCACACAATCTTCTGCTGACAAGTCATCATGAAAGTCATCAGACCATTGTTTTATGAGAGTGCAGACCTTCTGTTTTTTACAAAATAATACATTACTCAGTTTTGCTACTGTGCATGTGTTACTAGTTATCGATACAGGTGGTTTCTAACCCCATTCTGGTGTTTCTTCTAGTGCTTACCTACACATTTCCATTCATACATCATTCATACCAGTCTTAAGATTTCCAATATAAGACTCTCTGTTCAGAGAACAAGGGAAAAGCTGTGGTTTATAAGGCGTACGTATACTTAAAATCACAATTCCCAGCTTTCCGCTGTTTTAAACTTTTACAACAGAGACAGAAGCTTCCACATCACATTCTTACAGTTAGTGAGGATTCTAGGATCGCATAGTCATCACCAGGATGAACAGTGGAAGTGCTCCCTCTCAAAAGGCTGGTAAAACTTGCCCCTAGTTGCCATGCTCTTTTGAATATAACATTTTCATTACTAATCAGCCAGGCTAAATAATTTGATTCAGAGCAAGTACTGCCTTTCTTTCTTTTTTTTTTGGACTACAACTATGAGTTATTATGTGATCAAGATATACAACAGAAACCGTGAATTCTTTTTTTATGAAAGTTCTAGGTCCATACTTCAGAAATTATGAATGACATTTATTTTTGTCGTTGGTCCAGTGAAGCAGAAGCATGGTATTTTCAGATAGAATGTTCTTATGAGGATCAATAAGACCATAACCATAAAAATGAGACAGTTATGATTAATAATATGCTTCATTAAGCAAAGCTAAGTATTAATATTATAGTGCAGTTGCTCTCAGAAAATTTCCTCATTTCTTGCACTAATATTGCTTCACAGAAGCAGTAGTATCTAGGAAATCTACGGAATTCTGTAATATACTTAAAATGCAAATTAGCTGAAGACAGCTTTTGGTGATGACTCGTTCGAAAATTCAGAAATATGAATTCATTTCCTGACTCTTCCATGGTTTTCAGACTACATGGGACATAATTTCAAAGTCTTCGGTTGCTTAAAGTTAGGCACCTTTTATGATATCTGGTGCCCAAGGCTACCCTCGCCTGGCCCCACTTGGCTCCACAAGTTCACAGGGATGCCTGCATAGCTTCCCCCATCGTGAGGATGTCCTTGATATCTTAGGGCATATCAGTTGGCACTGGGCATCTGAACTGAACTTGTAATTTCTCTGTGGTTCATGTTATATTAAAATAATAGCTTATTTCCTACCCAGTAGGTTTTTAATCTTTTCTATTGAAAAGCCGTCAGAGCATGGATCATATTTATTTGACTGAGGAATCTCAAATACATATAATTATTACAGAATTCACTAGATATTATTTAATAGGGAATTTTTATTATCGTATTTGTTATTGAAAAATGCAATTGTCCTGGGACAAAAAAAGTTCAAATACATGCCTACTGGGTAAAACTGGCACCAAATAAAAAAAAAAAAGAAAAAAGTGGAAATGACTGTATTAAGTAGTGGAGAAGTAAATTTTTTTTTTTTTTTTTTTTTTTTTTTAATGCACTGCATGTTTCTGTCCTGGTCACCCAGACCTTTGTGCACATGTATGAAAAGTTGAGACTTTATATAGATTCACAGAGAATGTAGTTTGTTTAGCTTTTCAGAGAGCATAAAATGTGATTTAGGTTTGTAAAAAGATTTTTAATGGAATCTTTCTGTTGAAATGAGCAGTGAAGGAATTGCTAATGCACTAACATTTAAGCTGATAAATAGATACTAATTTGCAAAGGCCAAAAGGGGCTTTTATGTTGAACCTTGTATATTAGGCTATAAATAGCCATTACACTGTACCCAGGCTTCCCCTGTGTTGAAATCTGTCCTGTGTGCGATTAAAGCCTGTCTCTGAGAGGGAAATCCAGCCGCCCTCTGAAGACTAAGACATGCTTAGCCCATGCCATCATCACTAGAAATTTTGTTCCAATAGTCATAATCCTTGCTTGAAATGCTGTTTTGTTTCTCAAAGTAATTTGTCAGTATCAGTTTTTCTCTCTGGTTCTTGCTTTGTCTTTGTCTGGCAGTTTGAGAATTGCCATTCTAGTACCTTCAAAGAAGGTAGTCCAGATCCTGCTGAAATACTTCTTAGCTTTTTTTTTTTTTTTTTTTTTTTTTTTTTTTTTTTTTTTTTTTTTTTTTTTTTTTTTTTTCTTTTCAGTAATCTAAGCACATGCAGATCTTTGAAATTCTTTCAATAGTCCATTTTCTCTGCCCTTTGAATTCTTTCTTTGGAGCTTTTTGGGACTTTCCCAAATTTTTCAAAATCTCTTCAAACATGGGTATCAAAGTGAATTGCAGGACTTTAATGTCCATCTCACCAGTACTCTGAAAGTACCTGTTCATTTCTGTTCCTACTCGCTTCTCTCCTGTTGCATGCATATGAGGATGGCATCAGCCCTTTTCACTGCAGTGTTTCACTTAAAGTTTTTACTGAGCTGCCTGCCTCTTGTGTTCCTCAAACTGGAGCCACAGTTCACCTCTACTAGACTTGGACAATAATAAGTGACCTATTATGGAAATATAATAGACAATAAGTACTTCACTTATTTAGATAGCACTTATATTAGGTTTCTCTAACTGCAGTTGTCGCAACTCTTCCAGTCTTATGACACTCTCCTGGTATTTGATAGAAATAAAAATAAAAATAAAAATAAAAATAAAAATAAAAATAAAAATAAAAATAAAAATAAAAATAAAAATAAAAATAAAAATCAGTGACCCAGTAATGTTTTTACTAACTCTTATAGCACATTTGGGCAAATTAATGAAGCCTGCTCACTTAGAAATATTTCTAATATTTTGTGAAAATCATCTGGTTATAATCAATAAGTCTAAAAATAAGAACCAGATTCTTCTGCAATGACTACTTCACCTTTTTCATCATGCTGACGTTCCCATGCAGAAGTGCCTTTTGTGTTAGAAAATTATCATGCAACTTTTTGGGAACTCCTACAATAGTTGCACGAGTAGTCCTAAACTGAAGTTTTCCACAACCACACAAGTTTATTTCCAACCATGGTAAGAAATAACTCATCCTGGTGTCCGGTTTGATTTGGGTTCATTTGAGTTATAATGGACCTCTGCAAGTAATCTGTCAGAGCTTTCTTCGTTGCTGCATTCATATTTCACGTTTAAATCTTGTACTTATTTGATGTATTGATAATTCTAAACAAAGTTACAGTATCTTCAACATCAACTTTTTCACTCCTTTGCCTCTCCCCCATCACAGTCTTTCTTCTTGATTGGAGATTAATGTTTAAAACATTCTGTCATATATTTAAATGTTCAATAACACAGATTTTTATGAATGAAGCTCTGTAGTCTCAGAGCTATTGCAATATGCAATTTGTTTGTGATTTTAAGTATTTTGTGTTAAATCTGAACTGATGATAGACCAAAACTTTCCAGTAAATCTGCTTATCTGTGTAGCTAAATCAGTATTTTTATCTTGTTAACCAATTCTTCTGTTAGAGACTTTTCTTTTCCCCTTTGCTTTAGGATTGCTGTATTCTTGAATTTTATTCTCCTCCATGGAGGAAATTGTATTCAGAACTAAAAGTATTTATATGGCATTTATATGGCATAAAGGAGGAGAGGAATGGTCATCTCAGAAAAATGCATGTCAAAATTTTATGTGGCAAACTGTAAACTGCTGTAAATGTATAGTTTATTCATTACCTTTTTATTTGACTTGTGTACAGGCTTTATAGACATGATGAGTCTCTGAATTCTGTAAATCATAATGACTATAAAAGAAAAAACATACAAAATTATTTTCTCAGTGCAATCACCATGGATTTCTTACTATTATCTGCTAGGATGAATAAAAGTATTTGTATCTCCACAAATAATTTTCCAGCACCGACACTGAGTTGTATATTTTTATCTTCAGTGGTTGAGCTATTCTTAAATCTAATCTATATGTTACTAATTAAAATTTAAGTAAGGCAGATAAAAATGCTTTGACAGAAGTTTAGCTATAGTAAGTTAATGTAGACAATCACACGCCACCTACCTGCAAGGAACATATGGGAAAGTATACGTTTGTCTTCTACCTCTTGTGTTTTGGCTAGTGGTATAGTTGTTCTTGTTTCCCAGAACAAGAACCTAAAGAAGCATCAAGCTTCTATTATTGCTAGTTATCAATTTGTAATATTTGATAGATGTTAAATGCATATGTGTAAATTTGTAATTGCTGAATGTCACTTTCAGAAGTGGGTAGGAATTCTGTCATAATAAGACTGTATCATTGTTACTGAACGTTTAAAGTTGTACAGATAATAAGATAAAAACCCAAAGATCGACACACAGTCTAGGATACAAAAATTATTCTGAACTTTGAGATTCCTGTAAATGACAGCTCCAAGACATTGGAGTTTCCAGTATTTTTAAATTTAAAATAGTAAAGTATTTGGTCACCAGTAAAACATAAAGGAATTATAGCAAACTGCAATGTTTGTCTCTCTTTTGGGCTTCTACCAGTGCTGCCTCCCAGTTTACAATGTCAGGTTGTGCTGTTGCCTCATGAGAAGCCTAAAATTGCTGGTTTGCTTCTCTGCATCCTACAGCTCAATGCTTTGCCAGATACTCCTACTGCTTGTTCTCTTCTTCCCAGCCCATGCTCCGAAATTATCTCAGTTCCCTCATTTCCACTCTCTTGCCCTACATAGCAGGTAAGATATGACAAAAGTCACTGGTATGTACAATTTGCTTCTTTTAAGCCCAGTAAACTGATTAGCTAAGGAATTACATTCTCTGCTGCAGAAATATTATTCAAGGTTGAAAAGTGAAATTCTGGTTAGGAAACACTTCTTACTTTTTTTTTTCCCCCCCATTTTCCATTTCTGTGTTCTTGCATGTATTTGTTGTCACTTCTCCCTTCTTCCTGGACAAATTTTCCTCTTAGTTTACTACTCAAAACATTTTCATTTTTTATCAATCTTTATACAAATAATTCTCAAAAAGTTATATTTCATTTTTCCCCCTTTTTTAAACATCAGTTATAGCTTCTAGGGTCTATCTTTGACCCATGTCCTAGGGTTTTTTTGACCTTTTATAGAATCATAGAGTTTGGGCTGGAATCGACCTTAAAGATCATTGAGTTCTAACCTCCCTGCCATGGGCAGGGACACCTTCCACTAGACCGGGTTGCTCAAAGCGACCTTAAAGATCATTGAGTTCTAACCTCCCTGCCATGGGCAGGGACACCTTCCACTAGACCGGGTTGCTCAAAGCGACCTTAAAGATCATTGAGTTCTAACCCCCCTGCCATGGGCAGGGGCACCTCCCAATAGCCAGTTTGCTCAAAGCCTCATCCAGGGATGGGATATCCACAGCTTCTCTGGGCAACCTCACCAGAGTTCCAGTGCCTCACCACCCTCACAGGAAAATATTTTCTTCCTAATATCTAAATGCATTAGATTAGATATTAAATGCATTGCTCCTGAGCTGGGAGGAGGTGATCCTTGAAAATCAACCAGCATTCTTGGGCCCTTCATCCCCCTAGAGCTTTATCCCATGGTACTCTACCAAGCATATCCCCAAAGAGGCCAAATTCTGCTCTCTTGAGCATACTGAATTTACTGTGTGCCTTCTTCGCTACCCTAAGGATCTTGAATTCCACCATCTCACGGTCACTGCAGCCAAGGCTGCCCTTTAGCTTCACTTTCCCCACCAGCCCTTCCTTGCTGGTGAGAACAAGGTTGAGTGCAGCACCTCTCCTCATTAGCTCCTTTTTCACTTGAAGAAGGAAGTTATCATCAATGCATTCCAGGAACCTCCTGGCTTCCTTATGCCCTGCTGTGTTGTCCCTCCAACAGATATCAGGGTGGTTGAAGTCCCCCACGAGGACCAGGGCTTGTGAGCGTGAGGCTGCTCCTATCTGTCTGTAGAGGGCCTCATCCACTTGGTCTTCCTCGTCAGGTTGCCTGTAGCAGACTCCCACTACAATATCCCCTGTCCCAGCCCTCCCTTTAATCCTGACCAGTAAGCTTTCAGTTGACTCCTCATCCACAATTCCCTCAGTTGTCATTCCCTGTCCTTCTTTCCCTAACATTTCAGAATGTGTTCCTCTCTGCTTGCCCTCTACTTTTTTTTTCTCTTTCCTCTCTTTCTGTCCTTTAATTTCTCCCTATTTTTCCCCTTATTATTTATCATCTTTTGATAGCTACGTCCTTCCTACTGTATTTTTCTTCTGTCTGTCCATCTTCTTATTCAGGCTTCTTGCCTTGGTCTGGGAATTAAAATCTATGTGTCCCTGTGGAGAGAGCCCACCACGGCAGCCTGCTCATTCTTCTTCAAAGTCCTGCCTTGGGGTCATAGAAGTGTGTGCTCTGGAGAATGGTCTAGTTTCTTCCTCCTTCCCGCTCCTCCCTCAGCATTTCACTACAGCATCAAGAGTGAAGGTGCCAAACCTTTTAAACTGCTGATCTGGGATAGCTATGTCTGGAGAAGAGATGCAGAAGAGAAACAGGATGTTGTTAGGGTGATGAGAGGAACTCTTTGCAGGTTGCCAGTTGGGTTTACGTACAACCAATTGTAGCAATTGCGTGAGACCCTAGGGAAATGATCTTCATCCTGTAGTGTATGAGTTAATCTGTAGTAATTGCAGAGTATGTTGAATCCAGGCTGTGCACATCAGCTGCTCCACGTACTACAGCAGATAACCAGCAGCAACAGGCTGCTGGAGGAGACTGTGGCTTTTATCTCCCTTGCCTGTTCTGCTGTGTGCTGTGCTGCTCTCACTCCTGTACTGGGGTCTTCTTCTTCAGGTGATAGGAAGTGAGACTTTAGCATCAAGCTGCAGGAGTAAAGACACAGGAGGAAAGGAGTTGTGTCTGTCCTCAGTACACTGTGGGTAAGGGAACATCCCATAAAGTTGAGCTGATGCTGAGCTTTTTGGATGAGGGGAGCTATTCCTGTTCTTTTCTGCACATCACTAGGGCGCCCTGTTTAGCACAAGAATGAGAAAACTGAAGAAGGCCACCTTGCTGGAAAGCTGTGCTGTCCATCTGTCTGCTTGTCTATCCCATAGCATGCACTTTGCCTGCAGAGGTCTGAAGATTATCTCAGTTGTGACTGCAATCACTGCTCTCTGCTTATTTTGCTCATAACCAACCTTGGTGTCGTTACAGGCCATGGTATCTGCTCATGCGGCCGATGCATTTGCCAGGACGGATGGTTTGGAAAGTTGTGCCAGCATTCAAGGAAGTGCAACATGACAGAAGAGGAGAGCAGAAGTCTCTGCGAGTCAGCGGACGGCATATTATGCTCGGGGAAGGGTAAGAACCAGCAGCTGAGTTACCCCATGTCAGTGCCCTGCCAGAGGAAAATTATCATATTCTGGAAGACTAATGTGCATGGCAGTGGGTTGTTGTTTAGTAACTCTTTCTTTCAAAGGCACCTATTATTAAAAGGATGTTATATTTGGCTCCGTAATGCACTTACATCCATTTTGTCAAACACCCACCACAGCCGTACATGTTTAGTAGCATTGCTCTCCTATGCAATTTGTTAATAGCATATAATTTCCTGTATGTGTTTATTTTGTCTGATGGTCTGCATTGAACAGCTGTACATCATAAACAAACCATTAGCGCTCCATCCAGTTTGAGGGACAGGGCACTACCTGCAGTAACACTGCAGTGGGCAAGATTGCAAATGTAATATCTTAGGCAACAGTAAGTGGAGGAGAGTGTTAACAGCAACATTTGGTGTAATCACCCACCTTCCAAACAGAGCAGCAAAGGAAAGGTAGATGTCTGCAACCCCCACGACAGAAACCCACAAACTCTCTCATTTACTATTTTTTATTCATGTGGTTGCATCAGCTTCAGTCCAGCTATAAAAAATTGCCACAGGGAGAAATAAAATTTAGAAAATCTTGATAATTATCTGAAATTGTTCTCTGAGGTTCTTACCTTGCAGTCTTTCAGACTAGGAAATTGCATTACTGGAAAAAGGGCTTTTTAGCTACCCCACAGTGCAAACTGCCTGGTTTTGTATATAGTGTGTCTGAAAGAAAGAGAATAGACAAAAAACAGGTGGTGGGACTGGCTGGAGGCTAAAATGTGCTCACTCCAGACTGGACGTGCCATTTCCTCTGTTTGTGTATCCCTTGCATGGACAGGGAAGAAACCTGCTAGCTGGAAAAAACAGTCAGGAGCCTTCTACACCAGGCAGAGTTCCAGTTGTCCCTTTGGTACATTTTATTTCAGTGCAGAGGAAATTTCAATAGGGTTTCCAGTCTGACCTTCTTGCATCTGTACTATCACTTACCAGAATTCTTCCTCACTACACCATTTTATTTTTTTTTTCTACCCGGTTGTCTCAATGTCATAGGAAATGAGGAAGTTGCACTGTTTCTCTGTTGTTTCCAGAAGATGTGTCTGTCTTTAAATTAGTGTGTATGTAAGAGGATGCTGACTTACTGGGGAAATTGAGTTACTGTGTTTTCACTGCAGAAGGAAACTTTTCTTGTCTTAGCCTTGGTCTCCCTGTTTTTTTTAACATAAACCATGAAGGTCAGCAAATATGCTTAAAATCAATAAAATGCACTGTATAAGATTCTAAATAAATATAAACATGAAAAATGGTGTTGAATTTTAAAATATTTGTATTATCTGCTACCTTTTTTGTAAGGCTGAGAGATATTTATTCCAGGCTGTGGGTCTTACTCTGAGAACAATTGGCTTTAAGTACGTATATCAAGGCTCCAACTTACTTTGAGGATTGGGAGCAGATAAACTGGCAGGAATTTCCAGAGATCTCAAGGATTATTTTTTTTTTCCCTTTTTGTTGGCTATGCTACCCAGGGGGTGGTTTGGGATTTGGTCACCGAGGTAGGCTGGAGCAGCCTGAAAGTTGTACCAGGTTGTACAGGCAGGCAATGCTTTTAAACCTGACTGCATGAATGGAGGCTTCAAAGGCCGAGATTTTCTAAGGTAGTAGCGCACAGTTGAACAGCATTTACTTTCTGTAGGAATTACAAACCTGACCCTAAATCCATATTTAGCAACACTGATGGGATATTTTTTTTAAGTTTCTTCAGCCTCTAAGCACAGATAAGCTTCCAGTGTGACGGAAGGTTTCCCTGAGGATGGTCAATATAACAAAATTGTGTCAAATTAGATGCTATAACAGCTTTATTGTGGGACCAGCTGGTTATATGTAAGTGCTTGTCCCAGCAGAGAAATACCTACATAAGATAACTTCCAGAAGCGTGAAGCCAGTGAATATCCAAGGAGGCTACTATCTCCTGCCTCTCCTCTGAGGATGGGGATCACAGGCAAAGACAGTCTAATTGCTCATAATATTTGTTTCTATGCTTAGGGTTGGTTTTTTTTTTGGGACCCCCTTTTTTTTTAGGCAAATTTATTCTTGATGTTTAAATATGTGTGTGGAAATCATATCTTAATGGGTAGCCATCCTTTAAAGTGTTTTTCATAGCTGGTGTCACTGGCACTATCCAGAGGCCAAAATGACAAATTTTTCTTTCTGTTTCATTATATTGAACAATACTGATTAAATAAAAGGGAATTTTGAGCCCATGCACTAACAGTGGTTATTGCATCTTTGCTGGAAACCTAGCCAAGATATTCAAGTGCTTTAATCGATTGAGGGAGCTTGAGTTTCTGCATGTCAGATTTAATAGACTCTAAGGAGTCCTGATTTTCAGCAGATAACTGCTGAACACTTTCAGAAAATTACACTCCATTAATATAAGCAAAGTTGGACATCCACATTTCTAGGCTGTTTTCAAAATCTTGGCTCGCTTACTATGCCACCTGTAGTAAAAGCTCTTCCCAAGGAAAACAGCAACACCCACCACGCTGCTGCCTCCCTGGCAGTAAATGTAGGGCTGCAGATGGCTACTGTAATGGTGCAGGACGTGGGCTAGGTAATGAGCCAAATCCCATCCGAGAAGATCTGGCCAGGATCCCAGGAAACACCCTGCAACTCATTAGACTCAATTTAATTAAACTCAGGAGCCTCCCAGAGCAGCATGCTCTGTTCAGGGAAAAGACTTGATACATTCATTGTCCCTAACAGATTTCACATTATGGAGCCTGATCTTCCTTGGTTGACTCGGTGTTAAATTTGCTGTATCTTCTGCAAAATAGTTGTAAACATTGTGGGCATCAGCCACTAGCAGCATCAGTGCTTGCTTATGAAGAACCACTTCAGGTTTCTTGCAATGTCATGCTCTTATTAATTGCTTCAATTTCACTAAAATTCTTATACTGTTCATCATTATTTTCAGCTGTCAGTACCTTGTAGTTTGTATAAACAGAGACATTCAGTTTAAATTTTTCTCAAGTATGTTTTAGTGTAGCTCTTATACAGGAACCATGAAATATGTGTGCTATCCTCCACTGCCTCTTTATACAATGGCATCTCTTATCCTTGTAGGGAATGTCAGTACTTTCTGAGCCCATGGCTTGGTAATCGATACTCAGAACCCACAGAAAAAACTAGATGCTTAACCAAATGCTTCCATCCTCAAATGTTCCAATCACTAGCTCTTCCTGTATATATTTACATTTTCCATATGTTACGTGTTAAAATAGCATTTCTCTAAAATTAAGCAATCAGTTAATTTTTGTCAAAAACTGAATACTTACATTTTTAAGTAAAAAAGTAGATACTCTGCTGAGGATGTTCTGAAGTTTTAACGAATTAAGTCAGTGATCAGACACACTTCAGTATTTAGGGGAAAATGGGTTGATATTGACAGATCCAAATTTTTTTTTTGATTTTTACTATGGATTTTATTCAGATGTCACTGAAAGGAATGGAAAGATGGAAAAGCATAATTTTATACACTTTGTCTCAGGGCCTGTTAAGTAACCCATGGATTCTTTTTAGGTTGTGTTACGACATAAACAAGCTTCCTTCTATATATTTTTCTTTAATATTGCATAAAACACATTGGTGTACTGGAATAATTCTGGAAATATTGCAAGAGGGTGGGATTTTCAACGGCATCTAACTCATGTTCTGTTGAAGGTCAACAGCTTCTTTGGTGATTTTTTTTTTTTTAATTCTACCTCCCATAATTAAAAATATGTTTCTATTCTTTGTTATAATTTATTTAGTTTTTGAGATTTTTGCATTGATTTTCGCTGTAACCAATTCTTAGGGCTAGGTCTACAAATGGATTTTTCTTCAGCAGTAGGCAAGCACCCCACCTTGGGGTTTAAGTGTCTGAACTCTGTGCGAGGTCAGGCAGCTGAGGATGAGGTCTGTTAAAGTGAGCTCTCTTCAGCTGGGCATTGGAATCAGCCAAGAAAAAGTATCATCTAGTGGCATTTCTAGCTGCAGAAAGCCTCTCTCACACCCTTCTTGGGCTACTAATCTTTCCAGGATTCAGAGCCATGAAGGTAGGTATGTTTCTGAGTCTTCACTTAAAGGGAGGTTTCTGGTGCTACCCCAGTTCTCGGTGAGTTATGGTGTCACCTGAATGTCACCATGAAGTGCCTTCTTTGCCTGTGGGGGTGAGACCTGATATCCCTGAGGAGGAGGACAGTGGCTTGTCTCAACAAGGGGCATTGGGATACTCTGCAGGAACGAGCAAACTGCTGAACCGCCGTTGCATGCACAAACTCTTTCTGACCTAGAGACCACCCATGAGAGGTGGAGCAACCTCATTTTTGGTGATGAGGATTTTGGGCTCTAGACGTTAGTGTTAGGCCCCTCTGGTCTTCTGTGGACTCATCTCTAAAGGCTTTAGACAAGGAGGGCCATTTTCTTCCTGGGTGTGATTTTATTGCCTTCAGTAACAGTGGTTCAGGGACAATTTGAGCTTTTCTAGTAAAAGAGAAACAGTTACTGGGAAGAGTAGCCCTGATTGTAGGTCTCTGAAACCAAAAGAAAGCTTCAAAATGAGTCTTGATTAAGTGAAATAGCAGAATCAAAGCATTAGTAGTAACGTCCCACCATACTCTAGCTCACCCCAAAAGAAGCATTTTATTCAAAAAGCTTTTAGCTTGATTATTTTCTTTTATACAATAGCCTCTTAGGTAGCAATTTTGTGCATATGCACACGTGTGTATGTGTGCACGTGTGTGTCTGGGGATGTTATTTTCTAGTCTGAAAATGCTCTTTGACTGCAAGTAATAATTTTTGTGATTTCAGGTTCCTGCCACTGTGGAAAGTGCATCTGTTCGCCACAGGAATGGTACATTTCAGGCGATTTCTGTGAATGCGATGACAGAGACTGTGACAAATATGATGGTCTCATTTGCACAGGTGCAGTACAGGCTAACACTTAATTGCTCTAAGAAACAAAATGTATTGATGGGAATTATGCTAGACAAAGCCCAGCTTCTTCTTTCTCCACTGACAGAGGAAGTGCATTTGCTGGTTATTCAAACCCGCTATAATGGTTTCTTCATGCAGTGCAATAATCAACTTAAGGTTTCAAAACAACAGTTGAAAGCCTGGGTATGAATTTAAATAAGTCAGTCAGCTATGAAATCCACCAACAATTTTCACTGTAATAGACTATAAGTTAGTGCTTTTTGGCAAAGGATGCACAATGTCAGCATTGTGAGATTTCTTTAACTTTTGTTCTCTTACTGGACAAAATTCACCTGGCTGATTATCTTAGGTAGATGAGAGTCATAGCCATGTGGGTTAACAGAGCTTCCTGGCAATCAGATGATTCTCAGCAGGAGGCTGAAATACCTAACAGTTTTTCTTATGACATGACAGCTAATGATTAAAGCAGCTTCACCTTAACATTGTCTGAGAGTTCAGGTGGCAGATGCAGCTAGAAATGGGCAGGCTGCCCACAAACCCTCATGACAAATCGAGTGACAAGAAGTAACATGGGAATTGCTAAATTAACTCACTGTCTGCTTCCTGTTACATATCTTAATTTTAGAAAACCTTTGCTGAGCAATTATTAGATGTGGAGGAAATCTACAAGCCAACTAGAGTGAGAGTGGGAGGGCTGACAGTAGTAAATTGTGTCTTCCAGCTAGCCCTACTAGCAAGGGTCCTTTTCTGCGGGCAAGTAGCCAGTATTGAGGCAACAGGAGCCTCATCATCAGCTTCAGTGGCTATTCATGGATCTTCATTAAGCAGTAAGAAGAGGAGCTCACATTGGAAACCCAGGCTGTAGAGGTCTCAAGCTGAGCATCCAGAAGTCAAGAAAAATACTGAAATAAAATGAAAATATGGGTCTTGGTGCTTAACGTTTCCTCTGTGCAAAATAGGACCAACACATTTTTCATCTAATACAGAGTTTGAGATAGTATTTATTTGCATAGCACTTCTGAGAATTTAAGTTTAAAGTTTTTCATGTTCAAAGTGATGTTTTTGTTGCTATTCTGTTTGTAACTTTTAATTTCTTTTTCTTTCTGCATAATAGTTAAAAGTAACCTTGTTTTTCCTTGCACCTTGAGGTACAGTGTGAACACTGGACCTCAACAGCTGGGTACAAACAGTGGTGGCGTAATTACAGTATTTGCAATTCTGCTGACGGAATTATTGAGAGAATGCTATTGATGCTTTGTAAGTGTAGGTTTGGTGTGGCTTCTTGATGCAATGGTACAGTAATTGCTTCCTTCCAAAGAAAAAAAAGGGGGGGAGGAAGCAATAAAGGAACAACGCAAGTACTCCAGCATGGCCTTTTACTTCTCATTAAACACATTTTAATGTTGTACATTTCAATTATATTAATTGTCTTTTATTCATTCTATTCTAGGCAATGGTGTTTGTAGCTGTGGAAACTGTGAGTGCTGGGAAGGATGGAATGGAAATGCTTGTGAAATCTGGATGGGGAGAGAATACCCTTAACAAAGGACACCAAAGACTGAGGGGTTTATTTTTTTGGTTTTTTGGGGGGGTCTTTTTTTTTGGTGTTGTTGTTTTGTTTGTTTGTTTTTTTTTTCTTTAGGCTACTAGAACATTTAATTTCAGAAGTATTCAGTGTGTAGGTGTGGATGTGAATTCACACATAAGTACATGGTGTAAATACTCTAGAACAGTAATTTGAAGGGCTGCTCCTTAAAGAAATGCATGAAAACCTAAAAGAAAACCATTAATTTCCTTGGGAGCAGGACCGTCTGAGTTCTAAAAGGTGAAGTCATAAAGTACTATCTTCGTGGACCTTCTCCAGAGTTTTTTGGTAAATTCAGTGGGGTTGAGGTAACACCCATAATGCCCATTTCTTCAGCAACCTTTGGAAAAGGTGTGAGAAAGCCTGTTTTTAACATTATTTACTTGGTGTTCACTCTCCAGATCAGTATTCAACAGTATTCCTGTACAAGAGTAGCACGAGCTGAATATTTGTCAAACAATTAATTTGATTTATTTTATGATGCTTGGCAAATACATTGTTCAGCCCTTTTTTCTTTCTAACAATCCTGATTATGCACCAGCTCATAAATGGAGAGAAGCTGTAATGAAGCTTAACCAAACATTAATGATTTTTTATTTGGTCAAAGAACTTGTACGTCTGAGGTCCAATTACCTGACAGCAATAGACTGAAGACCCAAAATGTTTGAACAGACTCTTGTCCACAAAAGAACTTCTTAGTTTCTGTTGTTAACGTGTCAGTGAGTTAGTTATCTAGTTTACATACTGCAATACTTTCAAATACATAACCTATAGGAGTATAAGGAATTAAACTAATAAAGACATAAATGTTTGATTACCTATTCTGAATATGTATCTCGCAATTCATATGTACTTTTATCATACTGTTCTATGTATGTACAGTTGCCTAGTCCTCCTAAAAGTAAAGCAAATTAAAATTTGCTATACTACTGACTTTTAGGATGACAATTCGGTATGCTATTAGAAATCACTGTTTGGAACAGATTGCACTGTCACACATGGTATTCATTGAATTTTACTGCTTTTATAGAAGTGGGGAGCCTGAAGGTCAACTGACTTGAAAAATTAGCTATGCTATGCAGTAGCCTGGTCTTCGCCAAAGATGTTCCAACAATGGCAACAAACTAATTAAAATTTTAATACAGTAAATACAAACAAAGCAGTGGTATGAACAAAAATTTTATTTTTATTTTCCAATGGTGAAATGCTGCTCAGTGTGAAATTCACATTGAGTTATGAACGATGCACGACTATTGGGACTTCCCTAACTTATTTACACGAGTATTTTTTTTTTTAATACATGTAGATTTGGCAGCCCTTGAATTCTTTAGAGCAAAAAAAGTTACATACGTTTTAGTTTCAAAAGTGTTTACATTTTGTGAAACCATGATTGAGCGAGAAATTGCTGAAATGGTTGGAAAATATTTCTTTTTAATACCAAACTGTAACATTGTGGTTTAGGTGCCAATGTCCTGATTTTTGAAGAGGTACATGACTCAGAAATAAAGGAACTATATATCAACCAAAAAAGGTATTTCCAGTATTAGTCTAGAAATTAGTTTTCTTTTAGAAAGGACAATTTTGAAATAGGAAAATACAATGGTACAGAACATGTAATAGAATGCAAAAATTTTAAATGAATTTATTTAGTCACTTTTATTATCCGCCCTTCCCATGGAGCTTTCTCTTTCTCTTTCCCAATTTTTTTCCTTAATCTGGAATCTTTCTGTCTAAAAATGAAGCTTGTGAAACCCATGTTCTCAGGGAGTATAACCACCAAAAATCCATGCATAACTAGTATATGTTATGCAGATAAATACATCCCAAAGATGGTAGCTGCTCTCTTTTGAGATAACCAAAATGTCAGGCAGAACTCTAAAATGTATTGATACAGTATAAAAAAAAAATCTTTAAAGTAAAATTCATCTTGAAATTATATTTTATACTTACAACCCTTAAACTCTGTAGAGCTTAACAGGAACATTTTCTTAAATTTAACACATATGTGTTTTGTCAACCCTGGTGTCTGGAGAGCACAGATTGTTGGATTTATTTATATTTATGAATACCACTGACCTGAATCATCTTATAATGTGTTTTTTCTTGCATATACATTCATCTGCTGAATCAAAGTGTAAACAATGAAAGATACAAAGTTTTCCTTGATTTCCTTCCATTTGTTTTTAGTACCCTAATATGAAAATAGATAATCAAAACACATATTTAGGTTCAGTAGATGCTTTTGACTTGTTTCATTGCACGAGGAGCAGATTTATATATACTTTAGATCAGCCGTGGTGTTTCAGGTACTCATATTCATAGAAAGAAGAACAATTCTTTAGAGGGTTGCAATGTCATATTTCACTCATTTTACTTTGTAATTTGCTTTCATTTTAAATGTATATACTTAAAGAGTTTAAGATGATTCTGATTTCTAGTCATATTCAAAAAGAAAAAAACAATCAACTCCAACATTTTGGCTACTGCATGGATTACACAGCCATAGCATTTAAAAAAGTGTTATCCAAGTTGTTTATTAAGGTACATATGGAAAAATACTAGAATATTCTAACACAGCTAATGTCAGTGGTTCATTAAAATGTAAATTATCAAACGAAATGGTGCCATTGCTACTAACCTTAAAGTATTAACTAGGACTACTAAGAATATAATGTATACATAAACTCCTCTCCAATTTTTATTCTGCTTCTTGTAATGTTGCTTGAGTGTTCGCCCCGCTCTGATCATGTAACTCCCAGCAGATCTGTTTTGTGGCTCATTTCCTCACAAGAAAAATGAGATCAGAAGGAATATTACTCCACATATGTGAAAATAAGAGCTGTATTAATAAATTGTGATTTTACACCTCATTCCCTGTGACAGAAATTCCAAATACATAAACTGTAAAGGCAGGAAGAGATGTAAAGGAGTGAAACATACTGTTTGATTCTTTATACATAGTGACTAAAAACTTGCTTCCAGGACTGTGGCAAGAGGCCAAGTTCTAGGTGGCAAAAACAAACTGGATAAATGGAGATTTTGTATTGGCTAGATTGATAAACCTTATAAATAAAAGATACTACAGCCTTGCTTTCTTCTTATGAGAGAAAGAACACAATCCAGAAGTGTGCTGGATACTTCCACAATACACTTGCAGGATTGTATATAACATATGTGTAATATCACCTATAAAACAGCTGTGGATTGATTTGCATGTATAAATTATTAACCTTCTTGTCATCCTTTTTTCCCTGGCCATACTCTCTTCTATAAAAACGTAAATGAACATTTAATCATGAACCTGCTCTGACATTTCTGATACACTGCCCTCACTTCTTTACAGAATGACATCTCACTCTGTAGCTAAATGATACAGCTAAATGATACTGGGATGAAGAAAGCTGAGTATTTCTGTGGCTAGGTAATAGAACAAAAAATTTATTACATTTTAAAACTAAGTCATACTATTTGCATTAGTCATCACTTCTCCCATCACTTCTCCCCCCCACCCCGCCTGGTTCTTAGATATTTTAAAATGCATTGGGCATTTAAAAGAAAGATAATCTACCTACTTATTCTGATTTTACTTGCATTCCCATTTGAATGGAGCTGAATAATTTCTTCTTTATACCAATAAAGAGATGGATCAGCAAGACGCACTTTGAATGCATGGACCAAACAGCCTGCTTTCATACCTCATTGCTTACAGTGGTTTTAAACCAAGAGAAAAATTTACCCAATATATATACAAAAAGTCAGAGTTCTTAGTGTTGTTTCAGGTATATACCATAGTCAAAGTGAATTGCTTTACTTTCTGTTCCGGGGAAAGGGGTTTGTTAAGAACCAACTTGACTGTACACAAGTTAAAGTTTATGAAAATGACAATAGATTAAAAAATTATTTGAGAGTGGCTAAAAAATCCAGCAAATTAAGCAAAAGCTGTGTTATGTGAACTACAGAGCACTTAGAAGCTGTAGACACCTTTCTATAGGCTCTATCATGTGAGAAATCTCATAAGGATTCTTGTGTATTTATAAAATTTTTGAAGTACAACAAAATGGTGCTTTGTTGAAGTAGTTCATATCTACTTAAAACTGGATTTCTAAAACTGTGCAGGTGTGACTGATTTTGCCAAATAGAACTGTAAATACAGATTAAAAAAAAAAAAGGAAAAGAGATAATTACTATGTGCAGTGTTAACATATGAAATGGTAAAATGAGGTTGGATTGCAGTGCAAAGAGTCTCTCAGAGATTAGATAAAACCCAGAAGAAGAACAAAATACAAAGCAAGCATGCAAAAGATCTGGAACGCTGCAGATTCACAGACAGCTGGACATGTAAGTACAAAAACCCAATCTGTAAGTACAAATAGATTCCATCAGGTTTACTATACAGTACTTTAGAAGTAACAGACAGTTGAAAACAGCCTTCATTTAACAGCAAAATTAATTTTAGAGGGAAGAAAATGGTGAAGTCTCATCCTGGAGAACAGCAAGAGAGGTATTATATTAAGGAGCTAAATTTTTCTTTGGCATGGTAAAAGGGGAGAACTGAGTTTGCCAACCTATTTACAGGAAGTTTCACCATCCTGTGGCCAGTGCAATGATGTTTTGCACAGTCTAATTCCTACATAAACTTTTTTGTTGTTTTCCACTATGCCTTCATATAAACGTTTTATTCATGATGTTGAATCTATATATGCAACAAATAAGAATAAACACAAACTGTACAATGCAGACAAACTCTTTGCATATGTGTATGTAAATTTAGTAATACAGACCAACAGTTCTTTGATAGACACAACCTACTACATGCAGTTCAGTCTTGCCATCCTCTTCCCATGCAACAGGTGAGATGAGACAAAATTGAAGGGAGGAAACAAAGCACAAAGACCCTTTTGTATGTTTAAACAGATTGTAGAAAAAATATTTTTAAGGACATATATTCAGTCGATTAAACGCACGTATGGATTTAGCCCACAGAAACAAAACAAGAAAATAATAAATAAGAATGTTCTATTTCCAGTGTGTACTAACTGCTTACAAAAAATAAATCTGACCTTAATTATAGTCCCCCAAACTGGTTCACAGATCATAATTACTCAGGATCAAAAGTCTAATGTTGAAAACAATACTTATGTAGCATCAGGCCATGAATCAGGACCTCCTTGCATGGCTCAGCCCTGTCTCTCCCCAGGCTCTTACACTGGGAGAGTAAAAAGACAGCTGCATGTGACACGAACACATGTATTCCCTCCTCCTGAACTCTTATGAAATTCAGGTGAGAGAGAAAGACAATGTAGCCTTCAGCTGTACTATCTTACTCAAAATATTGGGAAGTGGTCCTCTTATAATTGTAGGGAAGCCTGGGGCCTCCTCCGGTACCCAGCAGATAAATACAACATCAAGGCTGCTGCCTCACATGGGTCCTCCAGATGCAGAGCAAGCACCCAGCTCACCATGTGAGTTGCTTTGGTTTTGTTTTGTTTTCTCAGGGATGGTGCACAAATCCCACTGGGCTGGATGGGATGAGAGGGGTTCACTGAAGTTTTTTAATAAAGTGTTTTTTCCCACACACACATATTTCATGCTAGCAGGCAAGGGCACAGTCTAAGTCAAAGTTTCTTTGCATTTTTATCACAGTATTAGAGTAGGTTTGTATTTTTTTTTCCCTATGTTGATAGTGGGTTTCATGCTTAACTCATTCTCTCCCTAGAAAGACCCAACACCAAGTGTTAGCTTGCTGTTCTCATGTATATAAACAAGGAAGTCTGGCCTATAAAAAAAAAGTTTATCTAGGTTTTAGCAGCTTTACAGTAGCCTCCTTGAAGAGTGCACTATATGTTGCTTATAAAAAGAGAACACATCTGAAAAACAGCACAGAGTTCATCCAGACTGAATCGGTCATTCAGCTGAGCAGACAGGCAGTCTGAAATAACCAGCAGTGTCTGCTAGGGACTTCAGCACTAATAAGTGATAAAACAAATTGCCAGAAATACAATGCTAAAAAAGGAACAGATGATTTCCTGTTCTTGCCTCTAAATATCAAGGTAACGGCAAGAGGCCGATAGAGTGTTGGCCACACAGTCTTCCAGACTGAAGTACAGTTTGGTCCTTGTCACCCTTTCTGAGAAACAAATATCTTTCTTAAGCACACAGAGAGTACCCATACTTTTAGAACTCTGAAAGCCTATAACTAAGCGTGCAAGACTTCCCTGGCATCTCTGTGGCACTCTCTAAATCTTCCCTCCCCCCACCCTCAACAGTTTTTTCATTGTTCACAAGTGACAAACTCAAAGTGTCGATTGTGTTTCTGGTAATATGATCCAAGGCTTCAGTTTTATAATGTTTCTGATTTCTTCTAGGTTCATGTAGGAGAAAGTACAGTATACAGAGATCAAGGCAAGGCACCTTCAATCTAGCAACTGGGTGGGCGTATTATCCTAGGAAGCTGGGTGGAGGTACGTACTGAGATATCAGTGAGACACATAGGACCGGACTTTGCATGCTTTGCTGAAAGTAAAAATAAAGTTTTGCAATATGTCCAGTTTTAAAACTTTATTTTAAAACACTAGAAATAATAAACTATAATTTGTAACTACCCTTTGCATTGGTGCTGCAAAAAAGAACACGACAACATCCTTGCCCATGCTTTGCTAAGTAGGTGTGAGATTCAGCCAAAAATAACAATGGCATTAAGTTCAGTTCCTTAAAAACAGGAAAGGATTGTATTTGAAATAAATTTAGGTAGCGCAATTCTGGTTAGTCATATTTTTTTATTTTTTTTTAATTGGTGGTGGTTGTTTTTCAAACAATGAAGATTTAGTAGATGAAAAAATGAGCCTTAATTCAGGCCTACAAGGCCTACAAAATTCTTTGGACCCACTTTCCCAAAAATGAGTGGGTCTTGCTCGCTGGGCAAGGCAAATGTTACCATTACCAGTAAGCCTGTGATATGTATAAAACACACACACAAAAAGAAACTATAGGGGGATGCCAAACACTCATTCCAGAAAACCTCCTGTTGGTTGTGTTTGACACTCTTCCCTCCACTATAATGCCAACCTCAGAAGCACAGTATCTGTTACTAAAGAATATTCACATTTAATCAATATTGTAAGCCAGAGACAACAATCCTATTCTTTATAGATATAATTTGTAATTATAGATTTTTGAAGGCTTCCTGATTCCCTGATTGCTTTCAAAACTAAGCCACCGGCAACATTTAAGTTATAGAGAAACACAATCCCTGCAAAAGGTCACAGACAGTGGAGCAAGCAGCCTTATAAAAAGGGGAGGAAGAGAAATCCATAATAGCACAGGTTTACAGCATCTAACTAGAAATTACTTGATTATTTGTGTGCTACAAAATAGAACTTAAACACATGGGTTTTGCTGAAACTGGACTCAAAAAGGGATTATGGGCAACTGTCAGCAGGCAAGGTATCAAGTGTACTTGTGAAGTATGTCATTCACATGAAGTGTCACAGTCACAGAAAAGATATTAAAAAGGCATTCCAATATCTGGTAGGGCATTCCATGGTCTGAGTTCAGCTGGTTCATCCAGGTGTCTTCTTGTTGTGGGTGGAGCTACACGTTGAGATTTATCCGCTTGCAACAACTCAGTTCAGAAACAGCAACGGGCAAGCCTGTGACCTGCCGCAAGCCGATCCACAGACACTGCAGAGGGGAAGTCTGGCAAGGATAAATCGCTCAACTGTACTCGGGACTCAGTAAGTCACAACACCTGTGAGGATCTGGCTATGTTGTCTTACTCTTGTTAACTGGTTTGCCGCCATTCATTATTGCAGATGCACTTGTGCTTTTACTTGGAGTCACCCCAGCCTTTGGCACTGTTTCTCCAATATCATGCAAAGATGGTTCTCGGTACATGGCAACTGAGGGGAGAAAAGAGAAAAGGAGAGAATTTTTAAGAATGTATCTCGTTTAAGAGCTTATCTCAAATAGGATTAATTTTCTACAATAACTGATACTGTACTATAATCCATGTTCCTCTCGCATGTGAGGGAAACTATTTACTTCAACAGACAGTTGTTTTGCATGTCTGATAGCTTTGCAAATTTCTCACTTCTTCCATATCTGACTCAAAAACACATATAGGAAAAAAACACATAGGAAACTATGCTTGCGTGTTTAGTGGAAACTATAGAAGCCTTGGAAATGAAAAACTACTGTTCTGTCTTTGCATGAGGCAGACACAGAAAAATGTAAATATACACACAAACATATGCATATATCTGCAAGTTTTTAGAAGTAAAATATGATAAGACAGCTGGTATTTAACAAATGAGATCATACCATACAGTTGTCTAGACTTAAGTGTTCTTTTTCAGTCCTACATTGCAAGACTAGGCTTGGGTCCAGTTCTACAAAGTTATTTGTATATCTGTCTCCCAAATATGAGGAGCTTGGCCTTGATCTCTTCAGGTGTGTACTGAAGAAATGTCCAAGACAGTGCTGAAGAGAGCACACAACGTTTGGGGTTTTTTTTTTTCTTTTCCGAAAAGCGTATGCAGCAGCCACTGATCTCCACTGAACGTAGAAGTGCAGAAAACTCAAAATTAAACTATTAACTGAATTCTCAGAGGAACTGAAAGTTTGCCCCTGGGCTTCAGTCCCTGTCTAACCACTTCAAATCCTTTGAGGAAAGTACATGTGTTCAATTACACAGTTCCAGCTGCCTTAATGATTAATGCTCTTGGATAATTCAATTTCATTTTCCATGTCAGTGAATCAGGTAATATTTCCACTTATACCTAACTTCAGTAGCATTTATTTATATCAGAGCAATGTTAAAAGAGTTGTCAAAGCAGTCAAAGGAATTAATCATTACACTATGATTTCAGGGCTTGCTGTGTGCTGCCATAGAGAGCACAATCCCTTCATCCCTTGGCTAATTAGAGTAGGAGGCAGGAGCATCAAAGTACTGACCTTGATCTTCAGTGGTGCGAAGTTTCATAATAAATTTAAAGGGCCCCATAGCATCATTAACTAATCAAATACTTGTTCTAACATTTCCAATGACATAATCTAAATCCTTTTATGGCTCTGAAAGTCTGAAATTAAACATCTTCTCTAGAGTACATAAGGCTGGTTATGATCTATGTCTTCAGAGTGCCCCCACAACTGCGTTTAGGACAGTGTAATTAATTAAAAGACCTTGATGAAACAACTGTGACCTACAAAAATATTAAGTCGAATAACATGAGATGGAACTATAAAGTAAGAGCTGTCATATTTGATGACTCTTATAGGCAATGTAAAGCAAGTTATTTCTAAGTCTTGTCTAAACTATTTTGAGAGTCTGATCATCCAAACATTAATGAAAAAGTCACTTCTCTCCTAATCTATATGAATTGACATTGCTTTTAAAAATGCACTGGCTTTCCCTCCCTACAATTCTTATAATTTAATATAAAGGGATTTACATATAAAGTGTCAATATTCTTGAGAGGTCATGAAAATACTGTAAGCTATTGCAAGACCAAGAAAGCACAAAGGCATCAACCTGAATGCAAATATGAAGTTTAAACATTGGATTATTCAGACATCTAACAAACTGATCCTTTAATCAAAAATTTTAAGTTAAAATGTTAAAAGAAATGGGACTGCTAACTAAAGCACTACTCAGGTATGTGTCTTCAGATGTTAAGTAATGAGATAATTTTTCAGAATGACTGAGGCTATGTGTAGCAATAAAATCAAAGAAATTTGGAGTGTCATCAGGACAAGAAGCAAAAAGCAGAATAGGTTTATAAAGGCCTGCAGAATACATAGGATTACCCAAAAGTTTCAAGATATAAATGAATGCATTTTTCAGAGAATATGTGACATCCTTTTAGTATGTAAGATTAGTATGACTTTTATTTGCTTCTATATTGGTTTAAAGGCCAATTTACACAAGTTATGTGCATTGCATCAACTGGCTAAGTAATAGAGTATGATTTATTTTTGTGTTTTGTATTAGAAAGCATTTACTTTGAAATGCTGACATTTCATCCATTCCCTTTATAACTCCCAATTATCCTACAATATCCATTACTTCGTTCTGCTTAATGAAAGGACTATTTCTCATTGCAAGACTCACCATAGCTTTTGTTCCTACCGAGAGAATATTTTAGAAACAGCATAATGCACTTCCACAAAGATTTATTTTCTTGCAAAATGACCTCTTAATCCCCAGAAAAAATGTTTTTACAGATGCCCTTTCTAGCATCACTATGCTGAAGCACAAAACCGCTCCATGAATCCTGGGGACTGTCACTTGGAATGGCTCCTGTGCAGGGCATGCACATACGCAAAGGGTATTTTAGAAACTATTCCCTCTTCTTCTTGTGAGATTTATAGGAGGATCTGTCAGCAATGGACTGAACCTCACCTTCCAATGGCTTGGGTAGAAAATGAGCTGCTGGTTTTGTTTTCTTCACTCTGTTTCCTTTCATGATCTGCCCTTCTTTGTTCAGCCCCAAGAACCAGGCCCTCCCGGACTCCTGTTGTCTGTAGAGCATGGACGAGTAGATT
This sequence comes from Pterocles orientalis, assembly GCA_011057875.1. Classification (NCBI taxonomy): domain Eukaryota; kingdom Metazoa; phylum Chordata; class Aves; order Pterocliformes; family Pteroclidae; genus Pterocles; species Pterocles orientalis. The sequence continues at coordinate 785,830 of WKFP01014316.1, read as the reverse complement.
ACATAATAATTTTCAAAAACAGACTCTTTGAATTTGCACTCCGGTGTAAAAAGTTCCTGTGGGAGGAAAAGTAAATGTTAAATAATATCTCTAAAGTGCAGCTTCTGTTTTGTTAAGTTACAAATACCTCTTGATAAATTTAATATACAACTTATAATAAGGTTGTGCTTTGAGACCAGGAGATCTCTCTTCCGCTAGAAGACCTCCAGGTGAAGTCATTGCACCTCACATGGATGCCACTGTTTTCCCATCTGTGCAACAGGGACAGTATATTTTCAAAGTAGAGAGGAAGTGACACAGGCATAAAAACACAATTTAAAGTACAGGCATAATTATTATTGTGCTTATTTTTCTGATAGGATATCCTTGTAAAGATTAAGAAAGTCTGTGATATAACAGTATTAATGAAGAAACAGTTGTTCCATTTTAACATACTAAATGCAACAAAATCCCTCTATGGTTTATAACTACTAATATCTGATGCTTAAAAAATACTGCTACCAACATATTAAAATATATATAATTTCCTAGAGTCCACATGGCCTGAAACACCACAGGAAAATCTATTTTATTATACAAATTTCTGTACCAAGAAAAATAATTCCTGCTGTCATCCTCAGCATTTATCCCTAAACTGGAATGATTTTCAGAAGTCATGTTCAGTAACAGAGCAGTTGTCCTAGACTCTTTACTAAGGTCAACCTAAGCACAAATTTCTGTAGCACAGGAGCCAAATAACAATTTAAATATTTTTTTTTACTAGCACAAGTAACAGTAGCAAAATAAACAGCGTGAACATATATTGAGACAGGGTTTACCAAAATCCTGTGAAAAAAAACACCAAGTTATTAAGCAAACAAAATTACATTTTAAATATCACAAGAAAATAGGATTCTGTGTGACTGTGATTTTCTGTCTTTGGATCCATCTGCTGAAACCTGTCGAAGAGATAAGACATAAAAGGAAGATGTAGATGGGAAAAGTGGAAGGTAGCTTGCTAAGCTTTCAGAGCACTAAGTTCTCAGCCCTGATTCCTCTTTTTTGTATTTCTTTCAGTTATCTTTCCCAAGAAGTAAGTGTCTGGAACCATCATATATTTTTGCTTCTCCATTCACGGTATTATTCTTTTTTATTTTTTCCTCTCTTTTCTTTTTGCTCCAGGCCCCATGCAGTACTGAGTTAACACTCAGCAGGTAATGTGTTTCCAGGGTCCCTATGCCATCCCCAGTTGCCTATATAACGTAAGACTTTCACAGCTGTTTCTGTCTTAGATTTCTTTTCTGGAAATCAAAGTCCTTAAAGACACAGGTCCCCCTACCAGCAAGCACAGATAAAGTGCTTTTCTGAGTCTGCACTAAATGTTACTTAGCGCACAACCAAGTTCTCCTAACGTTATGGGGTACACAGTATCTGTATTGCCATGGCTTAATTTACCACCTGTAAGCAAAGCTGTCTTGGCAGACACCAGACATACTATTAGGTTTCTCCATTATGGAGCAACTTTTAACCTCAAATAAAAAGAATTAGTGTATTTCATCCATCATCAGACTAAAAGCAGCTACTGCGGCAGCTGGGAAATTATTTGTGAACCTGCCCTAAAATAGGTTGTTTTGCCTGTGTGAGCAAGTACACCTAGTGTTTATAGGTCACACTCATCTGCAGGATGCAAAAAATAATCTCTGATGTCTGCAATGACCATGTTTTTGCACTACCACTTCTTTACCACCTGTGCACAGCTGCATTTATTATACACACACGCAGAAAAGCAAATACAGTCTGTACAAGAGGCATCCATAGTAAACATCAGGAAATACCTCAACTGCACCTTCTCCTTTGCCACAGGGCTTTTTCTCTTTCTGCTCCAAGACTTTAGGACGTCTGTTGTTTATGTTACTCTCCTTTCTCCTCCACTGATTTCAAATCACAGCAGGGCTCAAGGAGACTCAAAATAAAACCAGAAGGCAGGGTGGCATGCTAGAGGGAATGCCTGTTAAAGCCTAGCACAAGCATTTACATGCGAGTCATGTTCCTCGGCTGTTGAAACAGCAGATGCTAATCAGGAAAAGCCTACACAGCTCTCCTTATTACCTGCTTCACTGCAAATGTGTGTTCCCCACTAAGTTTTACTTCCTTGTAAAGCTCAATTACCATAAACACTACTTCTTAGCCAACAGTCGCTTCTTTTGCTATAAATAAAAGCTGCTTGTCATTCCGTGCTCCTCTGTACTAGAGATGGTTGGATGCCCATAAACGCAATTTGTGTGTTTTCCCAAACAATATCCATCAGGATACTGAAACAAGATTCCTTCAAATGATATCCTATCTCTCAATCAAACCTGGCTCTTTCTCATTTCTTTCACACATACAGTAGCATTTCTGACAGAGCATAGAATATGAAGCGATAGGTATTTATTTTACCAAGTCAAAATAATGGATTATGTCAACACAATTACTTGGCTACTCCTGGATGCAGACTGGATACACTGGCATCATCGCATCATTACTATTTCTTAGTTATGAAAAAGCATAATAATAGTCTGATTTTTTTTTTTTTTTTGGCATACAAGGAAGAGCCAAACCTCAATACTGTGTTCTGCCCAAAAGTACTGCAGCACCTACTCCAGATTTCTGGGTACTGTAACAGCTTTGGAGAGGGTTTCCATTCATCCAGTATATTAGGATGCAATTCTGCCTGGTGTAAGCTCTCAGTCAAAAAGTCACTTAAATATATGTCACATTAAAGAAGGCTAATAGTTCCACTGATGAGAAGAGTATTCACAAATTAAAATTAGGCACCTGATGATGATTATGCTGAACTACAGCCACCAGTTCCTCTGAGGAAAGAATTATTCAGAAAGGGACTTCTGAAATGGGCACCGTCCCTGGGGCTCAGGTGGAAACTGAGTACTTCTAAGTCAAGAGTAACATCTAAAGCCTTGCCTCAGACACCATCTCAACTGACCGAAAAGCTGTGAGCACCTACATTTTATCCAATAAAGTAGCCGTGACACCTAAAATGCTGTTCCTGCATGTACCTAGGACAAATCTAGATCTGCATAACTAAGACTCAACCCCGTAAGAACTCTCAGAAAATAACTAATGTGCTAACGGCACTGACTTAAAAAAATCATCCACAACCGACCTTACTCAAGCCCATTGCTGGAGGGAAAAGCAATACAATGTCATTTTATAAGAGAAGCTCAGTGGTGAGGGCACTCCCCTAGGCTACCTGCCTATCTGTACCCACCCTGAAGAAATCCAAATCTGCATCTGGCTGACATGAGTCATTTAGATCTTCCCTGCAAGAATGACTTTTTGGGTTTTGATCCCAGGACAGTCCTTACATTTCGTTTTAGGAAGTGAATGAATAAATTGCAAAACCAGACATGACTTGCAAATAAGAACTTGTGCTCAGGATTTCTCTTCCAAGATCAGTGCCCAAATTTAACCTGTAGTCTTATATAAAAGGTGGTTTTGTCCTGTCAAAACAACATTTGAAAAATAAAGTATATACCAGCTGCCAATTTCCAAAACCCCAGAAGTGGGTTTCGGCTGTAAACCGCAATCTGATACAGCTTCCTAGGTCCTAGAGAAGTGAGGGATGTATTAATTGCACCTTGCTGAGAGGTATTTTCACTTGGATATTTTTGCCAGCTTCCCATCAAGATTTTGCTTGATATGAGCCCTCTTTGGAGATGTTTTAATTCTCCTGGTTGCTGTAGCATTAGTAAGTATCACAACACACAGGCTGTGGGTGCAAACTCTTGGAATCACAAAGTTCTCTCACTGGGCAGTTCTTAGTTTTGGGGTACTCACCAGCGTTGCTAAAGCTCAGCATTGTAGTATTACATTGTAAGAGTGGAGCCTTACCTCATGGAGTCACGTGGTGGTGTCAGAATCTGCTTTCATTTAAGAACAAAACACAAATTTAAAAAAAAAGCCATTATGCACCTCTCAAACTTAAGAGAGTTGAATGAAGGAGCTCAGGAACTCAGGTTACCTGTGTTGTCAACATGGATATTTATGGATTGTTGGAAATCAATCCAGATGACAACTGAGATTAGTTCCCTACCAAGTAACATCTTTCTCTCAGGCTGCAGTCTGACATCAGAAGGACTTTGAGAGGCTTGAGAGGTGGGCCCACGCAAACTACATGAAGTTCACCAAGGGCAAGTGCAAGGTCCTGTACAAGGGTCAAGGCACTCCCAAGCACAAATACAGGCTGGGTGGAGAACGGCATGAGAGCAGCCTTGAGGAGAAAGACTTTGGGGTGTTGGTTGATGCTCAACACCAACCCAAAGAGATTGCCAGCAAGGGACAGCCAGTCTAATGAAGCACTGCAAAAAACCCCCCTGATATTGTTTATTATTTGCACTGTAAGTCCAGGTCGTGGAACAGGACCTCAGTGCTTTGGAAGTACAGACCCAGTGGAGTCTGTCTGATGTGAATAACTTTCAATCCAAATAGAGCTTTACACAGGGTATTAAAAAAACCCCGAAACATCAGAGCAATTGTATCAGCATGCTAATTGTTGGTTATCAAACATTTTTTGTAGGAATGATGATGAAGGATTTTTAAGGAGAGATTGGAGAAAGGCCAAAACTATCTCTGTGGAGGCTTATGGGACATGTCTGCAAAGTGAGAAAAGCAGTATACAGTCAGCACAACGGTATTTTGGGGGTTAGAAGCTAGCAATACAGGAATTGACATTTTAATAGTAGATGGAAAGGTTGAAAATTACTCATGAAGAAGGGCCTTAAAATTGAAAAGATGCAGTCTGTGTTTAATGAGGAGAAGGCATTCAAAAGAGAAGAAAAATAGAGTCAAAATAATGAAGAAGTGAAATGAACTTTGCAGCAGACTCCTGAACGGAGATTGTGGGGGTGGCACTGTATTTCTCAGTGCAGGAGGGAAGGATGCTGGAGTAATCATGGTGCAAAATGATAAGATCCCAAAAAACAGCTGCAGTGCTGTAGAAGGGCAAAAGGGCATATCACAGACGTATTTACGCAGCAAGACCTGTAAGATCTGGAGGCTTTGTCTGTGCATGAGAACTGAAAAATACCTAAACTGATATTTCCCTGACTTGCTGCACATTGAATGAGGTGAGTTAGACTACCTTCTTACAGTTTACCTATTTGATAAACACTGCTGTAAGAGAATAAAAACAGCTACTCAAGCTTTCCCATCCATAGCACCAAATCTTTCCACCTGTTAAAGGTGGCCAAAAGGCTACAGTTCAGGAAGATATTCAGAAGATGTTTAGCTGATCTGGGCCTAAAAGCCCCCTAACAGAAACACAATTTTAAAACATAAAAACAAGAACCAGCAAAGTTGGCAGAATTGACTACATGCAAACTGGCCAAGTAAGATACCGTGGAAAAGGAGGCTTTAGCTGCCATACCACAAACCTTGCAGTGACCTTACTAACAAAGCTTCAAAATAAAAGCAGTAGTAGCTGAACCTGCCAATCCTAGAGATGCCTCATGAAAGCAGAAAATGCTCAGAAGTCTGTTCACAGACTTTCCAGAGTCTTCAGACAGAAAATTTGCTTAATAGACTGCAACAGTGAGAGAACATCATTATTGACTCTTCAGAGCTAGTGTTATTTCTGTTCCCTGGAAGATTCCTAAACATATGGACTTAAAAAATTAAAAATTTAAATAAATATAACAAATAATACTTGATATAATGCAAGTAAGAAACAGAGATGATTCTTGCTGGTTAAAGAATCACTGAGAGTGCAGTAAGGATCTCAGCGTGTAAAAGAAGAAATTTTAGATAAAATTCCTGTCTCATTTTTTACTTTTTAAAAGACCCGATGATGTGAATGTCACTGCTTGCAAAGACACAAAATTTTTGACTAAATTTAGGCAAAAGTAAATGTAAATCTATGCTCTTGCAAATATTAGCACTTACTTAACTGGGATTCTAATCAGCTAGGATATGACGGGAAATATTAGTAACTTAGCAATTCTTTTATTCATGTGCATTCATGAGCACCTAAAATCAGGTCATGAATAAAAGCCATGTAGCATACATAAAGACAAACTAACAAAACCAGCTTGGACAGATTTCTGTGTGTTTAACATGGTATTGATCGCAGCCTGAATTTGGCTTCATTTTCTAACCAGATTGAAACAGAACATAAAACAGCTTGGATTACAAAAACTTCCTTGTTTCATAACAGAAAGGTTGCTTTGCTTACAACTAGCAGCTACGGTCATATTAAACTATAATTGATTAAAGGCAATAATATTTTGTACGGAAGGCAGAGCACATACTCATCACTTCCATAAACTTACCATTTGCAAGACTAAACAATGATGTCAGTTAAAAGCATAATTTAAGTAATAACTTCAAGAATGATCCCAAATTACTGCTTATATATACTAGCCAGGAGTATCTCTCTCCCCATCCCAGTTAATATTATATCACAAGCAGTGCTCAGGTATTTATGTTCTTTTGATAAATACCTACAATTCAGAGTCATCAACTCAGTGGGACGTTGCTGAAACAGAACAAAATTTCCTTGATATAAGTGTTTACTGATATATATTATTTACAGTTGTACAGTTTGACTCCAAAAGTGAACTAATGGTTTTGAAATTAACTCAATCGGGCAGATCTGAATCATCACTCACACATTAGGAGAGTCATTTGTAGGAGGGTCACTAAGATGATCAGAGGGCTGGAGCACCTCTCCTGTGAGGAAAGGTTGAGGGAACTGGGCTTATTGAGCTTGGAGAAGAGAAGGGTCCGGGGAGACCTCATTGCGGCCTTCCAGTGCTTAATGGGAGCATATAAACAGGAAGGGGAGCAACTGTTTACAGGGGTTGATAGTGACAGGACGAGAGGGAATGGTTTTAAACTAGGAGAGGGGAGATTTAGGTTGGATATCAGGAGGAAATTTTTCACTCAGAGGGTGATGAGGCACTGGCACAGGTTGCCCAGAGAAGTTGTGGATGCCCCATCCCTGGAGGTGTTCAAGGCCAGGCTGGATGGGGCCCTGGGCAGCTGCTCTAGTGGTTGGCAGCCCAGCCCACAGCAGGGGGTTGAGACTAGATGATCTTTGAGGTCCTTTTCAACCCAGGCCACTCTATGATTCTATGAGTCTATGACTAGGAGTAAGTGAATCAAAGATGTTTAAATTCAAAAATATATGAAAGAAGGTTTGAGGGAGCAGCCTGGAAAAGGTTATTAATTTTTAAACTGTCTTTATGGCATTTATGTGCCAAAACTAGAATATTTCAACCAAAGTTCAAGAGGAGGACTGCTAAAAAAGTGCTGCTTCACCTGAAGAAAAGAAGGAAAATGAATTTTAGAAATATTAGTGATAAGCCAAATTTTTAACTATGGGTTTAGAATGGGCTGCAGCCAATGGTCAGCCATCACATGTTGCATGTTGAAATATAGACATATATTCAGTGTTCAAACACAGACATATAAAGGAGGGTGAGGGTATTCTTCTGCTTCAGTCCAGAGGCAACTTTCACAGAAATGTGTATCTTTTGTCTTAAGTACATCCTTGGCTTTAAAGGAGGTGCAGCAAGAATCCTAGTACCAGTGAAATGAGATATTCTTTCTCCAAGAGCACAATCTCCTCCCCACATAATCCTCAGCACCCAGTGTTCCTTAAGATTTGCAGTAAAAATCTGCTTTAAGGCTTCACACTAAACACCAACCTTAACTCCTTGCTGTATCAACACAGAAAGAGCTTTTATCTCCTGTACAGCATCTGTGATTAAAGAAATGCAGTATCAATAAGAAAGGCACACGCCCCAAGGCATGACTAAGAGAAATTGCGTACATTGTAGGGAATATTTTCTTCCACTACTGTTATGGGATGTTTTGGAGAAGAACATGAGTAAACCAGCCTATTTTTCCTAGTCGGTTCTACTCAGAACAGCCATAATTCATCAGCTTGTAGACAGCACCAGATTCTCAGCTAGAAAAGGTCAGTGCCGAGGGAAAAATGGGACAGCACTAAATTAAGAGACTGAAAGGAAGAATTTAACAACAGAGCTGTAGAAACAAACCACGATGGGCTAGGGAAGAAATTCTCATCCAGTCACCCATCAATCCGCTGTTCTGTCCGTGGATGAATAATGCAGGAGAAATACAGAGTGCTCTCAGATATAGACCAAACCTTTCCAAATGACAGTGGAATTTTTTGACACAATTTTATCAAGACACTTGCAGTCATCACTGTAGACAACCTTCTGTAATCCAAATGCCTCAAAAAATACAAACTATCACGAAAAGAAGTTACTAAAATGACGAAGTACCCCAAAAGAACCAAGGAGGATGACTTTTTCCTACCATTTACTACTAATGAAATCTCTTCTCCTCTGCAATATACTAAAATGTTGAATAAAGAAAACTGATTCCAGTTTTTGCCACTGCATGACTCATATATCAGCATTAATTATCTACTATTGTGCAATGTCAGATAGTACAATATATTTTCATATATATGATGCTGTTACATAGTATTTGCAGACCTCCTTGATTTTGTTAGTATGACATGTAAATAACTATCTACAAATGGAAAAGTAAACAAAATAGATGCAAATTCAGAGGTATTTTGTAAGGTTTACTTTAGACTTTCAGTTCTACATGTTCCTTCCAAAAGATGTGTGAATTTATGAAAGTTTTAAGCAGGTGTCATTTACAAGCTGAGAAGCTAGAAAAAGTTGCAAAAACAGTCAAGTTATAAGAAGCGGCTTACTTCAGTGTACTCTGTTTTATTTCCTTTTTCTTTACAGTTGTGATCTTGCTTTTCTGCTTGCAGCCTTCTTTTATGACCTCTCAGTGCATGAATTGTACCACCTAAAGAATCAACTATTATAAAAGACAGGGGCTGGAATGAATAAAAGTCAATTAGGGTAGGTCAATTAAATGAACTTCTTGCTAATGACTCTGTCATCCTTTTGCTATTTTACATTGGCTGTTCATAAGAAAAACATAAGAGGCAAGCCCAGAGAAACCTCAGTCTGGGGACACTAATGCAAGGCAAAACCATTCTGTAATGAATGTAATCCAGTCTCTGAGAACATGCATTAGCTAAGTCCTCTTGTCCACTTTCAGTTGTTTTCTGCTTAACTCTTGTTATACAGCAAATACATATTTTAGAAGAAAAAAAGCAGTTCTTTGCTTCTTTCACTGTGCATCTTTTTGCCCAGCTTTGTCCCTCAGCTGCAGAAGCACTGCTGTAAGTACTCAACAAGTTTTCCCCTTTTTCTTCCAAAAAAGCAGCTTTCATATAGGAAGACAAAGGGTCCTGAATTCATTCTCTGTTCTCTTCCTCCTGTCCTTTTCCAGTGAGAAGGTAGAAAATGATGGATGTCAAATCTTAAAGATGGCCAAAACCTGTCAGGCTGACAGACTCTTAAATATTCTGTACTGTTTCCTGTTACGAATTTTCATTCTTTCATAGAGATGGATGTCTACAGCACTGTTTCACTTAAGCATAAGAAGTCAACGCACTTATGATGGGATATCCAATGGAGTACTGCCCATCACATGTCTGTCCAGAAAAGGTAACACTGGAGCAAAGTTGCCTATCCCAAAGTTAATGAATATAAACAAAAATCCTAAATTTCTTACTAGTATTTTAAAATGCAAGTGCAGAAAATATTTATATATACATATCTCATGCAAATTGTAATTTTCCCTAGAAAAGTCTCTTTTCACTTAATATATTTCTGTTCATCCAGAGATCTAAAAATATTTTTTGTTATTTTTTAATTTTTATGGCATCTACATAACTGTTACTTCAAGTATCCATTATCGGAAGAACCTTAAAATACAGAGATTAACACCCAAACATTCAAAAGCTGTACAGTGAATCAATACCAAAGACAAAAGAAAATTCATTCTGTCTCCTGTTTTAACTAAACAACTAATGTGAAATAAAATGTCAGTCATTAGAAGGTATTTTTGGAATGCCATCACACTGTTAACCAGTCAGAAGTTGTGAAAGGAAACAAGTCAGACACTTTCGCATACATCATTATGTGTTTAAAAAGCATAAACTTAATGTATAGGAGATGATTACATGCAACTCCTAACACACACTCAGCAGTGATGCTTGTTTTTGTTATGGATGGGTAACAGCAGGATTATTATAGATGCATCCGGATGCTCAGACAAATTTCCTCTTTTAGCAACAAGCTTGTGAAGTTGTTTATGAACAATGTGAATATATATAGATGTCTGACAAACCCCACAAAGGTATAAAAATCAGAGTAGTAGCAAAAAATTAGGGCTTTTTATTTGCCTCAGTGTTAAAATATGCATTACAGAAATGAAAAAAAAAAGTTTGGAAATAGTTTTACCAAACAGTTTGATAACAACAAAAAACAAAGCAAGATTTTTATCCATAGCTGCTGGCAACTGAGTGATAATCAATGCCACTACTTTCTCAAGGTGTTAGAAATCTGACAATTTCCCATAAAATCAGTTAACCCCTTGCTCTTAAGTCTATACCTAACTCATTGTCTATTATAGCATATTCCTATAGCTGTCCTGTGGAAAGTCAAAGCTTAATATTGCGTGGATAACAACCTATTGATCCTAGAGCAGCTTCAATCTATTAAAATGAACAATCCCGATGAATAATGAGACGTACAAATATCCAACTCCTAACCCTTCTAATCTGCACCTGGGGAATGCAGACTGAAAAAGAAAAAAAACCCGACTTTTTTGTGGCATCTACAGTGCTGTAAAGGGATGACTAACTCCCCCATAGCCTATTGCCCATGCTCAAGACTGTGCCTATGCTGAGGTGTTATTTCTTGTGGCCAGAGTGTCCTCCTCACCCTTCCTGCCCAAATGCTGGCTCCAGCTCCAGCCAGGGGCTTTTTCCCAGGGAGGGAAATTAAGAAAAGAGGACGCACTCACTCACTCATACTCACATGTTCTGACTCTACAAACTTAATTCTAAACTTCAGCCTTGTGGCCAAAGGCAACGGAGATATACCCCTAGACTACCTGCCCATAGAAAAAGTTCACCAAAATTTGTGTACTTGGTTTTCAGAAGCTATCCTTTTCTGTTATTCCTCCCCACTGGTTCTTAATGAATTAGTTCACTAAGTTCTTAAAATTAAGCAAAGATGCAGATAGAGCACCTATGCTTAGACTTAAATTCCTGTTCCATTTTCTTATTTTTTTTTAGCTTCTACCTTTTACACTGGACCAGACAGATACAAGCAGTCCCACATAAGCCTGTATATGAGTCTATTTTTCAATACTTTACTCATCACAACTGAATTTGGTTCTTATAGAATCATAGAATCATAGAATGCTTTGGGTTGGAAAGCACCTTAAAGATCATCAAGTTCCAAACCCCCTGCCATGGGCAGGGACACCCTCCACTAGACCAGGTTGCTCAAAGCCTCATCCAGCCTGGCCCTGAACACCTCCAGGGATGGGGCATCCACAGCTTCTCTGGGCAACCTGTTCCAGTGTCTCACCACCCTCATAGTGAAAAATTTCTTCATAATGTTTAGTCTAAATTTACCCTCTTTCAGCTTATACCCATTACCGTTTGTCCTCTCACTACACTCCCTGATAAGGAGTGCCTCCCCATCTCTCCTGTAGACCCCCTTCAGGTACTGGAAGGCTGCTATAACGTTGCCCTGGAACCTTCTCTTCTCCAGGCTGAACAATCCCAACTCTTTCAGCCTGTCCTCACAGGCTCTAGCCCTCTGATTAATTCTGTGGCTCTCCTCTGGACTCTCTCCAACAGGTCCATGTCTTTTTTATGTTGGGGGCCCCACATCTGAACACAGTACTCCAGGTGGGGTCTCGAGAGCAGAGTAGAGGGGGAGAATCACCTCCCTCGACCTGCTGCTAATGCTTCTTTTGATGCAGCCCAGGACATGGTTGGCTTTCTGGGCTGCAAGCGCACACTGCCAACTCATGTTCAGCTTCTCATCCACCAATACCCCCAAGTCCTTCTCCTCAGAGCTGCTCTCTATCCATTCTCCGCCCAGCCTGTATTTGTGCTTGGGATTGCCTTGACCCAAGTGCAGGACCTTGCACTTGGCCTTGTTAAATTTCATGAGGTTTGCATTGGCCCACCTCTCCAGCCTGTCAAGGTCCCTCTGGATGGCATCCCTTCCCTCCAGCGTGTCCACCACACCAC
>WKFP01014316.1:739931-771851 GCA_011057875.1 Pterocles orientalis | reverse complement strand
AAAAAAAAAAACAGTCCAAACTTAACCTGAGAAGGCCTGGACAAATAGGAGGAGTGTACATGGGACAAAATTGTGTGATGAAACTAGAGCAGTTCAGGGAAAAAGCAGTACAGGTATCCAGGGGGATCACTCATGAATTTGAAGGAAAGTTCATGTGGACTGAGACACTGTGGGTAAACACACCAGTCCAGAAACATTGTTTGTAGAAACCTCTCCCCACATATATCCAGTGAACTGCTATTGTTTGTTCACAGAGCTTCTTGCAAAATCACTGCAGTAGGCATATTCTTGTTAAAAAAAATAAAAAGTACTTGGGATCAGATAAACATATAGGACCAGCGGGCCTGAGGGCATCCTGCTTCTCAAGTCTGGACACTCTGCGGCTCTGCTCCATTTCTTTGGCAGGAGGGGAATGCTTTAGCTGACGAATCTCCCTGCCACTCCTTTTTAAAAAAATCACTCTCCCTATGTGCTGTGGGAGATACCAACGGAGACACTGACCCCAGGACAGAAAGGCAAGCAGAGAATGTAAATCCCTCTGCTTTGCCAGTCCTCTTCCCTAGCTGTGGGCTTTCAGACCCACGCGAGACATGCAGCTACGCGTGGGAAGTGAAAGGGTATGTTCATAGGGCAGCCATGGGAGAAGTTTTGTAGCCTGTGACTATACAAGTAGGCAGAATTCTGTATAAACCACTTTTTCAAAGCTCTGAAATGAGCAGCGTATTTGGTCGTGATGATATCCAGGGGAGTACCATCCTCCCCCAGGCTCAGATGATCAATCCATGTTAGCAAACCTATTTCAGAAACAGAAATTAAGTAAATGGAGTCATGCTGACAACAAAAAGGGGGAAAAAACTCTTCTGCTTTATTTTTCTAACTTATTACTGCCTCTAGAATGCTATTGCAGGTATTTCATTATTTGCTCTTATCAATAATAACAAAGAGGTGCAATATTTGACAAAAAAAATTATCCCTTCTCTACCCACGCACTGTCTGTGCCTTGCCTGACACTTCTCAGGCTCACGACTTTTACAACACCCACAGTCTGCATACCTTTTACTGAAGAGTTATCTGGTGCCGCAGCTTGTGTATCTATTGAACATAAGACTGACTCAAGCTTAATTTACAGTGGGTTAGAACGTAGAGGCAAAATTTCAAAATACTATAATGTTTGGAAGACTGATATAAAAATACTTGGGGTCTTCATTGGGGGATAAGAATTAACATTTTAATTACTCGGCTCTGTGTGTCTAACAAAAGCATATTTGTTTTTAAATTGAAGGTGAGCCATTCTCTTTGGTTAAACTCTAAATTTTACATTGAGATTTGGGGAAGAACTACACAACTATTCCTGTCCAAGGGTTTCATCAAGTACCAACCAGAAAATAGAACCTGACATGGCTCTCTGGGTGTTCATATGAGTACAACTCCATGCCCACCACCACCTAAAAGCAACTGCCAGCTTGTAGAGTGAGCATTGCCCCCTCAGCATTCATCAGCCTTTGGGGGGAATTGGTAAGGGAGGAAAAGGCAGGAAAAAGCAAGCACAATGTCCAGATGCAGGAGGATTTCTTCATATAAGATAAAGGAAGAAAATAAAGAGTGAAGACTAACATAGCATAGGTAACAAAAATATAAACTTTGCCTGATTCACTTACATTTGTTTCTCTGGACTTTTTAAGAGGCCTCAGAGCGTGGGCTTTGAAGGCCCTTAAGTCAATTAAAACACGGAGTTTAATCATAAACAGACTCCACCGTGAGGACACTACAGGGATGTCATTCCTCCGGGACCAGCCCAGCTCCTGCTGGGGATGTGGGTACCCAGCGTGGTGGGAGCAGGAGGCTGGTGCTGGGCGCTGACAATCCTGATACCCACCCAAGGGATGCGCAGCCAGATCCCGGATTTTTAGTGTCTGCTTGGGAGTCACCACAGCGTATGGCAGCGGTAAGCTGTGACCAGAGCTTCCCAGACACACTGTCAAGCCATGATGCATGTTCAGCATCGTTCGCTTTTGTACTCTCCCAGGCGAGCCCACCAGCCAGGGTGGGTGGGTGAAGGAAGCTGCTCCTGGCTGGGCCACGGCTCAATTTCTGGATATTAAAGTAGACTCTCCCTTCACTGAAACTCAGTGGATATGCAGACTTTCATTATCTTGGCCATTTATTTATCATGCTTTTATTAGATTTTGCTCCTAAAACCATGTCCTCGAGCAACTGAATTTTTACATCTTGTTAACTTATAGGGAATATTTTTGATCATATGTCAGTACTTGTTTACATCTCAGGGTAAGGGTCTTCTGTAGGTATCACCACAGTCAAAAGTAAATTGCCACTTATGTTTCATGAAACATTTTTCTTTTGTGATAATTCTCTGCTTTGAAAGGAAAACAGAAATAGTAGCTGGACAAAAAGGGGGAAATTGGTCTTTAGCAATATTCTGGCTTACGTGCTTGTCAATGAAAGACTAAACACCATGCAAAAAAGACAATATTAACATAATCTCTATTTTAATGGCATGAACATGCTTCTGACTTGCTGAAACCTCTACCAGGAGTCAGTCCTCAGGGCCAATGAACAGAATGGGAAATAGAGCATATTTCAAAGCTGAGTAAAAGTACCTTTGAATAATTTATGATCATCAATGTTTTATTTTTCTAAATATAATATTTATGACTCTCATTTATGAAATTACTTAATGAAACATAAAATGTTATGAGCTATAATTTATTTTGTTAAAATGAAAATCAGGAACATTCAATTACTGGTACAGATAATCTCATCTGAATTGAATCCCTATTGCTGGGCAGCCTCTAATTCTTTCTAAAGCTCAGAAGCCACAAATACATTACTTACAGAACAACCGTTCTTCTTGAAGAATACAGAGACCATACAGCACCCACGAGACTGCTTGTTATATTTATTTTACATGGAATGAAACAGGCTTAAAAACTCTCCACTGCCTTGGATCACAAAACCCCAACCTGCAAATATGTATAAATATTAATAACCTTAACTAGTATACCTGACGTTAGGAGAACACTCATATATTTAAACTAAAATACATAAGTAACTGCAATTAATAACATTCTTTGAAGACAGGTACTCTGAAGTATTCCAGGTATTTATCAACGCAGCTTCTTGTAAAGATATCTGGAGACGACCTCATCTATACCTGCCACTGATAAAAACAGAGTTGAAAACTGTCAGAACTCATAAATTTATCATACACAGATTTGAAACCTAATCTAAACCAAAATGCCTGGTTTGGGATATATTGCTTTCCTATTCTTTCACAGCTATCTACTCCAAAGTGATAACTGCTTTCACAAAACACTTACTCTGCATGAGTAAGTTAGTGGCACAGAGCACTGGAACAGGCTGCCCGGAGAGGTTGTGGAGTCTCCTTCTCTGGAGACATTCAAAGCACGCCTGGATGCGTTCCTGTGGGATCTGATCTAGGTGTTCCTGCTCCGGCAGGGGGATTGGACTAGAGGATCTTTTGAGGTCCCTTCCAATCCCTAACATTCTGTGATTCTGTGATGTGAGTGACAGTGAAGGGAACTAGGTAAACTGTGCTGTTTAAATAAAATAAAGAGATTATAACAGCTGTTCTAAAAGCAGAACACAACTAATAAAGTTTAAAAAAGGTCTTGGATTGGTTTACATTTTTGAAAGCCCCTTCCTATTATGCCATTTCATTTTATTCATGTTTCTGTTTTCTTCATACTACAAGTTGATCCAAATTTTTTTCTTGTGGAAAGCCAGATACTCCTTTCTTCAATGGCAAAAAAAATCTCACTTTTGATTTATTACAGAGCAAGTGTTATCTGATTCAACAGGTCAGTACATTTAAAAGCCTGTTCTGGCAAATAACGAGCACCTTTTTCCTATTAAAAGTTACATATCTTCTTAAATACAAACCCTTGCTAAAACAAGCCCTTCTACCTCCTCTCCGTTCTCTAAATATTGCTGATACCAGCTTCAGCATCACTGCCCTGTCTTTCTGAGCTCATCTGAAATAAGAATTACACAAGGTTCTTCCTCCTCTATCAGCAATGCTGTTGTGCTTTGCTTCCTGTGCATCTTCCTTAAAAACCCATTGAGAGCTATTTTGGGTTGGGACACAGTTTATTATGATATGAATCTAAGTATATGAGATACTATATGAGACCAAAACTACAGGATACCAGGCTGCAGTCTCAAGAAATCATTGATTTTAAGTTCCAGTTCACAAAACCGATTTACAAGTGCTCATTGAAAGGTATATGAAACTCCTGAAGCGGAACAGGCAGTAACTAACCCACCCAACCCATAAAACTCTTTGCTCTTGTAGCATTAAGTGTTTCAGACCCCTGAGCGGTGTTCTCTTTGGATTTTGAATGCCTCAGCACCTAAACACACTGTTGATTTAAAAGGCAGTGTTAATGCGTTAATAATGTGTTAATGGAGATAGAGATGCCACCACTTCTACTTAGCTCAGAACATGGCCTTTAACTGTAAAAGGTATGTCCAAGATTCACTGAAGAAACTATAAGTCATTTGGTGCCCTTTCTTGCAAATGTGAACATTCAGAAACCATGATGATCTCTACCTCTAGATGAGCATGGACTAACATTAAAATAATAATCTAAAATATTTGATATCCTTTATATTTTCCCTCTGGTTTTTGATCTCCTTGTAAGTTTCTAATGGGTTTCAAGTGTCTCTCTACAAACAAAGGGAGAAAATTGCAAAAAGCAACCTTTTTTTGTAATCACAAAATTAAAGACACTTGGGTTTGAAGAAAACCAGCATAGTAACCGTGCACTCACTCACAGGCTCATTGAATTTTTATTTACCCAAATCCCTCGTCTATAGTGTCACTCCTGAGCCAGGGTAAGCAGGCAGTTGAATGATTCCACATAACTCCCCACAGGAGAACTGGAGTAAGTCTTGTGGCAGAGCAGTTTCACAGCCTGAATCGCCCACAGTTACACAGCGCAAATAAATACTGGGGACCCAATAAGAAATGAATTTCTGTCATCACAGATCTTTCTTAATAGAAGACTATGAATGCAATTAGCATCAGGGATGAATGCAACACAGGACCATAAACCCTGATACTCTATTTAATCCTGTAAGAGAAATTGGTGTAAGATTAAGATATTATTTAACACCCATGGAGGTAAATTCCTGTATAGTTGCAAAGAAAAATGGTAAAATGCCCTGGGATTTTACTGAGAAGTAAATGAGACGTGAGTACACAGAGGTTACTAAAAAAGCCTTGGGAAGCAAGCTGAATTATTTTATTGCAAAGCATTGCTAAGTGCTCCCTGTTCAGAAGAGCCCAACAATGGAAGCAGTTGAGTGGAGCAGGAAGAAGGATGAAGGTATGTGCTCTTCCAATCAACCCCTCCTACTTACTACAACTACAAGAGAAAGAGTGAAATAATAGCTTTGCTCCTTCTGCTCTGGAGGGGAAGGAGACCCAGCTGTGATTTCCAGAAGTGGAGGCAGCTAAAGGTGGCCTTGTTGCTTGTATCAGGCACTGGCTGTACACTGGGCCATTGCACAGGACATAGGACTTATCAGGCTCTGCCTGGGCTTGTCCTGGCCTGCCCAGAGCTCTGCTAGAGCTTGTTCAGCTGTAGCAGCAACTATCACAGGCTCCTAAAATAACTCCAGTTAAAGAGACCTCAGAAGGTCCAAGCTCCTGCTTGAAGCAGGGTCAGCTACGACAGGAGGCTGCTATTAGTTTGCTTTCTACATTAGTGGCAAAAAATTACTGCAGAATTTCAGCTCTCTTGTAAGTAAAAGTTTTAGTTTCCACAGCTATTAAATACTCTGAACTTGATATTTGCTGTCTGTTTTCAGATCTCGTGATTTTTAAATCAATGATTTCCAATAACTCAAGAGGAACAGTGCAGTACTGTACCAGCAGTAAAGTGGTTATGCATTAACAGCTTACCAAGGCATTTCCAGCTCAGGCCATATATAAATCAGCTTTTCTCAGATGATAATTACTGTACTGCAAACTCTTTAAATTCCAAGCATTCCTTGTAAAACTTATGAAATGTCCTCCAAATTAAGTATTCCCTCTCATTTGACTTAACAAGAGAAAAAGGAAAAGCTAGGAAGATTTTCAGGCAGGATCCAACTGTCAGAGAGATCCAATATTGTAAAAAAAAAAAAGGTAAAAATGCTTAGTAAGACCAATGCTATACAATATTATGGTTATTCAAGAAATTGCAAATTACTTATTTTAGTGGCAATCCATATACTCTACATGTCTGGAGACATGTTTTCAGTCCAATTCTGAAAGAAAACAGAAGCCAGATTCTCAGACAAACAAAAGACATGCCACCACTTTTTGACCACATTGTTTTCCAGATTAATTTTATAGCTTCAGGAATAAATTGTTACTTTAAAAATATTTAATCAGTGGAGAAAATAATAAATAAGTAATGTTCTGTACACTGCACTTAGTTTTAATTTGCAATAAATTTTTGCAGTATATCTGCCTTAAGACTCCTACTCACCATATTGTTAATACCCTTTATAGAACCATAAGAAATAGAGACAGAATTAACCTACTGTTCTACTTCTAACCACTTACCACTTTTAAAACAACATATGGCTGAAATTGAATACATTTTTGAAATGTTTGTTTAGCAAAATTTAATAGCAGTTTAAATTAATCTTTCCTTTAAATTCTATTGAGATTACACTTAAATATATCAGTAGTATTCTAATGTATTTCAATCAGAAATGCATAACACCAAGGCAGCCTTCTGTGTTATTAGCTGCTTTGCAGAACTAAGCAAACACTGCTGGAACACAAGCAAAGGCAGATTGCAAGATTAACAACCCCATGACAAGTAAAAGCAAAGGCATATTTGCATCTTCCAAAATACCCACTCAGAAAGAGATCCCTAAGCCTACTTACCACTCTTTGCTTACCTTCTCCTATTTACTTTTGTCTCTACATCACTCTTGATTCAAGTGCCTGCACCACCTCCTCACCTGTGCTCATCAAATTCCTTAATGTCACTTCCAATGGTCTGGGTGAGGGCATCAGCTGGGCCTGGGGCTTGCGACCAGTGTTGTGGGTTCTGGTTCATCAGCCACCTGAAAACCCTCTTTGCCTCGGGGTGGGGGGGCGGAGGATTAGCCTTTGCCCACTTTTAGTCAGCAGTATAAACATAGCCCTAGCTATCCTGAGTGTGCTCTCAGCAAGTTTGGTAACAACATCAAGCTGTGTGGCTCAGTCAACATGCTGGAGGGAAGGGATGCCATCCAGAGGGACCTTGACAGGCTTGAGAAGTGGGCCTGTGCCAGCCTCATGAAGATCAGCAAGGGCAAGTGCAAGATCCTGCACATGGGTTGAGGCAACCCCATGCACAAGTCTGGGTGGAGAATGGATTGAAAGCAGTTCTGAAGAGAAGGACTTGGGGGTGTTGGTAGATGAGAAGCTCGACATGAGCCAGCAACATACACTTGCAGCCCCAAAAGCCAACCGTGTCCTGGGCTGCATCAAAAGAAGCACTAGCAGCAGGTCAAGGGAGGTGATTCTCCCCCTCTACTCTGCTTTCATCAGACCCCACCTGGAGTACTGCATCAAGTTCTGGGGTCTCCCCCATAAGAAGGACATGGACCTTTTAGTGCAAGTCCAGAGGAGGGCCGTGAAGATGGTCAGAGGGCTGGAGCACCTCCCCTATGAGGACAGGCTGAAAGAGTTGGGGTTGTTCAGCCTGGAGAAGAGAAGGCTCTGGGAAGACCTTAGAGCAGCCTTCCAGTGCTTAAAGGGGGTCTATGCAAGAGATGGGGAGGCACTCTTTATCAGGGAGTGTAGTGACAAGTTTTAAGCTGAAAGAGGGCAGATTTAGATGAGATATTAGGAAGAAATTTTTCACTGGAACGGGTTGCCCAGGGAAACCATGGATGCCCCATCTCTGGAGGTGTTCAAGGCCAGGCTGGATGAGGCTTTGAGCAACCTGGAATATAGGGGGAGGTGTCCCTGGCTATGGCAGGGGGGTTGGAACTACATGATCTTTAGGGTCCCTTCCAACACAAACCATTCTATGATTCTAAATTGCAGATTGCAATTTTCATGGTTCTCAGAAAAGTTTCCTTATTATTAAATAAGTTTTTTGCCAATAGCAATACTCAAGAATAAAATGGATGTGGAAACACAGACTTCTTCCCTATCCATCACTTTGTCCAGACAGCAACAAATAAATGGAAACAACAGGACAGAAAGGTCCTGACATCTCTTCCACATCCAAAACCTAAATGTTTACTGTGATAATTTTTGAGCCTACGATATGAAGCCTGTCAAGGACTTTGCAGCATATGTGCAGCATTTCCAGTACATAGAGAAATAAGCTTTGTAATGACTTACAGTCAGAGACTAGGACTGTTGCCAATCTTTATTACAATTTTTCAGTGCAGAAAAATGACTGTTTCAGAGACAATCACCCCACAATGCTTCAGAGCAGATTTAGCCACCAACCCCCCCCCCCCATCCCACCCAAACGGAATGAAGTGGTAAAGTTATTTTTCTGAAAATGTGGGAGGAAACAAATGAGAATCTCTTTGTGGAGAACACAAGGAGAAAATTCTCAGGTCACAAGTAAAACAGAGTGCAGATGTATACAACTTACAGTTAAGGAAATAAAAGAACAGCAGGTTATTGTAAAAACGAAGACAGAATACATAAGTAACACAGTAAGGTTTTTTCTTGCAAATTTCTGAGCTCTCCCACCCTAACCTATAACGAATATAAGTGGATAATATGCTGCTAACTCCATGAAGACATAAGACTGGTCTCTATCTGGGGTTTTTGGACAGTTTCAAAGTGCATTCTGCAAGAATAACAATCCTGTGTCTGGTTCACTGCACTAAAGATCACTCAGAACTCACTCTTGGCAGACTAGGGTAAATAGCTGAAGTGAAAATTATTGCGCAGACCCTAAGAGTTGCAAACGAACAGCTGCACTACCCAGCAGGCTTCCTGCTGGTTTTAGTCCAACAATTTCACAAATTCAAAACATGGACTTTGGAAAGGATCAGCATCCTCTCCCTGAAACCTCCATCACAGTGTGGATGAGTCTGACCCTCAGACGAGATGGTGTGCCAGGTGCCTGTGTGGCTGAACGCCGAGCGATGCTTTCGTGGAACTCCTGGAGCAAAGCATTGCACACTGACACATTTTGAGAGCTGCCCTACATTCTCAAGAGTTGTGACAAAATAAAAACGTCTCACCTTTGACTTTTTCCTGTGCTAATCCACGCTGCTTGGCCAAGCAGTGTGAAAGTGAATAGCTGATGGCATTTTTTATGTGAAAAAAAGACCAAATCTAGGGATTTGCAGGACTGTGGAATTGCTCCAAGAGGCTTTCTGGTGGGTCATTATCCAGCTGTTTGAAGCTTTTGGCAGCGAAGACATCAAAAACATATTGCAACTGCACAGCTTTCACTCTGGATCACTGCTCCAAATATTTTTTTTTGCCTCTATGTACTGCTAACTACACTCTTTGCAGGATATTTATTCATGTACCACTAACTACAATCATTGCAGGATATTCATTCGCTTAGTACTCTGCTTACACCACAATATTAGACAGCTGTTGGGTGGCCTTGGATGGTGATTTTCAACCACAGTGGTTGTAAATGTCACATTTCTTCAGACTAAATCTGCATCAGCCAAATTTTCCTGCTTGTCATTTTTTCCCCAGATGCCCCGAGGAAGAGCTTCATCCCAGGCAGTGACCTACATTAGGACAGGCTGGCTGCCACAGCCGCGGGGAGCACCTTTTAGTGCCATGCCTGCCTCTCCCCTGCTAAACTCCAGCTTTGACTGCTGTTTCTCATGCAAAGGCTCTTGCACCCCTCCATTCTTCCATGAAATAACGCAAGCCTTTAAAAAAAAGTTCTTGGGAATTTTTCAGAAAGGAATTAATTAGATTATACTAGTTGTCACTGAGAAATGTTCCACTCATTCCACTCAAGCAAGGGTATATACAATAATATAGGCGCATGTTTGTTTAGGTCTAAGTACTACGAGTACACACTCCTGGAATATAGGACATACACTCTACACTACAGTATATATATCCAATAGCAATGGATATATAAGATCTCTCTTGCATAACTTCAGTTATAATTCTTCTTACATAGCCAGTTGAGAGAAAGATGTACCTTCACACAGTGACCTCTTACAACCTGCGATGTTGAAAATAAGCAGGTTTAATTGCCCTCTTAGAGCGTTTTTTCTCTTACTCTGGTCATAAAGAACATTTAGGAGACTGATCTCATGCTAACTACAGAAAAAACCCCCAAAGCCATTGGTTGCAGAAAAACTACTGAGCAGCAAATATAAGGCCAAGTCTTATGACTGTAAGAAGCATGTCCTTTAATAACTTATACAAGAAAAGGTTTAAACTTCTCTTATTTTGTGTTTGGTATCACAGGGATCTCCGCTCCCAGCAAACCCATCAGTACCTAGCAGAGAAACCTCTCTATAAAAAATTGCTGGGTGAACACCTGAACAGAGTCAGCATCAGGGAACCTCAGGGACTGAAGGGGTGCTGGTGTTTGCTGCCCAGCTTCACCAAGCGCATGCTGCAACAGAGGAAAAGCCAGAACAGTGTTTCATTCCTGGGTCCACTTGTTTCTCATCTTACAGGAAAAACCCCACACAGGTGATTAGGACCTGATTCTGCTCTGACCTCTCAGAAGTTGTGATGAGCCTCACAACCCACTTTCCAGTTTAATTACATGGACAGGGGGAACAGGATGGGTGAGTGCTCTTCACTTATAAAATAAAAAGTAAATAAAAAACAAGAAATGGAAAATCCTACCCATGTTCCCACTTGGGTGAACAGGCTGAGGAACATATCTCAGGAAAAATGTGGTTTTAAGAGAGAACTACTTGCTGTTCAGGAATCTTCAGTGATGTGTATATAAATAATACTAAAATATGATTATTTTATCACAGCTGTCAAGGACATTTTTTAAGCTAGTATGGCTTACAAAATGGCAGGTATGTTTAAGAACAGTTCCTATATTTTGTAATAAATCAATTATCAAAACCACTATATTTAACTATCAATCACTGGCTTGTGCTCCAAATCATGTTCTTTATAGAGGGACTGTAGGGTCCATGGCTGTAGAGTTTGCACTCAAACCTCAGGGATGCAGCCCAGATGGCTTCAGTTAAAGGAGCAGAACTAACACAGTTTGTGAAAGAGAAAAAAAACAACAAACCAACCCTGCAACAAAAAAAACCCCAACAAATGACAGTTGTTTCGTTTATAAAAAGGGAAGTTTAAAAGATGATTGGCTAGTATTGCTCAGGCAATCTATCTACATCTCTCTACTACATCTATCACCATAGCAACTGCAGCCTGGGAGGTGTTTCCAGGACTCTAAGAGCAATTAATTTTCCAGGAGATGTAAAACAGTATTTCTATTCTTTTTTTTTTTGCTCAGGTAGAGGAGTTACATGGAGCACACCAAGTACCCCAAGAGCTCAGATACGATAGTCAACACTATTTATTTCCTAGGATCATTTACTCACCGTTAAAATAATGATTCAGTAACACATTATATGCCTGCAATGGTAAATTTTAGGAAGGTGGAGAAGAAGAATGTGCTCAGTGCTTCCACAGGGACTGGAAACCTGTGCGCTGATGCAAGGCAAGTAAGAAGGGCTGAGCAGCAGCCTGGTCACTGTTTGCATGTGACAGGGAAACCAGACAGTGTCTGCTCCCAGCAGGACCCACAGCGGCACAGGGAACAGAATTACCCAAGTTGACAGGTCTCTCCTTGCTTTTCCAACTTGTGGCGCACAGGCTGTCTAAAGAAACCATGTTCCAAGAAAACTTGTTCCATGATTGTACAGCATCACTAATTCTTTCGTGTATGAGTGGCAACCAAACAGGAATTGACATCAGTATTTCTGTTCTGAGGACTGAAGGCCACTCTAATGTGTTACCAGCTTTAACAACAACTACTAGGGCCGTCCCTGCAAAAAATTTTATTAAAGGAACAAAACATCCTATTAATCACCACCCCATGCTGCATGGTATTTCAGAAACCAACACACACGAGTAAGTGTATTGAGAGAGCCATAAGATGCTGTGATTTCATCGGAAGACAGTTTATTTCCAGACAGTTTATTTTCTAGCTATCAGGGTGAAAAATAGAATGATCATAAATTAATTTTAGTAAGTGTATTTTAAAGCCCATGTGATTTTCTAGAGACTGATATTTAGTGACCAATCCAAATATCTCACGAATACCTATGAGTGGAGGAAACTCCGTCCTCCTCATCGGTCTCCCTTCGCTACTGGTGCTTTCTGCGCTGTACCTGGGTGCTCACGCATTTCATTGGAAAGCACATGCTCTTCATCTCCACCTTCCTCCTGGCTCACAGCAGCCTAACTCAGAAATCAGTGCTACTGGTGAAACATTAGGCAGAACATTGCACTTCTTATGCATGCATTTCCTGTGGCAACATGCAGAGAGAAATGGCAACATACATAAAACCAACTCATACGTGTTCTGGAAGAAGGGCAGATCCTAAAGGCTGTGGCTCCAGCCAGGCCTGATAACCTCTGAGGTGGCATCAACAGAAATAACTATTGCTTTTTCCTCAAACTGCACCTCATCACCCTTAATCCAACCGCAGTTTTCCTGCAAGCACTATTACACCTGACGTCTCATCATCATTAGTAACACTATTTCATTGCTTTCTTTACTAGTGACTCCTCTCTTCCTGCCTTTTTAATTTTCAGAGCCAACCACTTGAGGAACTTCTGATTATCATTATTTCCCCTTCACAGACCCTGGTTATCTGGTCCTAAATTTATTGCAGTGTTTTGCTAGTGCTAGTCCCTCAGTTGGTATTCATTTATCCTTTTAATCTCTTCCGGCAGGCAGTTATCACCACATACTTACTACTTTACCACTACCACTAATCTCCTCTTAAATGGTATTTTTAAATGTGAAAACATTGGAAAGGTCACAGTAACAGCAAGCATAGGAAGCAGACTGGTGGGACTACGCTGAAGCAGCAGTCAAGAAGCCCACTTCAATTGATTACTTATACTAGAAAAATATTCCTGTTCACCTCAGCCTTTCATTAAGGAGGGATGAGGCTGGATAAAGTTTTTGTACCCGAACCTAGAAAAAGGCACCTAAACTCCTGAGTCAACTTCTCAGACTGCAGGTGAAGGCAGCCCAGATGCAAAAGTCCTCCTGGTTTGGGTGTAAAACTGTCACAGCCTCACCTGACTCAGTGTGGGTTTGTCTGGAAACTGCTTCTCCCTCTGACAATTCAAGGAGTGCGTGCTTGATAAACCCATTGTAAGAGGTTTGCACAGGAGCTGGTAACACCCTTGTGACCCAGGATCAAAGCATAGTGCACACTTCACATTGACACTAGACAAACCACATCTGGTTTGGGTGCTCCCACATATACTGTCCATGACAGTCAGGGGACAACAGTCTCCTCTTCCTGACACACAGTCAGGAAGGCAGTAGTCACGCACACATGGTCTCTGCACACATACAGCAGTGCAAGATCAAATTATAAGGACATTTATCTCAGTTTAAATTGCTTACAGATGTGGCATATTGTATATTCTACAGCCAAAAATTTTGCTACTTCAGAGTTAGCATTCTGGAGAAACATCCCCAGGCCACGTAAACCAAATGACCTCCAGCTGGCTGAGGAATGGAGATGAAGCGGAACTTGAGATCCCATTCACTTTCAGCTTAGTCATTTATCCTAAGGCAAAATTTAGGAAACTAGTTTCTAAAGAAATTCTTTTCATCTGTGAGTTGCACATAGGAGGAAGACTGGCAACATTTGCACAAATAGATAAACACGTAAAAACACACTGACCCTTACACACTGCAAGCCCAAACACTTTTTGAAACAGGGGAAGAAATAATCTACCTCATTTTTAGCCATCTGCAGCCTAACTAAATATACGGACTAAAACTTCACATAATGCACGAGTTGTCCCTACCTACTTATGATATTTTTCATGTGTATATGTCCATGGTGATTTCTTTTTTTTTTTTGGATGTCACTTGGAATAGTAAGCCTGTGAGTTAGAAGAGTCATGTCCGTGAGGCTGTTGCTTCATTTTTCTATGTGAAGCTCTTAAGAATCCCTTGATCTAATGTCTAGCTATGTAAATGTTTGTTCCAGTTTGATCATGCAATTTCTAGCAAGTCCAACAGTGAACCAATACCTTTTTTGTTGAAGGAATCTCTCAATCTGTAGAACAGAATGGATGCTAGTAATTAAGGAGAAGACAGGCTCTGTTAATGCCATCCAGTCAATAGGCTACATAATTCTTTCCTTTAATCGACCCTCAGACAACATCCAGTATAACTGTTTAAGAAGATTAATCTATACGAAACAAAAACACCTCGGCTGTCCCTTGATGGAGAAATAAACCAGCAGATTCCCAAATTATCGTGCCCAAAACTCCTTTATCAAAGAGAGAAGCCTCTTTCTAGGAAAAATGGGGAGTCAGCAAAGGGTGTTCCTGTAAGGGAGCTGAAGAACTCTATTTAAACACAGGTTGGGCAGGTACTTCTTGAAGGCATGAGTTATAAGAAGAATTATTATAAATGCTGGTGAGTAACAAAATTATTTACTTAGTGGCCTTGTAGTGAAGTATTTTAAGAGTAGCAAAGCCACACAGTATTTCAGATATTTCATTATTATTTTCCAGTAATGTTGTTTTTGCATTACACATCTGATAGCTAAATGTGTAAAAATAGTCCATATTTTCAAAAACAAACAAACAGAAAAAAATGGGAGCAATATAATTTTAGGAAATTGTTATACTGTTAAAGTATATTGTTACTGAAAATACTGGGCACCAGACTGATGACAAAAATATATGGCCAAGATTCCCACCAGTGACTAGAAATACAAACATCCAGACTCAGGTGTGATGTTTCGATGAACCATCTGTAACTGGCAGTCTGCGCTGCCCATCCTGCTCACCTTTGGCTATGGCAGCAGACAGGGAGCAGTGGTCTGGAGTAGTAAACACTCTTCATTACTCTCCTGAAATTTAGACACAATGTAGGCTCTAATGTGCCTTGGCACCTAGAGTGGACAGTTCATACAGGGACCTGAGCCCTGGCCCCCATGTCCATAGCAATCACTGCACAGACTCTTTTAGACAACAAGGTCCAGTCTACAACAAAAGGAGTGTGAATGTTAATCTAAAGATGCAGTCAGTGAGGAATAATTACATTTTCTATAAGCACGGGCATATAATTTTTGCTAGCAGAGATTACAGCAGCAGGAGTGGGCTATTTCTGCTTTCTGTGGAGCCAGAGCCAAGCATGCTGTGACAGACTGCAATGCATAAACACAGGCACACATTTCAAAAGGTGCATGGACAGAGCTCTCTTCTCAGTCCCAAGTTCCGATTTCCAGCTGCAGGCCTCTGCATTTAGTAGTTGTCAGAGCTAAAGCTGGCTTTTTTACCTAGATCATCTGAGCTGCCTGTGGAAAGCAGGAAGGGGCTCTACAGTGTAATCAGCAAATGGAAAACAGTGTCAGTAAACGGAAACATTAGGAAGAAAGTAATTTTTGTTTATAAATTGTGAGCTTTTCCACTTTGCATACCTCTGATGTTTTACATAGAATATAAGGTTTTCAGAAATGCTTCCCTAGTAGATACACGTATGAAAGAAAAATAAACTACGATTTCATTTCAGTAATTTTGATTTTGCTACAGCACTGTCAAAGTAAGCTACTTATTTAAAATAGTTTGATAATTTAATACCTCTACTTAAAAAAAAAAAAAAAGTCCCCATAGCTCTGTAGCAATTCAGAAGACAGGCAGGAAAACCTTACAGCTCCTGTGCCACTACTAACCCCACATTGAACAGAAGACCCGAATGAGGACTTCTAGTGCCTGACTTTGAAGACTTTCTAAAGAACATTTTAGCTTAAACCAACCTAACTTCTGTCCAGAAGCTGTTTGGCCCATGGTAGCTTCTCCTGAAGCCATTGTGGCCCAGTGACAAAAATGAGTGGCAGGCAGCTGAATCCCAGCATGATGTCAATAAGGATCGCTCTTAAGGGGAGAAACACCCAGATAAATATGGATAAACTTCATTTGCAGACACTGTTTGTCATTAGAGCAGGGCAAAAGAGCTTGAGCGGGAGCCAATAACACTTTTCCTGTAAGCAAAATGCGCTGTGACTTTTTGGGATAAATGACATTATCATAGCAGTGAGAAGTCAGTGACATGTGGTCACTTCCACTCTTTCCATCAGAGCGAGGGCTTTGTCTTCCTTCTTCATCTCTCTCTCAAACACAATGTAACCCAATTAACACTCTATCTAACCCTTATCAGCACCTTCTTCAAATGACTTCTGAAAAGGAAATGAGAAAACATGGTCAGCTGTTTATAATGAGGAAGTTAAATAGTACAGAGTATTTTTCTGTTATTAGTGGGAAATAACTGACAGTTTAAAAAGTTTCCTTCTCTCCAGATACATGCAGGTACATTCACTGATGAGAAAAATTTGTGTGAACATATATATGCCCATCTCTACAAAAATAGAAAAATGTTTCTCATGGGCTACTCCGTGTTAACAAACATACTATATTTTAAAACCTAAGCATAATACAGTTCCCTTAGTTTATAGGTGCTCCAAAGAATGTGCCCAGAAAAAACACAAACAAAATAGCTCTATATTAGAATTATCAAATGTGTAGTGTCCAGAAATGGGGCTTTTGGGAGAAAGTTTAACCAGTACTATCCAAATTTATGTTGTGCTAAGGCTTAGAAATTGATGAAGTATGCACTGCAGGGCAACAAGACTACTAACATTTTAACAAAATTGTACATTTTTTTAAATTATAAATTTTGTGCTTAGAAATCTCTTTATCATCAGAAATGAAATCCATTGCAGCTACTTCCCGGTACTCTTTTGTTTCTGCACACTAAAAATCATCACGAGCCTAACTGCCTCTTTGAAAAGTTTCTGTAGACATCCACAGATACCAAGAAGCACTTGTCCTGTGGGTGTAGAGGTACCCCTCTCTCCTGAACACTCTGTGCTACAAGGAAGGAGGTTGGTTCAAACACAAAAGGACCAAAAAATCATATTCATTCTTGTGCGCAAGCTTTCTAGCCACCTTCCTACATACAGATATTGTGGGATGCTGGAGACTCTGCCAACACATTTGTGAAGAATGAGCCAGATCTCAGGACGATGCAGATAATAGGTTTTTTTTAAGTATATCACTTTCATTTAATGTCAACGGATAGAGGTGTTTTACTTAAGTGCACTGGACCAGTACTCCAGAGGTATTTTTTTTCCTTTCTTGTCTGAACTAAAAGAAACTACTTTAAATCTGGATTTGCTCCTTGCTGTCCCAGGGTTTGCTATTAAGAATTCAAGCACATCTGCATTTCTAACAGGCACTCTGTATCTCACCCCATGAATCAAAACCCCTTAACAACAATCAGTTTTAAGTTCTGCTCCATTTCATGAAAATTACCTCTAATCCTTCCAATTTTTTTTTTCCAAGGGACACCCTTTTCCTTTTTCCACTTTAATGACAATTTCTAGGCAGTTTTCAGGGAGCTTGACTGTCATGTTTGATTGCCCAAGTTTCATCATTTGGTTAGGACAACACTATTTTGTAAGGAATTTGACTACTTGAATTTATTTCACTGTCCAAAAGAATAAGCAGAAGCAGGCTCTGACTGGTTTTCTGGGTAAGGAGAGGTGCTCCAACCAGCCCTGGAGCACCCAGGCTGCTGCCCACCCAATACGCCACGGAGGGCATCTGCTTACAGTGACAAAGGGACTGCTAGTAAATGTGGTCCGTTGTGAAGGGCTTGAGACGACTTCAATATCTTTGTGTAAGTTAGGAAAAACCCCCATCTTTAGGTATTTCTTGAAGTAGAGCTCTAGATGTTATGTAGCTAAACACCTTTTGCTTTAAAGTCTTTGTTAATTCACTTCAAGTTTTGCAATAAAGTTTCACAGGCACCCTTGTTTCCAAAGGTACATTTTAAGGGTAGCATGTCATGCTGATTTTACTCTGTGCTTTCAGCCATAGTCTTGCTTCACTAATTGTGGGTTTTAAATATTTAAGGTGCATTGCTGTTGTGATCCTAGAACTGCAGCAAGAATTCAAAGGAAAAATTATTTTTGTCCTGGACAAATGAAGGGGACAAATCTGGAAAATGTAAAACATCTAATTGCCTCCTGGCTGTGAATAGAAAAATTGAATGTTACCTGTAATTAGAAATTACAGATTTCCATCAGTAAATTTGTGCTGTTGAGCAATAACTTTTCTTCTGCTTTACAAAGTAAAAGGAAAACTCTCAAATACTGAGAATACTGTTAAAGAAAGCATGTATCACTAAGCTAACTGAGTGGTGGGCTACTGTGATGCTTGCTATCAGGAAAAGTGAGCATAATACTCAATAATCAAGAAAGGAAAGATATTTTTTATACTTTGAATAACGTTATCTCCAAGCGAATTGAATGGTGAAGTGTCATTCTTTTATTTTATTGAAACTATCCAAATAATTTTGAAGGATTCTGCAACACCATATTAATGCCAACTTGACAATTTTTTCACCATAGTGAAATCATGATGGTCCTCTCTTCTTTCAACACTGACTCAAAAGTGCCTCAAAAATATTACAAGAAATCTGAGAAACATCTGTCTTGATGAAGTGAGGGGATTCAAAAGAAAAAAAGGTACACACAAACACTAATATGATCTCCAGAATGACTGCCCAAAGGGCGAGCTTTCGGTCTCAAGTAGGAAATACAAAGGTTACAGCTGGAGGAGCTGGAAGACCTCTTAGGTACCTTTCTCCCACCTTTACCCTCTCCAGAATGCATGGTGAAGAGAACAGAAGTCTGATTACTTGTTAGACTTCCTGGTTGATAAGCAAACAAACATGTATTTCCCATGTCTTTATTTGACAACTCTTTGTATTCACAGTTTGAAGCACATGGAGCCCATTGTGCGTACCTTCGCCCTTAGGTTCTTGCTTGACTTGCGGGTCTCCTGGGTTACTGAAGTGAAGCTGAAACCTCCAGCATGTTTTAAACACCACTGATTTGCAGTTGTAGGTCTGTAATTAAAAGCCATGTTTGAAATCTGAATTTAACAGACATCCATATATATGGCTTCAGGATGCTGCTGTTGTGGTTTGTATTACATTAATTGAAATGCTTCCCTTGAAGGGAAACTTTCTGACAGCTAAGTGAGTAAACAGCTTGGATTCCAGTTCCCTTCAATCATTCCATTCATGTGATACAGTAGGAAATGACTTTAAATCTAAACTGTCATTAAAGATCAAATCTCAAGGTTAAAAATAAGAAAAAGATATATTAAGTTTTTCGCACATTAAAAAAAAAGGTTCATGCAGAACTGTGTTTTAGTTGTGCCAACTTTGAAACAGATTGAAGCAACAACAGGCAGTACGCTACCGAGATGCAAAGAAGTCAGGAAAACTCGGTTAGATAGAATGAGGTAACCTTAAAAAACCCTGAAAAGTGCCCTTATCACCAAACATGTTTATTAAATTACGACTTGTGCCAGGAACATTTGTTGAATCTGCTGTAGATTTGGACAAGAGAGTTTTAGTATGAAACAAGTCATCAAGAGCTCCTGCTTACCGAATCAGAATTGTATAACACATTGAAATCCAGCGACTGTGTCACAGTTTTTAACTAAGAACAATTCACAACATCATTGCTTGCTGCATCAAGAGCCTTTTGTGTTTCACTTCTTTCACTTTTTACTAAGCAAGCAGACGAAACAACTTGTTGAAATGTCCAAGTGCATTAAAAAAAAAACACCCTAAAGATAAAATCCCCAGGTTAGGTCACCTGAAGCCCTGCAGTTTCCATTCTACCCACAGTACCCCAGAACATCCCCAACAGTCAGGGTGTATTCCTGACTCCACCAGGGAAGCCAATGCCTCCCCAGCCCCTGGAGGAGGGATTACAGACAGGATTATGTGGACCAGAGGAGAACAGCTTTTAGGGGTGCTAAGGTTTTATATTTCAGAGATGTTACAGCAGACATTGGGCTATGCCATGTGTCTTGGTGCTGTTTCAAGATCAAGCACTCCTAAAAAGATCTCCTCATCATGTAAGAACGATGGATGAAATTATTTGCCTGCACAGTAATTCGTGGTACTCATCCCCATGTTTAGGTTATCATTCTAGCTTTTTCAAGGCTAGAATAATTCCATTTTTTTGTTAACAAGTTGTTCACCTGAAAGCTTTATCTAAGACTCCTGTGCAGATTTGAAGGAAAGTTATGGCTGTATCTGTTACAGTAAAGCTATCAGAAACCAGATTATCTTTAGTCAGTTTTTATCTTGCACATCAGTTTTATTTTGTTGATAAATGTATGGTATAATTTGTTTTTCAAGTGTGAAGAGGGGATTTCTTTCTACTCTACCTAAATTAAATTGCTTTGAAGGAAATAGTTGCACTGGACTGTTGCAACTGATTTCTGAATCAGAAGAGAAGTAATGATAGCATTTTGAGCAGAAGATAATCTTAACTAGCAACACATGAAGTGCAAGTAGAAAACCCCTTTTATTCAAAGTATTACTTTAACTGTGATTGAGAAAAATGCTTTTCCAGAATATACCTCCTCTGCATTATACGCTGTGAAGTACTTTTAAAAGAAACTTACATACTTCATGTTAAAAGAGTTTCATTAGACAGATGTCTCCATCTACAGCCAAAGTACTGGAGCAAGCCAAATACCTCTTTTTTTTCACCCATCAGAAATCAGCCCTGAAGTGTGTCTCCCCAGAAGCTCACCTGCCTGACTGCACTGAATGATTTACGTCCTAATGCCAAGAACAACAAACACCAGCTTTTTAATTACATTTTGAAGTGAGAGGTAGCTGTAAAATTAAACTAATCATCAAACTGCACAAATCTGAGGGCTAATTTTTTTTTATTTTTTTTACTCGGCTTGCACATGTACGAAGTCTTGGACACGCACAAGATTTGCCCCAAAACAACTGTTGACTTGTCTTCTCAGGCACTTCCACTGTAAGCGCTTCACTGCACACACAGCTGAAACCACTATTTCCAGCCTAGGGGGATTTCAAAGTAAATCATACAGTTCTCAGCCTCTAACTGCAAGGTACCATTCATATTAACCCTGGAACAGATTGGTGACAAATCACCAAACTTTGAAAGGTCAGCAAGAGCTTTCTGTGTTCAAAGCTTTTTTCCCTAACCTATAACAAGAAATTTCCTCAAGGACTACTAGCACCAGGATACATAGTGAAGCAGGAAAATACACAAAAAATGACAGAACAGAAACATACTGCTGCTTTCTCAAAATGAAATCAATGTTTCTTGCTTCCTTAACTGGTAATAATATTCATAAGCTTCCCAGTTTTTGGCATGAAATTATGGGGACATTGACTGTTTTGATTTGCAGTGTGTTGACTTCAGTTACATCACCAAGGGGGGACCATAAAGCAACATTTCTTTATTACTCTGGAGGCATTGCCATCTATCTTACCTTAATCAGTTTGAGCACTATTTCAGGAATGACCACTACCATAACTCAGGAGCAATGCACCAGCACTTTGACCATTTCAAAGCTTAGAATCTATCTCAAAATCTTCTGCATTTCAGAACAACGATTGCTTACTGGGTTGACCAAAAAATATTTAACACTCAGCAAGGAAAGTGCAGAAACGTACCACCACTATTCTTTCGCCTTACTGATCAGGGAAATCATTACTATTGAAAGCTTATGGAGAGACTATTGCAAAACTTGAGATAAGACTAAAAATAAGTTATTTTTTTAATACAATAAAAGCCATTGAGCTTTACATTGCTAGCTGACAGATCATCTGTTGTAAGTGGAAGCCAATAAGCCTAAAAGAAAAATTGCACATTAACGCCCTGCAAGAGTTTGTGTCTGAGATGCCTTCCAACACAACTGTTTCAGATGAACAATAATAAAAGTTTCTTTTCATGTTTGAGAGCTTCATTCAAGCTTTGACAACCAAAAAATTACCCAACAAGTTGCACAGTATAAAATGAATGCAGTTACAGTTTTCTTTTATATATAATAACAGATCCTTTAGTTTAACAAGTCTCTAGAATAAACATATGTCATACCACAAAGAAAAGAAATGAAAAATTCTTCCCATTATCTTCTCTCTCTCCCCTACTCAACTACAAGAATATTAATTGCAGATGGCAAAGGAAAATGTCGTCTTTTATGTGCACAGCTGCCTAGTTATGTGGTGAACTTCAGGCACAAAGTAAAACTCCAAGTCATGATTCAATAACTAAACAACTTTCCACTGCTGCATGAACAGACTTTAAATCACAGAAATGAAGATTAAAAAAAAAAGTTTTCTGTATTTAAAATCATTAAGAATTTTCTTCCACTTCAGCACAACACTTGCTCAAAGTCCCAGAACAAATCTGTTTTGCTATAAAAATTGTTTCCCCTCATCTTGCACCCAAGGGAATATTGGAAAGGGCTTTATCCAAGGCACTGGCAGGAGTACATTCACTGAAATACTGCTTGGTGCAGTGATTTACACATCTGGCTGAAATATCCAACCACTGGATGTCACTGTTACTCCACACGAAGTATGCAAATACAGCCATGAGACCACCACCATCGTAGAGTAGCTGTCTACTAATAACTCTTCCAGAAAAAAAAAAAAAAAACAACAACAACAAAAAAAAAACAAAACAAGAAACCTTATAAAGTACAATGAATTTAAAATTCAGGAGGAACGCAAGGGAAAGCCATGCTGGGAAAACAAAGTCTGCAGTGCAAAAGGTGCTCAGTGGTGGCCTATATTACTATGCCAAATTTTGGCTTTGAAAGAAACTGAAGCAAAAGTTGGCTTTTCCCTCAAAATGGGAGAATAGGAGAACAGGTCCTTCTTCAAGCCCATTACATTTTTGAGCTCTGTAGCTGCAGACTGTTTCCAATTGATGCCCATTACATATAGCCATTGCTCTGCAGGTACTATTCCAGTTGGAAGGAGGCTGACTGACATGACTCATTTAGGTAACACCACCGAGAGACACATGCACATGATCAAAAAATTCCCATCAGTTCTCAGCTGGGTATCCTAACAGTGAATGGCTTTCAGTTCCATTAGTTTTCTCATGAGTAAATCGGTTTTCTGGTGTAAAGAGCTGTAAGCTGCTTTAAACAGCTTCACATTGCACTGCAAATGGAAATTTCACTACTTTAAAAAAAAAAGGAAGAAAAAGGAATGTTCATCTTCTCCCCTGAATGCAAGAGATCCCTTCTTGACCCCAAGTGATTTTCTCTTTGCCAGCCTTGAACATGAAACTGCTTTGACCTACGGACTAAGGCAAAACCCTGTTTCTTTTTCCTTTTGTGTATCATGCTTCACCAAGCAATTGCTTCACACTTATTTTAACTTCCTCACCTGGCTGTCTCTACTATTTCCAGTAGCCCTTGAAAATACATAATTAACTCAGCTCCAACATCACCTGCAAGGAGCAACATGAGGATTTCTGTAGAATCTGAAAAAAGATATTATTTCAATTTAATGTATAACTAGTTGTACTTATCCAAAAAGTATGCTCCTAGCAAATGTTAAGTCTGTACTTTAAAAGCCAAAGTAGTCCTCATTTGTAAATGTTAATGATTTATTCTCAGTAGATTCATCCTACTTCTTTACAATCATTTCAACTTCCATTTCAAGCTTCATCTGATGATTTTTGAGACTCTTACTTCTTTCAAATTAAAAGTAAGGGTTAGGAATGAAAATGAAATCAGAAGTTCATAACGAGAGTTTGAAAGGTGTCTAAAATATGCAAGTACAAACAACAAAATTCTGTCCCTAAATACCCTTAATTATAGTGCCTAATTTGACCTCGTGTATGTGACAACACAGCAGAAAAATAATTTTTAAAAGTCACCTACACATTTTTTCAGTTTTTCTTTCCAACTAAATATATACAACATTATTGAATTTGTTTACCCTTGTTAAAATAGGTTCTCTATATTGACAGTTACTATGGGGAAACTCCAACTCTACTGAGATACAGATTAAAATTTAGCACAGTTCCTGAATTTCCAGTCAATATACGAATCTGTTACTATAGTTAGATGTTATACGATTTTATGGTCTTTCTGCTCAGGTACTATAATTTGTTATGCTTCTGTTTAAACATAAAGCCGTAGAAAAGCTTAGAAACATATAATCTGTACAACTGGGAAGATGAGAATGTCTGTGACTCAAAGATAGAAAAAGCATATAGAATGCCTTAAAGATGGTCTGTTCATTTATTAAAATGCAGTGGAAAATGCCATTTTAATGAAACAAATCGATGGATTTCCAGAGAACTAAAAAAGCGGAGTCCATACACCTTTTTCACTATAAAATGCAGTGCTGATTTCCAATTTAAACATGACAGAAAAAAAAGGTGGGGTCAGGAATAAAATGACACTGAACACTCCTGGAAATTCTTTGAAAGTCAGAAACATGGGATATAAACAGTCACAGTGAAAATATTTCAAACACAGCTTTTTATCTATCTTGGTGGCTCAAGATGAGAGGAGATGAAAAATAATCAGAGTTAACCTTTGCTGAATGGCTCATCAAACCCGGCTTGCCCTTGAAACGGGCAGAACACACAGACCCAGTGTTTCACAAGGTGTACATGGAGCCTAAAGTACCATGGGCACAAACTCTGACAGCCTGTTTTTGTGACTATGATATTGTCCACAGTTTTTTAATGAAATAGAATTTGGAGGAATCACTTGTATCAATGCAAATCATCCACTGGAATAACAGATTGTAAAAGGCAGGCAACAATATGGCACATCACGTTTTGTTAGGTTTTTGTCTGTAGTTTACACTTGTTTGACTTCTCTTTGCACTTATCGACTAGTCAAATAAAATGTGGGTCATTCAAAACTGCAGTCAACAACACAGACTCTGCCACCAACAGTGCTTTTAACTTTAATAAAAAGGCAGAAATTTGTCACAGAAGATTCATGAAAGCAAAAAAAACCCCAAACAACCAAACTCTGAAAATGTCTTTCTTTTGTCTTCAGATTGCTATGACGATGAAGCCTTGATGAAAGAAGCAGGGGGGCAGTGGCACCAGGGGAAGAGAAGCCCTGATAACTGGAAGACCTCACATGGTATATTACCAGATGGTACAAAATACTGAAATTCCGCAGATGGTACCTTGAGGCATTTCCTGGCCTCAGACAAGTCCTAGTTTGAAATTTTTTCCCTTTAATCTTTCTTCACTGACTTTAAAGGATTCCCTTTTTCACGGTGGGTTGTGAAGCAGCTCCTGGTGCTGCCTGCCGCAGAGCAGCTCTGACATTGCAAGGGTATATTCTTTGATGAACTGTAACGAAACCCAAGTGTGAGGCTGCATTGTGTTCAGCCTTCATAGTGTAATTGCTCATTAAATGGAAGGTAAACATTTTAAGAATTACAATTTCCATCCAATCATTCAAGTTACAAAAGGACAGACGTTCCTCACAAAGTCAAATAGCATGGCAAGGTTATCCGTAATAGCGATTTTACAGTACAGCTGTCAGCATTCAGAGATCATCTGTTTACCAACAGGTGTCACTGTCACTATCGGGCTTTTCCTGAAGCAGAGGAGAAAACTGAAGAATGACAGAATCACTCACAGTGTTTATGGCTTAGTCCATTCAACAAATGCTGATACAGCAGAGATGACCACTGCTTTCAG
This sequence comes from Pterocles orientalis, assembly GCA_011057875.1. Lineage (NCBI taxonomy): Eukaryota > Metazoa > Chordata > Aves > Pterocliformes > Pteroclidae > Pterocles > Pterocles orientalis. The sequence goes on along the minus strand of WKFP01014316.1, from coordinate 746,078 downwards.
ACACACATTTGCAGCGGCATCACTTGTTTACACAAGAATGAAAGGGGGAAAGTTCAGTGGCAAAGGTGCCAGAACTGCACAATCATTTAAATACTGCAGGGGCTGATCTTGCAAATGCTTCTGATCTTGGTGCTTATTACTGTGATTACCCTTACTAAAATTAATGGAAGTAGTCAAGCAAATAAAGCTTTTATATGCCTTAAATTGCCTGAGTCTTGAGGTCCGCAGGTACATAAATGTAGATCATTACACCCACATGGAGTCCCCTGACTTCCCAAAAAAACCTCTATTTAGGTGAAATCATCTGCCCACACTGTTCTTTTTTTAAAGATTAGAGATGCAGTTTGTGGACTAACATACCAGTTAATTTCTCTGAACTTCAACAAGACACGATTTGCTTCTTGTTCAGACAGATAAGGAGAAGCTGACATAAAGATCCACTGTAAGTGCCAAAGTATAATTGATTATGTTTGACAGAAGTGTGAATACAGCCACCTTCCAGAAATTTTTTTGTGACTGTAAGGAAACTCTACTTTCATACAATCATAAAACCCACTACTACAATTTGCAATTAATATTTAATTTTGTAAGGGTTTTTTGTGCTTTTCATTTGGAATCTGCAGTCTTTTAGACTCACTGCTGGTCACTCTCACCAAATATTTGTCTTCAAACTTCCACTTTACACAGAAACCAAGGATCCAAAGGCTAAAGACCACAAAATTTATACTGGTGTCTCACTGTGACACTGTTTTGTACACCTGCCCCTGCCCTTCCTCTGCCTTTCTGCCTTTTCAGGGTTTACACAAAACTTGCAGAAGTTTCAAAGTAACCTAACATACAAAAGCTCAGAGTGATGGTAAGGTGTTAGATCCAATCTTACTGCTTTCAGAGTTAGTAGAAGAAATGCAAGTAAAGACGACCTCAAACACAAATTCTAAGACTCAGTTTCATCATTAAAGCACCCCTTAAAATGGACCATGTGATATTGTTCTGACTAATTGCACCAGAAATTACAGATACTGTATTGGTTTAATGGTTTTTTATCCATTTATTTTAGGCAATTTTCATTTTATCAATGAGATTAGGACTTCTTGGGAGATTGCATGCAATATTCAATCTGGTAATAGCTCACCACCTGGAAAGCTAATTGCCATGCCTATTGCTTGTTGGATATTTAATCCTGCTCTTATATTAGACATGATACATTGGCACACCTTAAAGCTGATATTGGATTCACTTTGGATGTGAATTTTCCACTGGTTTCTGTAATGTATGCCAGACCAGTCCTTCTATGGTGTAACTGTACCAAACTCCACACGGTACAATGTAAATGCAAAGCTTACTGGCAACTACTCAAAGAACTCTTTTTCTCAAAAAAACACAACTGCAAAATGAATGGAACCTGTCACACCAAATTAAACACATAATAAATGCATAAGAAGCCTGCTTTCATCTAGGCATAAAATATAGATGCTCCCAATGGGATGCTGAGTCTCTGCTGATTTGCAGCTAGGGAGAAAGTGTGGGCCCATCTAAGTCCCAACTCCAGTGGCACAGAAACCAGCTAACAACTCTGGAAACCAAGCTACCCAGTAGAGTACAAAATACTGAGAAATCAGACAGTTTTCTCAGGCCACTAAGCCATGGGGATCATTCCAGGTGTGTTGAAATAGTGCTCACCATGCCTTTTACTTTAGGATTAGGAGACTTCTGTTGTTGGTCCCCTTTTTATCTCTTGTGAGAGAGATAATGTAACTTTACAGTTAGATGAGAAAAGTTGTATTCATAGGTATGACATACACAGTATGTGTGAATATGCATGACTGACAAGTATATTGTAAAATCTTTGAGGCAAGAACCACGTCTTCTATGTTTTGCACTATTTTACAGTATCAAAGTACTGTAGGTAACAATAATTATCATAAAAATCTCTAAAAACAGCCGGAAATTTCTTGGTATTGCAGAAAACAATTGATCGCGTATTCTTTTTCTTGGAAGTGAAAGAGCTGTCTAAGAAGAATCTCTAACAATTCACTTTCAATACAAATGGGAATTAGTGGTAAAATTCTGCTTCTAATGCCATGTCAATATTTGGAGAGGGCAAATAGACTGACTGTATGTCAGTTAATACAGCATCAATCCCAGGCAACAAAACAACCAACCAGAAAAAATAAGATTAAAAGATTATATTGGATTAATTAGTAGAGAATTAAAAGTTAGGAATTTAATTATTCAATTTAACATGATACTATGGAAAATGTATTTTGTCAGAGAAATCCTGTTTCATTCTTTGAGATTATTTTAAATTCGGGAGCTGACACAGGAAACTGTCTTTATATACATCATATTTCAACTTGGTAAAGCATCTTAGTTGTGGCTTTACAGCATTTTGACTGAAAAAATCAAAATCTGTCTCAACAATACTCCTTTAAGAAATCATCCTAGATTGGTGCCATGCCATATTCATCAATGATTCCATGAAGTGATAGCTGATGAGAAAGACAGGTAGCAGGTGGACTGCTTGGTAAGAGGGACCAGTTCAGGCAAAATACATGTCAATGTAGCCACATGGAGATTCAGGCATTTGGGGACGAGATGCAAGTAACACTCCTAAAACAAGGAGGAAGGATTATGGAAAATGCTAACTTTAAAAAGGACAGAAGGTCAGCAGAGACAGGCGATTTAGCATGACTTTTCAGTGCACAATGCTTACAGTCACATGGACTTGATAAACCAAAGACCAGGTAACATTCAGAGAAGATGGCTTTACCTCTCTATACGGCATGATCAGGTCAGTGATGGAATAGTGTTTACATTTCTGCTGCCCATTCTTTTAAATTTGTAGGCATGGGAATAAACAGCTGTGAAGCTGACTTGCATTGCATTTATCTGTTCTTTCATCACAGTTTTTTTTTGAATATGTATATTACATATTTTTAATGCAATGTTGACTGTTCAAAATGGTGGGATGCCTAGTCTTAAAAATGTGTAAACTTTGAAAGCTGGTAAACAAACTAGTCATGCTAAACTGGCTACTTTTGTATCTCAGTGTCTACTGGACTCCCTCGACAAAAACACTCCTGAAATATGTCCCAGTGTGTGCTGTCCATCATTTAAATTTACAGGAAGGTTTACAGGGGAGAATGGAAAGAAAATTTAGGTGCATCAAAACTGAGTTTACACAAATAATATACCACTACAATATCTATTGAAGGCAGTCATACATGTTATAATGCAATGCCCTGTGAAGAGAGATAACCAAGGCAACTTCTAGCATCTAGTGTTCCTCTTCAGTACAGGATAGTCACACAGGGACAGTTGGCTTTGGAAAGGAGAAAAGCCACATGAGCATATTTGTGTACCTATACTAATCACTCTCATGAGAAATTAACTAGAATGGGCATAGTGCTAAAATGATGCAGCTACAATGCTGCTAGTTGCACTTGAGCCAACACCTTTGCATTGAGCTTGGCTGTTAGAGTGATTTTATGCAACGTGTTACAGGCTGCGCTTAGAGGAAATGCTACTGATTTTCCCCCCCCAAAACCCATGGTGATTACAGGAGTGTTACCACTTTATCATATAAAGGAAGAAAAAATACAAAAATAAATGAGATAACTGGTGAACGTTCAGGGGGTGCCTACATGGCTGAATGATTTTGAGCAAGTTTTGCCTTGTGCTCTGGGGCACAAGACAGCTCCAGTCCGTAAGCTCTGCGATAACACAGTTTTTGAGCTCAGGCTCAAAGGTTTGCTGAGAAACAGAGTGTATTGACTGTGCATGGCATAGTACTAATGCAGGCATAAGAATTTTGAATTGGATATAGCTCCTAATCTGATTTGTCAAGATACAGGTCAAGTTTGACCACTCAACATTTCCCACGTAGGCAAGTGCACAGCATATCAGTAGTAATGCCAGGAACAGACATTCATTATTTGATATTTCATACCAAGATAAAACTAATACCCATTGTGCAGAAGAACTTAGAATTCATGTATTACACCTTTTGCTGAGCATATCTTAGAAAAAATATACATTTTTTAAAGAAAGCTACATAAAAAGCAACTTGCTGTATGCGGACAGGGAAATAAGTATGTCTAGCAAAACCACTGAACAACTTTAAAATAAATTCTTCCTTGTTTATATTATTATTTTATACAATATCAAAATAATAATAAAATTATTTTCTATTCCATTGTTGCTAGAACTCTAAGTAGAGTTATTAAGCCATGAATGTTAACCTTTGGCTTCCAGTGAAAGACTGTGAAGCATTTAGATGTGAAAAAATATTTTTTGCAACTTGTAGCATGACTTATCATCAAACGTTATACCATTGAATCAGGAAACGTTTCTACAGTTGACTGCATGCCCACTGAGAAATACCCTCTGCACAAAACTCTGTCCAAGCAGGCATGCAGTATCTACTCAAGCAGCAAAACAGTGCACATCACAGCTTTGCAAGAAATAACCTGATATGACAGAGTATGCTATAAAAATATACCTCTCCAAAAATTCAACAAAATGCTTTAATTTTATTAAATCCTGAAAAGATATTAAACCACCAGCAATAGGCTATTATTTCCGGTTATCTTGTGAAAGGAAGGAGAAAACCACAACTGTGATATAGCTATTGCATTCTCTCTAATGGAGAGAAGCTTTTCAAGATAGATTTTATGCTCCAAAGGGTCTGAGGGGTGAAAAGGAGGAATACTATTTCAGATCATTTCTAAAACATGCTGAATTCAGGGGAAAAAACAACCCAATCTTCAAAATATGAAAAACTCAGGATCTGCAATGTTTCCATCCTAAAGCAATCATCAACATCATCAAATCTTACAATGGCCTTATCATTTGGTTTTCTCTCTTTTACATTTTTCTATAACTTTGTTCATGAATTTTATAGTATTTTAGAATTTGAATCATCATCACTCTAGTTTTTCACAGAAAACGTCCTCCAAGGTTTCTATTGTATCACTGAAAGTCAGAAAAAATTATTCAATTAAAAAAATGTAAAATATAGTTTGCATGTCATTGCTCAAAAAGTTTAAAAGAAAAAGTGGTAGTCTAGGTCATTCATATAGGTCAGCCAACATAGTAAAAATACAACAAATTATTTGGTTTCAGTGCTCAGTTATTTCACACATTCCTAGTTAGTGTTAGTTTTCCAGTAGAGGAGGATAGACAACAGTACTAATTCCAACTTTAATTAACAATTTAATGAGTAATCTGAAGGGATAACAACATTAATTAAATTCACATAATACTAAATTGAAAGTTGCTGTAAGCCCTAATGGGATTGGGAATATAATAAAAAGGAATGACAACTCACCGATATGAACCCCTCCCCAGACCTGAGGATCATCCTATATCGGTGTGCTCTATAAACAGCTAATCGAAAATGAAGATTTTAATTTCTCGACATCACTATATTTTATTAAAGTGTGCTTACTCTGATGTAAAAAGTAATAATAACGGTAATACATAGACACAGAAAGAAACTCTGTCTCACATACAGTAAAAGTGAAATAAAAAGATTTGGCAAAAGCATCTTGGAACACACACAGAGTAGGAGATTTTGATGACACTTTCCCAAGGTAAGTTCCAAAGAAAACAACATGGTAAAATTAGAATCATAGAATCATAGAATCATAGAATCATAGAATCATAGAATGGCCTGGGTTGAAAAGGACCATAGTGATCATCTAGTTTCAACCCCCCTGCCATATGCAGGCCCGCCAACCACTAAACCAGGCTGCTCAGAGCCACATCCAGCCTGGCTTTGAATGCCTCCAGGGATGGGGCATCCACGACCTCCCTGGGCAACCTGTTCCAGTGTGCCACCACCCTTTGGGTGAAAAACTTTCTCCTAATCTCTAACCTAAAACTCCCCTCTCTTAGTTTAAAACCATTCCCCCTTGTCCTATCACTATCCACCCTTGTAAACAGTCGCTCCCCCTCCTGTTTATACGCTCCCTTCAAGTACCGGAAGGCCGCAATGAGGTCTCCCCGGAGCCTTCTCTTCTCCAAGCTAAACAAGCCCAGTTCCCTCAACCTTTCCTCATAGGAGAGGTGCTCCAGCCCTCTGATCATCTTAGTGGCCCTCCTCTGCACCCGCTCCAAGAGCTCCACGTCCTTCCTGTGCTGGGG
>WKFP01014316.1:718654-739911 GCA_011057875.1 Pterocles orientalis | reverse complement strand
CACTTCTCCAGCCTGTCCAGGTCCCTCTGGATGGCTTTCCTTCCTTCCAGTGTGTCGACAGCACCACTCAGCTTAGTATCATCCGCGAACTTGCTGAGGGTGCACTCGATGCCATCGTCTATGTCATTGATGAAGATGTTAAAGAGCACCGGTCCCAAGACGGACCCCTGAGGGACACTGCTCGTGACTGGCCTCCATCCTGACACAGAACCATTAATCATAACCCTTTGGCTGCGTCCAGCCAGCCAATTCCTAATCCATCTTACAGTCCATCCTTCAGATCCATACCTCTCCAATTTAGAGAGAAGGATGTGGTGAGGGACCATGTCAAAGGCTTTGGAGAAGTCCAGGTAGATGACATCCATTGCCCTTCCGAATGCCCACCAAAGCCGTCACTCCATCATAGAAGGCCAGCAGATTGGTCAGGCAAGATCTGCCTTTGGTGAAGCCATGCTGGTTGTCTCGAATCACCTCTTTGTCTCGTATGTGCCTTAGCATAGCTTCTAGGAGGATCTGTTCCATGATCTTCCCAGGCACAGAGGTGAGGCTCACCGGCTTAATTATGTCTTAGAGAGGCATGTGCATTATAACTTTTTATGAAGAATCTGAAATTTTGGTTATATGTTGCTGTATTTACAGAACTGATTTCTAAATACGTATGACTTTGCTGATTCTACACTTGGAATATTATATGCTGGTTGAAGCTTCTCCACGCTGATGAATGTGAGCAGTTTTGGAGGAAATGCACAAAAGTGGTTGAAAAAGTTCATTCATATGCTCATTAAAAAAAAAAAAAATAAAATCAGAAAGGTTGATGAGAAGAGGACAAAATCTAAAATTCCATATCCAAATGTGCATGTCGAAGAGGGGGTGGTCAAGGAGATAGAAGCAGACGTAATTAAAAATAACAGTACTCACATTTCTAAAACTAAAACCAGATATTGCTAAACTAGCCAGGCTGATGTCTTTCCAACCATTAAATTCCTCCATATTGTGCTACATTTAATTGCATCCATTATCTAAGAATTAATATTAGGTAATAGACTTGTTATCTTCTTTATTAGTGCTCATTATGCTAAGCTACACTGCTGTATTGGACAGCTGCTATTCCTATTTTATTTAAATTTTGTATACTAAATATCTTTAATCCATTCACTGCTGCCAAACACTAACAAAAGGAAAGAACTCCAGGAAGGGAAACTGAATTTAAATATCTAAATGAACACAATCTGTTTAATAAAGTATTATCAAATAACAAAGAATAATCCTGCTTCAACAAAGGAGAAGGGCGGGTGGGATAGATCTTTTATATCATAAATATCTATCAAAATGAGATTATGCTAAATCAGTTCTTTAAAGGGTTTATCCTTTAAAGGCTTTAAAGGATAAAGTTTAAATCGTGCCCCATATTTCACTAGACCCTTAAATGTTTATATCAAAAAAGGTGTTGTTGCAATGATGGCCAGACCAAGTTGTTATTGTAAGGAGACATTTGGAAATGGGACCATGACAACCAGTTAGAAGACAATTCAGGTCTTGTTATTTTAATGTAAATTTTCTTGTGAAAAAAAATGCTTTTTCAGAAGTATGAACTGTTATGCTATTAATTAATTTTGGTTATATATTTTTAAAACTATTTCATGTGTTCTGCCTGATGACTTGCAGAAAGACAGTTTTGCCACTAACTTGGTATATTGCCATAACTTCAGTCTCATGCTTACGTTGAAATGCCAGTGACGATACTGAGCTGTATTCAAAATAAATGAAAAGAAAAATCAGTATAATAGTCTGATTCTTCACTTCACCATAGAACAACTCTTGGCCACAGTAAAACAATTTAAAGCACCTCTAGAGTCAACGTGTCAGCTCCAGAAAAATCAGCTATAAATCTGTAGCATTTGTTGCTATGATCACGTGGGAGATATCGCTTGAGGAAAGTGGGGAAGAAACCAGGCTCATTTATACCTGACATTGGTCACAAACAGACCAATTTAGCTAGACCTACCTCACTCCTAAGGATTGCAGGGTCTTGATTCTCTCCTGTGATAAACTGTGTGCCATGATCTAACCTGTCCCATGGTAAAACCAGCACAAAGTGTAGTAAAAAAGCATACATCTTTGCCAGGTAACTCAGCTCTCTTCAGCAAGGGATGTGGTATTTTGCTAACACAATTCATTTATTGACAATGGCATTTTATTTTTGTTAATTTACAGGTTCCTTATACTGAGACTGTCTGAACAAGTGGAGGAAGAATGAGCATCAACATAACACCCCTGAGGAGCTGCACAGTCAGCTGGTGGGTACCACTACAAAGAGGGGTAATGGAGAGATGGCAACCCATGGCTTCAGTTATTTGGAAGCTTTTGACTTTGTCAAACCAAATGGCACACAAAGGACTAACTGCATTTTTTTCCGGTACACAAAGAACAAAAGTGTCAAAGATGAAGCACTAGAAGTCAAGAGTATATGTGTTTTCTATGTATAACTTACTGAAACTGACGACTAAAGAAAAGAAAAAAAACATATATTTGAAACTTAACATGATTTCCTACAATTATTTTTGAAACTAATAAAATTAGTGCTAAGTCTTTGATAGAATATTTTTTGCCAAAAATATATTTTTTAAAATTTTGATTAAATAAACCACACTTTAAAATTAACGAAAGAATCAATAACCTTTTAAAAAACATTAGCGTCCAAATGGATAGTGAAAAAGACCTTCTGGTTGAGTGTGTGTACCTCAAGGTCTTAACACTGATGTCCTGCCCTAGCTAAAAGCGTGATTATGTCAGAATTAATCCCAACAACAAAGTCCAGGTTGGAGCTGTATTTTGAAGGTGAGTTGATAGAGACAAGGGCCTCGAGAAATCAAATTCAGCCTAATTAAGTGACTTTCTGTTGACTTCTCTGTCCTCTATCCCACTGCCTATCACCTACAGAGGGTGATAGGAGAACTGAACTCACGAGTTAAGCGTGCCAATCAAATACCTGAAGTTTGGGGTGAATGTGGGCATTATACCAGCTGTTTCTTGGTGCGCAAGACATGACACTCAAGCTTTGCATAATCACAGAAAAAAAATTTATACACTTTACTCACTATTAGCTTTTATCTGAAGTCAGACTTGATGGTAACTGAGGCATTTGGGATGACAGATTTGAGTTCAGATGATGCTCTACAGGATATTATCATATGCCTAACCCCTCCCTGTCCTCCTCTCCAGCTCCCACACATAAGGTTTTTCTGTTTTGTTCTTGCACAGTAAGTGCCCAGCTTTAACATCTTTCCAAATAAACAAATGAAGAGACATAGATGATTGGCATTGGCCCTCTACTGCTTTTATACTACTGTGTTGGTAAATACAGTTGCTGTTCCCTCCTCAATTCACAAGCTTGTAGAAATGATTCAGGTTTTCTCTTTAAACATATGTTTATTACTCCAGGCTCAAGTAAACCGAATGATACTTTCAAAAATCTGTGATCCAGAAGCTCATTCAAAAGCTCTCCCTGAAAGCACAATAAAAGCAGTCATTGTTTTCCTCTGGGAGCCCAAGTTCTCCAAGACGCAAAAAACAGACAACCAGAAACCTAGGAAAAGATTCCCTAATTTTATCTGCAGGATAGGTAACGAATCAACAAAATGGTAGGGGCTTTTTTGGTAACTTTTTTTTTAATTATTAGAAAATTATTTGAAAGAGTGAAATGACAAGAATTTGCCTGTCAGTCCATATACAAATAACTTCAGCATACTGTGTCACAAGTAATAGCTTGAGGACCGTAGGATGTCAGACTTGGAATACTTATGACCAGGCCCTACAGAATATGCAGCTACATTTATGAAACCATCCAGTTCTTTTATGATCAGTTATGTTTATTCTTACTTCTAGCAAAATGATGCACGGCTGAAATTCCTGGGACTCCTTCCTTCTTCCTAATTTCACCTGCAGCTTTCAAAACTACTGAATAGCCCCCAAACCATGGCACACTTCCCCTCAGTGGTGTGAGAGCAGAGCTATCTAGCAGAAGGGCAACGGGGGAAAGGAGACATTTCTTAAATTAATATTTTTGCTTGCTGCTGTTCTCTAATACTTTTAGAGATGTGTGGGGACAACCTAACCCCCTCAGATCACCTTATTTTCGTAGAATTTGTTATTGCCCAAGTAAGCTGGGTTACTTCGAATTATTTCCACTCCCTTCACAGGTCTGCTGCAAGACTTGTCACAGTAAGAAGCATTCAGATAAGCAAAACATGACTTCCCAACTGATCAAATTATGTAAAATGCTACCAATATCCTAAACACAGAAAAACTGTTTCTTTAATACTCCATTCTGACAGTCCACCACAACTGCATCCGTTTCAAAGGCTTCTGCTCCCCACACAGAATTAAAAAGCTGCTCCAGATGTCCTTTGAACAAGAGCTGCCATCAGTGGGATAGGAACACAAGCAGGCTGGGGGCTGGTATCAAACAGTTCCCCAAAAGAAAGATTATGAAGCAACCAAGGACATCTAAAGAGAGAAATCTAGGCTGAGAACTATTTGAAGAATTATCTTCAGAGAGATTTCTTCCAGAAAATATATCAGACATGCTATACACTATAAAGCATCTTCAACCAGTGCGGTCCAGGGTGCATACATATTCTTATTAGCATTTTGCTCCCAATGTCCCATCATAATCTCCAAACACTTCCCTCCCCCCTATAAGTGTGATGGAACAAAGACACTCTATTTCAAGGTAGCCAGGTTGTTTCTGGGACATGTACATGGTAAAAGGTACAAAGGGTGACAAACTGCCAATCAGTCACAACCTATTGAGGTTGTGACATGTCAAAACTTTGTGTCCCCAGCAAACCTGTCCCTGAAATCTAGTGTGTGGTGGTGTCTTTTTTTTTTAAAAGCAATAAAGTCAACCAAAAAAGTCTGGTTTCTCGAATAAAACACTTTATCTAATGTAGCCAGAAGTAAAAATGCTCACAAACAAAGGAAACACATAAAAATGTATATGGAACAGTCAAGTTAATTTAAGTGTGGTGAATGTATCAAAGCATATCTGGGAAGATTTTGGCAGCTCGATACTTGGACTATGTCACATTGCAAACATACTAATAAGGACTCATCAAAAGTAGTTGTTCTACTAAAAAACGCATTTTTTTGTGTTCAAGATCAAAAGTTCAAGTACAAAGGAAACTGCTTGCACGCTGCACCTCAGTTAGAAATTATTGAATCTTAAAAGAACAAAACAGCAGTGACAGCTCCTCTCTGCAGGGACTGAGATTCATTTTAACTTTTGTATACCAGTGCACATTTATTTAAATTTTCACAGAGTAATGACTGTTGTGTTGTTTCACTTTTTTTTTTTTTTTCTTAGAGAAAGTAAGTTTTGTCTTAACATGGGGAGGAAGCGAAGCAAAGACTTTCTTCATGTTCAGATGGTGGTAGTGTAGGTGCTGGCTCAAACTTTTGTGCCGCGTAATGTGCTCATGCTACAGTGAGGAAAGATGTGCCACAGTCGGTACGTATCTGCCTTTCTTTGGTACTGTGCTCCAGGTCACCTCTGTGAAGAAGTGAGTGGCACAGTTGAACGTTCTGAGGTGGTTTGCAACAACAGCAGCAATATTTGGTGAGTTAAGATCTGGCTTAGTTTTGTGACATTTCTGCTGCCTATATAATTTTATTCAGTATCTCCACATCAACTCATGCCTGCTCAAACTGTAAACAACTCTTTGTCGTGTCTTTTTCTGTTTCACGAGACAAAGACCAATGTGGGCCCACAGGTTTCCACTGGGATCATAATGGCACTGAATCCTCCTGTTTGGCCTTGCAACTTCTTGTCAGTGGATGATAACTATGCTTACTCTGGATTTTCTGATGTTCAAATTAATTATCATTGTCCAATCCCAGGCAGAACAGCAAGCTATAGTTCCATCACCAAACCAACTCTTGTTGGTCTCACAGCTGACTGTCTCGCAGGGATGCAAAGAGCACAATGCACTATTGCAGGAATGATATTCCCTCATACGAAAGTTCTGCAACAGGCAACAAATACCTGTACTTTCCACTGTGGTCTGCTTCCCACACCCATCACTGAATATTTAAAGGGCTCATAACTACTACTTCACTGTATGCAACTGGTCTGTAAATGCCTGTATCATCTGGGGACTTTAATTTACTATCGTTGTCATGCATCCCTCAGATGATCTTTCCAACATAGCACCCTTGGCTGCTCTAGTAGTTGCTTTGAAAGAAGGAATATAAAAGTAATGGTCACACATACTCTAAAACAAAGTATCCCAGCTCATTTTTCCAAAACAGAAGCTTCTGCTGAGGAAGTGGTGAAGAGACTGAAAATGGTAGGAAACAAGTTGGAGATAGTGGCTGGACACTTAAACAAAACATAAAGGAGAAGATGGAAAAATCGTAGGGAGTTTGAACCTCCTCACCTGCCATACCATGAAAGCCAGCTCTGTTACAGCTTGGCACAATGCTGTATGCCTGAAGGTAATATTAGGACAGTGGGGTGCCAGCATACTGCTACAATTAGTTTCTGCCACTGCAAAATTGTTGTAAGAAAGGCTTACCTTAGAAAAAGATTAATATATGAAACAAATCCAGCATCGTAACACAGTTAGAAGTTATGCACTACCAGAAGTTTTACCAGTGCAATATTTTTGTGCATTGATGAGTACTTGCAGGTGGCAGTGCTTGGACTTGGTACTAACATGGAATTAAAAAGAAATAATGCAGGCTGTATCTTCTGAAATCCTAGAAGAATTGATGTGAGGTATCCAGTTATTATGGAACATCCAATATATAACCTAAAGTAGCCTAAAAAATGCTTATCACAAAGTAAAATGCTGTTAAAAGCACATTAGCATGTTTGACTTCTTTTGCTTTCAAAGTCTATTGACTTATTGACTGTCCAGGAATATGAATCCAGACTTCAGTATAGAGTAATTACTAGGGAATATTATGATATATTTTACTCAGTGTACTAAGATATCACAATGCCAGTAACATATGAAGGTAACTCCTAGATTTGCAATGGCAGTTTCTAAACACGTTGTTGCATTTGTCACTCAAGAAACTGTACAATCCCCAAATTTAAAGTAATTGAGAATTCATTCTGGATCACAGCTTTTACCCAGTTATTTAGTGTACAGGGAACTCACTGGGGTTACACGATTCCTGACATAAACATGTACAGAACAAATAGCGCTATATTAAGCTGTAGTACAAATATTTGGCTCATTGCTTCATGATTCACGGATAGTTTAATGATGGAAAATATGCTCCTTTTGTGTTTCATTAACCTTCTCGTTGCCTTGGACATAAGTCAACTCTAAAAATGAAGTAAAAGTGTGAGGTAAAAAAACGAAATTAAACTATCACTACAATTTAGTCACAAACCCCATCAAATTCAGAACTGATGAGCAAATGCTGGTTATATATGTCACTTTACACTAGTATTAATCAAAATATTTATACTCTGCAATTGTGTGAGTCGGCAAGCATAAATCTTGTTGTGAGGAAAAATATGTCAAGAATGTACTAGGGATTGTAAAATGGAAGTATTAGCAGTGTGCTTCTCATCCTTCCGAAAGATGTCTAAATTATCAGCAGTAAGAGGTCTCTAAGCAGGAACCCCAATATTCTTTTGCTTTTAAAAACATCATGACGCTGAATGCCTTTAAGGGCTAAATTTAGTGCTGTGATCTGGTGAGAATCTGGAAACCCTCAGATCCCACTCCTCCAAGGCAGTAAGACACAATACTTAGAAGAGATGACATTTTAACACACAGAAGAGCTGCTATTGACCCTAAAGTGATCGCTGCTTGCCCTAGGGCACAGGCAAACTTAAATCCAGACTTTGGGATATGGACAGAAAATGCTTCTCTGACAGAATCAAAAAGCAAAAGCAAAAGCAAAATGTGCTTGTTCTGCAGCCTCTCAGGGATTCTGAATAAATCCACCCAGATCATAATAACAGAAAATAAGTAACGTGTACCTCTCTAGTTTGCCACAGTTTTGTTCCAGGTGGATGAAGGGAGGAAGGAGAGGAGAAGACTCTATAAATCTTTATTCTCTCTATAGCTTTAGTACCTAAGTACCTATGTTATCTTCTTACAGAGCTCATTTTAGAGGGCTATGATGTTGGGAGATTTGTGTATGATAAAAGTTATGTAAAAAAAAATCCATCAAGACTAGGCAACCACATCCAAATCAGATGGCTTTTTGTTTGCTTGTTTTTTGAGAAATCTTGGTATATTTATGTGTGTTAAAATAGTTCTTCCCCAAGCTGACCTTAACATTTTACCTATTTTATCACTCCAAAGAGGAGCATTTCTGTATTGTTGGGTTGACGACAACACATAACAGAGTGTGATGTCTTAATTACAAAAAGACAGGCATCAGGGAACTGCCAAAGAATCGTTTGGATGTAACTTCACAGCTGAGAATCCGGATGTGTGTTTGTAGAAAGCATCACTGTAGCCAATATCTGTGTGTGAGCTGCCACCTAACAGATGTAGCTCTGCTCAGGGTGAGCAGAACCAGGAGGTGAGGAAATTCGCTGACTGACCTCCAACACTACTGACAGGCAGTGCTGCAATAATGCCGCAGGTGCACAATAGCAAAAAACAACACGTGTAGGCAGGTTGGGGAATAAAGATTAAAAAGCAGAAGGTGGTGTTGAATATTTCAAGTAACATGTATATTGAACCATTAACTTTTTCTTTCCCCTTTTGCACTTCCAGACACATGAACAGCCCAGCTTTTGTCCTATATTACATCTATAAAATAGGGGAGAAAACAGAGTGGGCTTTGGCACATAGGAGATGTTAAAAGGGGTCTCTAATCTGGACTAGGATGTCACAGCACATCCCACAGAATCTCTCTGCTCACCCCTGGGATCCTGTCACACAGACACTAGTCACCTGTGCAGGCAACCATTAAGATAGAACTTGCAGGACTTTTCCAGTTTGGTAGAAAGGTTGGTTACTGCAAGTTTCAGGACTTGCTGGATCTGCTTGACAGCCTGTTACTTCAGGGCACATCCTGTTCCTGATAGTGATGCTTACAGTTGACTACAATTAGAAACAAAGCTACTTGTACATTAACCTTTTCACTCATCATTTTGCCTTCAAGACTTCACTCAGCCCTTTGTCACACCTGTTCCATCTAACTCCTTCTATACAGGACAGCATGTGAAGGGATTTAAGTTGAGAGTTAATTATGTTGATTTGAAGCCACCAGGGAATATGCCAGTGCAGATTGCTCATTTGCCTCGTGGGATAATATGTCAAAAAGAAAGTAGCAACAACACATCAGGCAACCTAATGTTTCTGAAGCTTGACACAACACATTACAGGAATGAAGGATATTGAGATGTAATACAATCACAAAGCAAAGGCAAAATCACATTGCTTTAAAGAGGCATTTACATGAAAGCGCAGTTACATTTGTGGATAATGAGACTCTACTGTAGCTTTGTCTTCTGTAGTCATTTCTCCTGCACATTTAAAAATCTGTTCAGAAGATGGACATGTTGAAACAACTTTAAGACTGTAAACATCACCTGTGCTAAGCAGGAAAAGTGTAGGTTAGTGGTGACAATCTCAACTTCAGATTGTCTATTTTGGCCTAGATCTCAGCAGAAAAATCTATTTGAAGCTTCTTCAGTATGCAGGGAATAGCTGAAACAAGGACCATTTTTAACTTCTGTTTTAATTTTGCTCACTTGCTTACTTTGCCTTAGATTTATGCCTCTAGTCTTCATTACTGGGTCGTGATAACAGCTTTCAGCCCACCACTTCCCAAACCTATAAGAGCAGTACTTGAAATAATTACAAATGTAAAAGAACTTTTAAACTTCCATTTAAGCAAACAGAAGTGTAACCAGTTTTCCTTTCTGACACATGTTGTTAGGATAAAACGTGTGTTGGATTCTCCCAGGCTCAGGGACTAAAGAACAGGAAAAATATAAAATTACCCCCCTTTTTGCCAGCACGAATAAAATGGTATGTCCTTTGCATTTACATTGTTTGCATGAATTGCTAAGCAAACACTTCTTAGAGACTATTTTAAACTAAGAAACTGTCAGTTTTCGTTTTTCATAAAAGATTCAAATATGATTTCTTTAATCCACATCACTTACCAGTGGTCTGTAAAACTGGATGTTTAAAAAAAAAAAGAAAAATCAAAACCAAAGTAGAAATTTTGAGAAAGTATTAAAAAAGGAAGAAAAGAATGCGTATGAGAAAACCACTTTATGCTTTCATATCTCAGAACATCTTATGGTGATGTTTTTCATTGACCTGTCTGGTGGTATGAAAACAATATAATCAGACATGTGGGCTTGAACTGTGTGCGTTTATCACTGGATCTGGATGTAGGGGGGAGCACCTTGGTAAGGAGGAGACTGCTGAGAAATGCCAAGATTAAAACAAATCTGGGGACTCCTCACAGTCCCAGCCACAAGGAAGAGGAAGAAGCATGTAGCCTGCGCAGTCGTGTGTGGTAAACATGCCTGCCGATATCTCTCAAGCCCTAAATGTCAGCATGCCTGTTCTTCTGTGATGGATGGTTTTATACTAGCTAGCACTGAACCACTGAAGGTCCAGCTGAGGAAGCATGCAAATCAAACAAAAGCCACAAAAAATATTTAGTGACAAGAGGTCCCACACCACAGGTAGCCTACTGCAGCCACCTCACCACCGTGGCTAGACTGCTGCTGCCCATGTTAGCCATGCTGACATTTCATGGCAGCGTAGCACAGACAGCCAGCAGCAAAGTAGTCTGATACATCAGGACTCAACAAATCTGTTATTTCTTATGTCTGAAGGGTAAAAACACCAACTAATAAACAAGCCATAAAGTTCCTCACTGGCCAACTGTAAAAAAGATGTATTGATTTTTAGCAATTGACTACATCTACTGAAGCAAGCTGTGTTTTGACATGTACAATACTGTATGGCACGGGAGATTTTTAACTAAACACGTGGAAAAAATATATAATTGCATCAAATTTTTGACAGAAAGTGATTTGGTCTCTCATTTCCATTTGCCTGAGGTTGTTACAGTTTTAAACTTTTTGGTTTACAGGGAAGTCATAAAACATGGCTTAAGGACCAGGTTTGAACACATCTGAAGAGAATACAGAAAATGTAAGGTCAACTGAGCACAAAACAGGAGCAAAGGACACTGTGAGGGAATGGTAAGTGTGACCTGGGGAAGGACGTTTCCCACCAGGCATGGCCCTGCTGTAAGCTGATATTTGGCACCATTTGCTCTGACTAAGCAATGACTAAGAGAGTCCAACTGGTTTAGGCTTTAGAAGTTAAATCTGCTCATTGTAGCTGCAACACTGTTAAGCGCATATTACCAACTAAACAAATTCAAGTCACAAAATGGTAGTTTAACTGATCACTGTGAAAATTTATTTTTTCTATTTGCATTTCTCTATTCACTTTCAGTCCTTTCACAAGCTATAGCAATGGGCTTAATTCCATGAGATGAACTCAAGCTTATCAATATCCGGGTTTAGGTAAAGCCCTGAGCACTTGACTCAGTTGACATCCTAAGGATGACCACAGACTACCACTAAAATTATCCTGTTACTGAATTCAGCTGCCTGAGGCAACATGTCTCCCTAGGAGTTATGAAGAATGTTTAAATTAGATTTTAAATACTTACCATGCACAAAAGAGCAATAGTGAAATTTAGTGTAGAATGTGAAATTTTACACGAAAGATCCTAAATGTGATTTTTGTAAGTTAATTTCAACATTTGTGCACAGAATTCCTAAAAATGTTTTATAAATGATACACTTAAATACAGACATTTGTACACCATTAAGTCACTAAAGGGCTGCCTTGTTTACTCATTGAAGGTGTTGTATGGGGAATCAGAACTATTTTAAACATATTACTCTACTTATTGTATTGAAGTGCCCTACACAGAAGGATACATAGGAAACTTCACTGTAGCTATGACCAAAACCACATGACCTATTAAGAAACATACTGGTGGAACCATTCTTTGTTTCATCTATTTCTAATTCTTAATTTAAAAAGGTAACTATTTTAATGGTATATTAAATCTGGGAAGTAAGGCTGCAATAGAATTATATTTTTAAATGGAACACAGAAAGAGTAAAATCCATAAGAGAAATCCTATCTCTTCCAGTTTCCCAGCCTCCTTTCTTCTCCAGTCTAAAACCATCTCCCAGGTGAATTTCTTTTGCAATCTGTTCAGAAGGAGTAATTAAATATTTTGGCTGAACTGAACTTTTGGAAGAAGCTTGTACAGCTGTGCATTACAGAAGAGCAGAGTGCACCCTATAGCACAGCACTGGGGACTGCATGGAGATCTCCCCCTTCTCCAGCAGCTCCATCATGACAGCCCTGTAATCTGGAGTCTCATCAGGTCTGGAGTCTGAAACTGCAAGTGTATTTATTTATAAGTATTTACAGTACTTGCTAAACGATGAAGGTGCTAATAGCACTGCTAAAGGTGACAAGTTCATGTTTGCAAAGCACACTGGAGAGGGAAAGTATTACTTTAGTTATGAATTCTACAGGAATCCAGTTCACTAAAAGCCATAGTTGATGACAAAAACAGATTCCTTGAAAACCCACAAATCCATAGATTGATAGCGGTCTGAATAACAAGACAAATGGAAAGAAAAGAACATTTAAAAAAAAATTAAAATAAACGTTTCTTCTCACTTCTTCAAATCTTCAAATTTAGTAGTTCATAAAATAAATAAAAAAAACATTACAAATGGAATTTGATTTAAATGTCAGTCACGAGATGGACAGATGTTTTTCAAGAACAAAAGCAAACACTGAAACTTTCTCCTATATAGACAGAAATGAAAAAGATCCTATCTGGCGGCTTAGTAAAGCCAAATCTGAACCATCACAGAGCCTGCAAAATCAAAAGCTAAAACCTTATCAAAATAGCCAGTCTTCTTTCTGAAAAGGCCATTGGTTATTCTGCAGTGAAAACTCAAGAGAAAGAAGGAAAAGAAAAAGGGTACCTAACTTCACCTTATTTGAAAACAGATGTTCTAGATTAAAAAACAAGGCAAGGTATGAACACAATGCAAAACAATTGATTTCAGTGTCCTCACATACAAAAAATAATTCAAGGCATTAATTTTACACCTACGTTCACTCCCAAAGCACATAAAATTAGTTACGTCACTACTGTCTAATAGTAGCTGTTATTGAAATGTCATGTTAATCTGTTGCTTTAGCTTGAGTTACATTTGTTCTGTCTGAAATATTAAATCATTAATAAAAACATAACCTTGAAAGCACTGTCTTTATTACATAAAACACAATTGCATCCTTGATGGGTGCTGAAAAGAAATACAGGCAAGAAAAAGAATAATATCGACTCTGTACTTACTACATATCTGCTCACACATCATTGCACTATCTGCTATATGTCAGTTTTATAGGCAGCAGACACATCAGCTGTTTAACTCAAGCACAACAAATCATTTTTATAGCATTGATTTGCAAATTTTGCTCAGTGAATTGCATCGCTTCAGCCATTTGAAATGAATGTGATCACTACCAGTAATAATGGTTTCCTTCACCAGCACAGCACCCTCATTAAACCACAAGCAAATCAAAAAAACATTCCAGATTCTATAAAATAAATCTGTCCTTTTATCAGAAATAAAGTATTCCCATCAAAGTTTGCTGCATCTGCTTAATAATCAACATTATAATGAAAATCCCAAACTGAGAGTCAGAAGGAATTTTCCTTATCCAAAAGACCCACTATAGTACATTGATTTCCGTATATACAAAAAGAAAAAAATTAATTTTTCATACGTACAAAAGGCAAACATTGATTTTTATTAGTTTCATAATAATAACTGTGCTGTTGCTTGTTCTGTGAGCTAATGAGTTCCTTTCTTATTGCTTAAGTCACATCCTCACATATTGTTATATATGTTATATACACCTACTCTTATCCCAACTGTGTTTGCCAGTTTAAGATGGAAAATGTCATACTAATGAAAGAGAATATATTTTAGGATTATGTATTTTACTGCACAGCATTTGTTTCTATTTCTGTATGTGAGGAAAAAAAAAAACTATAACCAAAATTCCACCTCAATTCTTTTATCCCTGTTTTATGTTTTTAGCCAAAGATTTGTGTGAGAAAGCATTATATGAATCAGTGATTAAGACCTCAACAAAGCTTAACAATACATATTTTACATGTGTCTAGTCTCCTTTGTGGTCTGAGTTTCAACAAGTATCTCTAGTCAAAAAGAAATAAAATCACTGCCACTTTCAGTGTTACATCAGCTAGCACGATTCAGTCACATTTTGAGATTTAATTTCTTAAAGCTAAATTGCTGTGTTTCCATTGCATGAGTGCACGTACAGAACCAGGTATATCACTCTTAAAATCATGCTGATTAAAGCATACACACAAAAAATTGGTAACACTAGTAGAATTTCCTAGAGCTAGTGCAGAGAACTATAAGTATCCGACACGCTTCACCTATCTTAATGTAGCACAGTCAGGCCTGGCAGCGGTATAGTGACCCCCCTGAAGGTGGAGTAAAAAGGAAAATGAGCTGTTTGCATCTGTCTGTGGCTGGTTACAGACTGCAGTGACTTGCGCACCTGTCCTTGCAGAAACAGGTTTTACAACAGGGATCCACACACCTGTAACCTCAAGGTCCAGCTTTCCAATCCTTGCCTAGGAACGAATCACAGCACCCCACAGCAACCCCACAGGACAGTGCAGAGGCAGCAGAAACCTGTCTGAACATCACCCTGTGTCTCCTTTCTTGCATCACCTTCCTGGCTCATGGTCTCAGCAAAGTAAGCCCTCAGCAGAAGTAAACACAGCTTCTTTGCAGGCTGATCACATTACCTCCTGTGGCCACAGCTAAACCCTCACACGCCAACTCCATTTTGCAAGAATAATGAATGTTGGCAGATCCTAATAAGAGGCATAAATCTCCCAGGTGTCCAGCCCTGTCTCCTGGGACTGCTCCAATGAGGAATGACACCAGGTTCAGAAAGCTCAGGAAACAGCCGAGACAGGATCACCTTGACACATTTCAAAATAAAGTTCTAGCTGTATTTTGCAAGGAAGGATCAGGATAAGAAATTTAGGGATTTATATTAGTGATGTAACTATCTTACTGCAGATCTCCAGAGCACCAGGTTTTGTTTATGGACTGTCACTGAGTTCAGCAACTTCTTTGTCATGGAACAAATTGCTCCCTTTTAAAAAGGAGTGCCTTTGAATTATATACATTAAATCCATACCATATGATATGATGACAGCTACCAACTACAGTGATTGATTTTTTCCTGAAAGAACATCATACATATCAAGCAACTTCACCTTACCATCTTAGAGTAAATTTAGCCTCCTATATATTCTATGTGCACAGTATTCCTCAAAGTTGGTCTAAAACCCAAATGAAGTAGAGCAGATTTTAATTCACAACTTTCAGAACTCAGGAAAAACACTGTTACTTCTCATATGCCACTGATTAATATAAGACCTTGTTACGTGTTAAACATGAAAAACACATGCAGAAGAGGCTATATCTGGTGCCTTATAGGAAGGCAGACTCCACAATAAACAATAAAAACATCATTATATATCTTTTTTTTTCTCTAATTGCTGTGGGGACATTACAAATATCCTCTCAAGGGAGACCAGATGCAGTGCAGTCCTTGCTCTAACAATTAGCTGTGATTCCCTCAGTACAGAATGCAAATTTCCAAATGGAATAAAGCAAGCTGCTTGCTTGTAGGACATGGTTAGGAAAACTTAGGGACACCAGATGAAACAAAACCAGAACAATAACTTGGTTTGTGGTGACACCAAAATTGGGAGAGAGAGAAGGAGGGAGGGACGGAAGGGGAGAGGAAGGTGAGCCTTGCAGACCAGGAGGCCAAAAGGAGTACAGCAGGGAGCTGAGCTACTTTTTTTGGAGCATGAGTTAATGTTCCTTTCTGATAGATCCATCCACCGCTAGCCCACATGTAACAGCAAGAGAGAAAATTGTATTATACACAGAACTGACACAATCTGCTATTACCCTGTACAAGCCAGTGCTATGTAATTACAGCATTACTTTTTTACAAGCAGATATTAAAAATTTTTCTCTGAAAATTCTGTATAGTGAGTCACACACACATGGAGTTGAGCAGCCTCAGGAATCACCTCAGCTTCTGAAGCATCCCCAGTTACTAAGTTTACTGGTATCTGTTAAGCCTCCTACAACAAACACAACATCTGTGGGAAATTCTCAAACAAAAACAAATTCCCATGGCACTGCAAGATGTTACTGACCCTACTCTTCACTAAAAAAACAGGCAATTCTCAACTTCAGTCTTCTCAGTTTGATTTCCATGGGACTCTCACAGTCTTAATAGGGATGAATTTACTGTAAAGTAAGCAATCAAAGCTGAAGAAATCTCTGGAAAATACACCAAATACTGACTGAAATTCACCAAGCTTGTGAAATTAGACCAAACATTCAGAACTGTACAGCTCTTAGTAGAAATAAAGGCAGACACCACTTTTTCAAATTCAGGCTGCTACCTTTCCTAAATGACAACACATTCCTTATATTTAGTTAACTAAGTTTACTAGAAGGAAAAACTCACCTTCAGGTCTTCTAATTATTACCAGACTTACTGAAATGGGCAGTCCCCCAACTATTTATCTTTCAAGAAACAGCTTGATTAAGTGTTGCAGTCCAAATGACAATATATCCAAGGCAAAGAGGACTGCAGTTAGCAATTATCTGATTGCACTATCTGTCAATGGCCAAGAGTCATAGACTATGTAAATCAGAGTAATCATGCAGGTGTTGGACTAGAAAAGGGTTTTTGGTTAGAGAGGTTAGAGGCCCTGCTGAAGTTGTCTGCTCTGAATCAGAAACAAGCCTGTCTAGAACTTGCTGACAAGAGTTTGTCTAACTTACAGTTAGAAACCTCCAGTGAGATGATTCATAGGTTTTTAGCTTTTCCCAGTACCTCATGTAGTTAAAGATTTTTTCCTGACATTGTCTTCATTGACAATTAAACTAATTACCTCTTGTTCTATCCTAGATGAATATAAAAATAATTGATTGCTTTCCTTGTTCCTCCACAGCACAGATTAATTTAATCCAGTTCCCTCAACATCAAAACCTTACTAAATTCAAGATACAGAATACATAAAGCTTTCTTCTTCCCACTAGGTGAGCTACACTAACAAAGAAAGCAATGAGGCTGATTTCACACAGTAACTTCCTGATAAATTCATGTGGGCTGTTTCTTATATATTAATATATTGTAAAACGAATAAAATTTTAAAGAATTTATCTGTGATATCTAGAAAGATAGTTTGCTATATTCTACCTCCTCCTCCCACTCCATCCCATCCCTCAAAGACAGATACAATGCTTACCTTGCTTTGGGTTTTTGGGTCCTACCTTGTCCCTTACAGCTTCAAGTTCCTTTGGCACATTAGAGACCAGTCACAGCAGGTACTTCTGATCAAATACATCTAACTAGTCTAAAAATCCTCTAGACGTGAGTGAGCCTTGTTTTGACTCACTTTCCAGTGGGTCCGGTCAGGTTCAGATTAGTTCTGGACCATTTTTGCCTTCTCAGTGCTCAGGTTCTTATCCTGTTAAAGATCAGATAATCACAGAATCATAGAATGGTTTGGGTTGGAAGCGACCTTAAAGATCATCGAGTTCCAACCCCCCTGCCATGGGCAGGGACACCCTCCACTAGACCAGGTTGCTCAAAGCCTCAGCCAGCCTGGCCTTGAACACCTCCAAGATGGGGCATCCACAGCTTCTCTGGGCAAGACGGACCCATTGGCTCATTTTTCCTTCTCTTACTTTTGTTGTGTTTATTCATTCTCTTCTTGCCACCTTTTATGTTTCTCACTATAACTTTCAGAGATTTATCTTTTCCAAAGTTTGTAGTTCAGTTATTTCTCCATACTCATCTTTAGTCCCGTATACTTGTTTCCATTTGTTCTACAATTTGTATGATTAATAGTCATAGCAGTTTCTTATTTTCTTTAGTTTTATGATAGTTCAGCTGTTTTTTCCTTCATCTTGTTTCTTTTAATAACTGTCAGCTCTCATTTCTAAAGCTTTACCTTAAAAATATTTTAATTGATTGAATTAATTTCTACATAAAAGAAGGTTAAGCTGGGAGCACACTTAAGAAATACAATGTAAAAGAGGTCATAAGTCTTCAAAACTAATGTATTTATAGTTACATTAATCTTTAAGAACTACTTATCTTCCACTTAATCACTTTTTACTTAACACAAGAATAATTGTTTAAGGATATAAGGTAAATTATGCATGTTTGAGATAGAAAGCACATTCTAACCAAGTTAGAAGAATCAACAGCAGACAAGAAGCAAACATGAATAACATAAATGACAAATGTTGTGGCAATGTGTCACTTAATTCTTATCAAGGGCCAATAGGAGACCAAATATGACATTTTCCCCTGTAAAAAAAACCCCAACACATACAACAGAACAAAATGACAAAAACACAAATTCCAAAACCTCTCATCAACAGAAGGTCCTCCAAAAATCTTTTCTCTTTGTGGTAATGAAGAAATAACACAGCCTCCTCAATATAATAAGTTATAGTACCAGTACATAAAGATGAAAAGAGAAAAAAAGGAAAAGTTTTGTTATATATTAATAGGCTTCTATTTATACCATAGATAGCATTCAAGTTTACATAATAAACCTCTATTCTGTAGTTTAAAATCACAAATTACCTTTCAGATCTCAACAGTAGAGAGTATGATATATTTATTCGCAGATTTTTACACTATTTACCTCCAGTAACAGTTTTGATTCGGTATCCTTTTACTCATGTGGGTCTTTCTCATTTCAAAATAAACTCTCCCACTATTTCTCTTTCATATATATGGGGTTTCAGGTGTGCTTTTCTGCTTCCTACCTCGTCCTGGTAATTGTTCTGTTGAGCTACTCAGAGATGGTCATTAGAAAACTGCATTCACATTACCATCTTACATTTCCAAGCTAACTGGAATTTTTTTTACAGTATTTTTTTTTTTTATTAAGGTATCCAGAATCACACAATGCACTACTGGCTAGGTGGTACAGTATATCCTGATGCATCCCCTTTGAAAAATCTTTTGTTTTTCCCTGGCAACTGATAGAAAAGTCTTCCTTCGAACAGCAATGCAAATGATTTTACATAATGCAAGAGCAGAAAAACTTACCAAAATACCTTTGCTTAAGAGTTAGCTAACTCCATGTATATACACGTAGATAATTCTGTTACAGAAGGATGCATTTCTCTTTGGCTCTGCCATTCTTAGGGCTATACAGAATGAAAAAGCATAGCCATCCTTCATGGACCCTCCACAACCTTCAGGAAAGGAAGCAGAAGTCTTAATGAACAAAAATAGAAAATTGGAAGCTAGGATCTGTTACACACATACTTTTCGTGGAAAATCATTTGTAGCTGGGTTTTGCATAAGCTACTTGCATAATAACAATTTTTGACCCCTTCAGGCATACTGTTTGCAGCCTAATGCCCCATTACACTAAGCACCTATAATTTTAATCATAGTAATACTGCATGTTGGATTTATCCCCATGTTTTCTTCACAATAAAGGGTGCTGTTAATTAAGCTCTAATGTTGACTTTTTCTGCCAAATGTAAGTAATGTTTCTGATGTTTCGTCATTTTTTTAGCAATTTGTTAAGGAAGGTAGGGAAGAAAAAAAGAAAACACACATATAAGCAAGGTCCTATCCTCCTCTTTGAAAGTTTGTTTAGGTTTCTTGGCAAAAGACCAAACTCGTCTTTGAATTTCTTGGCATTAGTATGACCAGCAGCTCATTTTTAGGACAAATGTCCATCCTGCCTTCTAGACCACTAATTTTCAGCATACAATGCACAAAACAGCTGAAGCCGGTCTTCAAAGTGAAAGGGGTAACAGATGCAAAATATATTTTAATGTATTCTGTTCCCTGGTAAGCAGAATTTGAAAATACAGGAAGCAGGAAAAATAACCCAAATAGATTATACAGGGCTTCAAGTAAATAGTGTTGAGAAACATTCTTTAAGTCCAAAGTCAATGCAGTCATATAATACACTCTATACATGGTGAGCTACATTTAGGAAAAACATTCAAGGAGCTCTATTAAACTCCCCAGGGCAAGAAGCTCTGACAGGAGAGAAGACTGGTCTCTTGAGATGTCACGCTAACAGCTAGCTTTAGATGTTATTTGATTTTATTTGTCTGCATTTAAAAAAATAGTAGTTTAATGCTAAGGTAGTGCTTTGGCATCATATTAGCTTTCTTGTAGAAATTGTATATGAAGCGATTTTAATATAAAGAAATGGAAACAAAGGAGTTCCTTAATGGAAACAAAGGAGTACCTTCAGTTTCAACCTAAGATCTTTCATTACTATGGTACTTTTAAGATGAAAAAGAAACTACTAAGTACAACTCATCAAAAAGAAAGAGATTTTCCCAATTTTATTGATGTAACTCCTTTCAAGCAAAAAAACTTTACAAGTGACATAATTTAATTAAGTAGATATGGCTATATAGATGTATAGATATTTTTCTAAGTGATATTTACATTTCAAATCACCTATGATGCTATTAAAAAGTAGGAGCCCAATCTAATAGCAGTATTTACATGATTGTGGCCTGAAGTGCTTACCATTTCACTGCATTTCATCTTATTGTTACCAAATAAGCATGGATTTTATATTTTGAAACGATGGGATTTTGAAATAATTATGGATTGTTTGATTTATATGCTCAGTCTGACACCTGAAATGATTCCTTACGTTTAATTTCATCAATATTACTTTTTTCTTACTATTCTTCACTGCAGAATTTAAACTCAGAAGACAAGAGAGTCATCAAAACTTACCCAAGAAGCAGTTAAACATACTAAAAGTTGTAGCTTGGTTCCTGGTACTGCTGCTGTGTCTTACTCTAGCACAGCTAAGAGATATCCACAGTCAGGACCAAACCAGCCAGATCAGGTTGTGAAAGTAAAGTTTTGTCTGTGTAGTGATAAGGTGGCTCTATATAAAATTCCCCTGAGAGAAATTACATCCTAGTACCAGTATTCGGGTAATCCAGTTAGCTAACAAAACAGGCTTGAGGTAAGAAACAGCCACCAGAAACAGAGAAGAAGAAAAAAAAAAAAAAAAAAGAGAGAGAAAGAGAAAAAAAAAAA
>WKFP01014316.1:660547-712586 GCA_011057875.1 Pterocles orientalis | reverse complement strand
CAGAGAGGTTGTGGAGTCTCCTTCTCTGGAGACATTCAAAGCCCGCCTGGATGCGTTCCTGTGCGATCTGATCTAGGTGTTCCTGCTCCGGCAGGGGGATTGGACTAGATGATCTTTCGAGGTCCCTTCCAATCCCTAACATTCTGTGATTCTGTGATTCTGTGATAAACCATGCAGATGTTTTCCTCCTCCCTGTCAGAGTATTTCAACTACTTCTGGAACATGCTGTACTTGTTTACCTTGTGAGCAATGCAGCCCAACTTCCAGAGGAACACAGTCCTGAAATGTGCTATTTACCACCCTCCCAGACAAACTTTTGTTATATGAAGCAAATATAGGTCACCTTCTAACTGACACCACATTGAATAAAAGATAACGGGCTATGCAAAGAAGGTATTAATACATAAGAAAGCACTTTAGTGGTAAGCCCTTAAAATTAGATGATGGAGCTTGCATAATGTCTATGTGTTTAAACTCTTAAAAATACCACTGTTAACATAACTAGATTTCAAAAGTCTTCATCGGAAAGTGTGATTTTCAAATAATTATATTCACCCGTTTTCCTCTCTCCAAAGTGTGCCAGAGCAGTTCCAAGACGCAGATGATGACAAGTGACCTAAGGTCCTGGCCTGTCTTAGTGAAGTCTATGCTGAGAGATAAGAGTGTAGGAAGAGGTTGAGACCCTAAAGCATAAGTCTGACATAAGAAAGAAAATCATGTTTCCTACTGATTATTGTATATATAGTATATAAGACATATAAAACAAGATTTACCCTATCCTATTATTCTTATTCTGTTATTCTATTTTTCAATATACTTCTGACTACCCAAACAAAGGCCTAACTCCTTAAAATCACAGAGTAAGTTCATATTTGTCACATCTCTCTAAACAGATATATTCCTAACTATTTCTACAATACCTTGCAAGATGGGGAACAACCTTTGCCAAAACCTAGGTCAGCCACTGTTATGCTCTGATAACACAAAATCATCATAAGAATGATGCCTTGATGTCACATTACCCTCTTTTTGATTATTCTTGTATAAAAATCTGAATTTTAAAACATCTCAAAATATTTTAAAACATTTTAAACCTCCTTGGTTTTGCCTAATTTAAACTTCCTTCTCTTCTGTCTATCATAAGGTTTTATTCACCTTTGAACCTTCAAAGTAATGCACATGCTAAGCGTTGTTATTCCAAAGCACAAAGAGAGGCTCTATGAAAAGCTACCAGAAACTTATTTTTCATTTGACTTTGATTTAGATACTGGAAACACTTCAGTTCTCACTCTTTTGCAGGCTGTACTGTCTGTGCTCCTATCTTCTTCCTTGAGGCTGAATTTTGTTCTCGTCAGACAGGTCAATTATGTGGGCTTAAATAAGTAGTGGAAATACCAGCACCAGGAAGCTGCTGAAATGTCAGGAGAAACCCTCAAAGGGTTTTCTTTCAGGTGAGAGTTGTCAGAGCAATATAACAAATACACTTCCCCGTAACAGATATTGATGTTTTCTCTTTTTCATGAAAGCTGGGACACAGACTGACATCTCACTTCCCCAGAAACAGTACCCAACCAACACCCTTCCAACACGCTCAACACCGTGTACGGTGGCAGATCAAACACAAACCCCCATCTTACAAGAAGATTATTCTGTAAGGCAAGTAGTGTGCCATCCCTAATTCTGAAACACTTTATAAAAAGTTGGTAAGACCTCCTGGAAACACAGCCATGGCTCTCCATTACTCTCCACACCCGCCCAGCAAGGTTCCCACTGCCCCAAACCCAGAAGAGGAGATGTGGAGCCACAGAGCACAACTCCAGCCAGTCACCACGCTGGAAAAGGTGACCAGGCAGTTCAGACCTGGCCCTGAAGGCTCAGACATTTTTTAAAACATCTCTGTAGTTCATGAGCCTTACTAACAAACCATGCAGTGGATTGCTATGACTTTAATATTTGCTGCTGACAATATCACAGTCGTACCTTTCTGGTTTCGTCCACATCTCAGGTCTCAGTGAAAACTGGCAGAAGAAATGGTTAAAAAGGAAACAGAAAGAAGAAAGCACAAGGAGATAAAGGCGTTTTAGAGTTAGGAATTTCTTCCTTTCTACATTTTAGTTTTTCCCTTTTCTCTTACTCTGGTACCCACCAAATGTTGGTAGCACCCTGCTAAACTACTAGGGTGAAAAAAAAAACCAAACAGTAGTTCGTCCAAACCCTCCCAGATACATCAAGCAGTTCTTGAGAGAAATCCTTGATATAATCCAAGAAGACTGTCATATCCTCAGCCTAGGAAAATAGGAATCATAAAATGGACTAACACATTATAGGTTTTACCTGTGTGTTCATCCTGTTATGATAGCAGAAAATCCTAGAAGCAAACCAAGCTGCAGCCCCCCTGTAGGCTGAGCTAATGAATGAACCTTTTGCAAAGCGGGTTGACCAAAATTAGCATCAAAACCAACAAAAGTTTCTGCCATGTACTGCACTGCCATCTTCCTGCTGCAGGCAATACCTGTTCCCCATGGAGAATCCCTGTGGCTGCGCTCGTTTTTTTCAGTGCATGGATCCAGTTCCACTCCTTTTGATTTTGACAGGATCAACCCTGGAAATAAAACCTTATTTTGTCCACCCTTTCCAAAGGTGAGATAGGATTAAGGCATATTTTTGGACTTTAACATATAAATTCCTAATTATTACATCAAAAATCTTGCTAGTAACTGAGATGCTTCTTTGTGGAAAAATCCAGCTTCCCTAACTGGCTTTCACAGTGATGGAGTCAGTCATAAATACTGAATTATTCACAGTTCATTAATCTATCTAAAATAAATTTTCATTCAGTTTTATAATTCTCATTGCTCAGTGACATACACCTAGAATTGGGAAGCTGTCACTAAATAAATATATCTTAATTATGAGTGGATATGTAGGGATATACATATATAAGTATAGGTATACATACACACACAGAAATAAAGTTGGATGCAATAAATCAAAACTTCAAAAAAGGTGAGCTTAACGGATAATCCGTAAGTGGGCTAACCTTTAAAAGTGCAAGGAAGAAAACTGAATGCAAGAAGGCTCTCATTCTCATATTTTATACAATAGAAAACAAAGAATCATAGTATTACAATAATTACTTTAAATGCATTGAAAAATAAGGTTATAATTTTGGAAAAGTATTTTCTCTCAGGAATTCTGCAAAGCCACCTCAAACTCCAAAGATTTTGCTTCTCCTTTATTTGACAAGGCTTTGATGGTGTGTGTTAGGGACCCTGACTCTGACTCGATCAATCCCCAAAGGACAGAATACAAATCTCAACTGCTGCAGCAGGAAAAACAGGTACGAAAAGCTCTTGAGACTGACTTTCCTACACAGTTTGCTGTCCTTTTATTTCTGTCCTAAGAAAGAAATACTGCCAGAACATTCTTCTATGGCATTTCTGCACTTTGTTTCTAGTTCTAATTCTGTGAATTAGCTGAAAAAAAAACTTAAATATGGCAGAATACAATAAGAAAAAAACAAGAGACTCCCAAACTGACACAAACAACCATTAAAAAAAGATTAAACAGAAAGAAAGAAAGAAAGAAAGAAAGAAAGAAAGAAAGAAAGAAAGAAAACAATGCAAATCTGCATTTGACAATCTATATGATAAACTGGACTGTCACTGTATCTTCATTTTCCTCTTACCGAATACTTCATATCAGAGACAACAGGATCACACATTACACCTTTCCTGTCAGTGCTGTTCCCTAAGTAGTCAACATCATGTGAAGTTTATGATAAAAATAATTGAACTGGGGCCTTCAGTCTCTGAAGAGAGTCATCAACATGTAGGATATTCTCACAAGCTGTGGGTTTCATATACTGTGAATGGAAAAAGGGACACTGAGGTATTGTGGAGAGAAGGACTATACAGGACCTCAGTCTCAATTCAGACTATAAATGCTACTTAATCTATAGTGCATGCTTCCATTTTTTAAAAATGTTTAGAAGAAATTGGTCATATATCTAAATATACATAAATTTTAACTAGCATTCCCATTTTGTGGCACTTTTTTCAATGGCAGTTGTCATACGAAACTTGGAAAATATCCCATCTCCCTCTCTCCTTCCCGTATCCCAAGGGAAATACATATATGACATGTAATACACAGCTTCTGCATTTAGGTGCAACAGATATACAACCATGACAGAGTGTCAAAAAAATCCACCAACAAGACAGCAATAGAAAGTGATTGGTTAAAAACATTTTTCTACAAACAGTATTTAAAATATTCTGTATGCAGTATTTCTTCATCTTGATCCTCAGGGAGAAGACAGACTTCTCTCTGATGCTTTGTCTTCTTATTTTCAAATGCATTAGTCTCTAAGCTTAAAGCAGGCAATTGCTAAGACAAAATGTATTGTCAATGTTTTCAATGCATTAATATGAAACAATCAAACCTGTATTACAGCACTGATGTTTTGAAATCACTGCCTTTAAATTTGTATTAGATTACCAAATATTATTCTTTTTCAACTTGACAAAAGTGTAAGCTGAAAATAATTTTGTAGACATACCAAAACTAAAGGCTTCCACTCAGTTTTCTAATGTGTCACATCTCTTTATCACCTTATGGGCCACTCATTTTTCATTCTCCACACGAGGAAAAGTAGTACATTCCAAAAACACTTGTTTCCTTACCTCACACAAGGTAAAGTGACAGATTGAGACACTCTCCCAAGAAATTTTTAAGTGAAATACACTCAAAACATGACAACATTCACAGAAAAAATATCGGAATTACTTAACAAGTTTCCAATAACTACAGAAATATATGAAGTTATCAAGTCCAAAGATCTTGCCATTAGCAGAAATGAAGAATACGCAATCCTGCAAAACATTAAACACGTGGATTACACTTTCCTTATATATAATATTTTATTTATATCCATGAGACTGATCACAAGAACAAAGCAATTCACATTCCCACTGGCATGACAGAAATATCTCGTTAGACCTGAGGATGTTCTATGGATCGGGTTCACATCTATTCAAAGTTTGGATCCAGCCATCTCTTTTCATCTTACCTTGTACTTTCCACTCCTTTCCCTTCCTCAGATGACACCATACATTTAACTTGGACCATCTCCAAAACCGTACATAAACACAGTGGCTGCCAGAATTTGTTCCTGTAGGGTCACTCCCTGTGCAGAGTTACCCATCAGGAAAACAGTACATTTTCTGAAATTTCTTTCCAAAGGACTGAGAACTCACTCCAGAAACAATGCTGGGCAAGAATGTACTCTTAGCCGTACAAACATATTAAAAAAGTACTGTTAACATCATCATCCTGAAAAGAACTCCCCACATGAAATGATGGAACTCGGAAGTCAGCAATGAATTTTCTCTAGCTTTAGGTTTCTTCTAGCTTTCTTCCTTCTGACAGCAAATATTGCATGTTTTCCTGTGACAGAATTTTTTATTTTGAACAGAAGAAAATAAATGTTCTAGATCATACTGCTGGAATTTCCAGCAGACATTTTATGAGGAGGAATTTTATCTTTGTCTTGACATTGACATTCAAGATTAGTTCCAGTTTTTCTTCCTAATTAGCTTTTTCAAGACAATTGCATATCTGAAACAAACAGAATACTTTCTCTCCAGGCACCAGAAACTTAATCTGTCCCATTTCCTTTCAATGGACACTGAGAACAAAGCAGTGTATTGTAACTCAGTGGGGAATTAAGAACTATGTGATGTAAAAAAAATGGAAAAAGCACTATGTAAATGAATTCAGCATAGACAGCAATAAAAATATAGTAATGAAAAATCCTTTAAGCCACCTTGTTAATACCTGACAGAACTGTCTGTTCTTATTAAAGTCTGTTTGCCGTTCAAAGGAAGTTGAAACACTAAATTTACACAAAACTGAGGATTTTTATATTTACAACAACACACTGAGTGATTAGCATTAAATCATTTAGAATATCTTAAAGAATTTGAGGACTTTCCGATCACTTTATCTAGAAGTCTTCTTTGTGACTCAAAAGGTTTTTTTCTTAAACTTTGATCATTCTACAAAGACATAGTCCCTCACAGAACTCTTTATTTTCCAGATATCTGAAATTTTAAAAAAAAATCAGTAATGCTAAGCATACCATTACAAGATTACGGTGATAAACCGTAAGACTGTTAATGACTTTTTAGATGGAAGTTGCACTTGTAAGTCTTACCAATAAAAGTAAATGTTGGAGCAGCTTTTGGATTCTGATCAACAAGTCACTAAGAAAATAATTGCAGGACTTTATTTAAAAATTCTGGAGAATTTAATTGAAAATCATAATCTGTGTGGTGTATTGCACAGTACCAGTATAGTCTACCAGCAAAAGAGCTCAACAGGGCGGTTTTTTAGGACTGATAGCTTGGAGACTTTCATACATAGCATACAGTAATTTCTACTGCATCTCATTTATAGATATGCTGCATACATACAAGGGTGCACAGGTATGTGTACTATATGTATATATATATGTAGACATTATAGAACTTCTTAAAAATGAAGATGCACCTCATTCCTGTGCAGATTTCAACTTCAGCTGTGCTTCTTAAACAGAGTTCAGAACAGAGTACTTACTGATGTGTAGAGGAAACCTTCTCCATTTATGGCTATATACAACCCAGTCTTTACACCCTGGATAGCAACAACTCGAAGTCCCACTGGTATAAGGTTGAATAATGCTGTGAAGGAAAAAGCACAACCAGATATGAATATACTATTGTATATATTGTATATATATATTACAATATTCTAATAAACATCACTAGTAAAAAGAAAGAAAACTATTACTTTTATTTTTTCCTGATTTTAAAATTAAACTAATTCAGAAAATCTTGCTTCTAGTAAGGTTACTCCTTAAAATTAAAGCCTAAGTATCTATCTAGCAATAAGTCCTGCAATAGTTCAGTATTTGGCACAAGTGCTAACTAGCAAATACAAAGCGCAGCAGACTGGACTGCAATCATTTATGCAGCACTACAAACATGAGTATCTCAGACAATCTGAAAAGAGTCAAAGAGCCCAACAGTTCCTTCATGAATGTACAGTGATCTTAAGGGTAATAATTGTGAGATACCCTGCAGAAAACATCTCTTTCTGATTCTGGTAAGTAGGGGTTTGTTTTTTTTGTTTTCTTAGGCATTTTATGGTTTTGGTTTAAGATGTGCTCTCATTAAAGATTGCTTTCAAGGGGTGTGTGATTTCAAATAAAAATTTTTGTTTTGCTTTTGTGAATGATGTATTTGATACAAGCAGTAGTACACAGGCCTCAGGTAATGGCAGAGGCTTATCCTGGTTCACAAAAGCACTGAAATATGTGTTTGACTCTAAAAGTGCATAAATGCTATTTGAGATGAGTATAGAACATGTTCAAAGACTGAAATTCCAGGGAAAAAAAAGCCAGCTAATAGAAGGTACTTTAGCAATGGTATATACCTCTGTAATAACAGAAACAGCCACAGCTTTGATTGGAGTCTGAAAAATCCCGGTGTGAAAACCAGTTTACCAGCCTCACCACAGAACAACAAAAGAAAATGTGATATAAGCAGAAGACAAGGACCAATTCTTCTAAAAATTATGCCAGCACACACCTATACTAAATTTCCTGACTCATCAGATGAGATAGAAAATGAGATGCAAAGCACAGATCAAACAGTCTTGGAAGAAAAGATCTGGATGAGACAGAGTTCATGTTAAGTGCTTTTCCACTGTGGATGAGTCAAGGATTCACAAGTCCTTGGAAGAAAACCAAAAGCACAACCTGTGTGTTCAACTTATGCAGTGAGGACTATGGTCCCATCAAGCTAGGTCTCAGGAACACAGTAACACCTACAGTGAGTTCCTCAAAATTTAGGATGGACATCCATAGGTGTGACCAGGAAGTGTACCCTATGAGGCTATCTGCAATCAGAATGCCAGCAGTAAAGACCAAACCAAGATAAAAAGGGTCATGTAATTGCGGTGAATAAGCACATTTTCTCAGGTGTTAAAACTTCTGGTTGGTCACAGGACACAAAGCCACAGATTATTTATGATGAAGATGATCAAATCTTTGTAACTGAGAAAAAACATGGGTTGACTACTAGAATTTAGAGATAGAAGTGGATGGGGAAAAAAGCCCCTTTCTTTCAAAATTGTCACACAGAAAAAGAATATGTAACAAAAGATCCTTTCAGAAGTACACAAAGGCAGTATAAAGCTGGGAATTGCTGTAGCAGAGCACTTTCTACAGCCGTAGAAAGAAAAATATATTCAAAAGAGCCATGGAAGAACAAAAAACAAATTTATGGGTTTACAAAGAAGAGTAAAAGAGATTATATCAGACAAGAATTAGCACAAATATATAGCATTTTCATTTCTGTAGTTTTCAAAAGTCTCCATCATGCTAGGATCTTACTGGGATGTTAACTAGAAAAATATTGGATACAGACAAGGTTCCCTCTCTCATCTATACAAGGTAAATGTAGAACATTGAACTATGGCACTCACATACAAGATATCCTAAGAGTATACAGGCTAAACACTGCCTGACTTGAGGGCTTTCAAATATTCAATGTAACCTAGAAGTTAGAAAACAATCAGACATTACCCTCAAATGAAACGTCAGACCAGTAAAACCACTATTGTGGGTAGTGGAGGGGGAGTCTGCCACAGCAAAACTAGGGTTCAGATGGCAGTTGTTTTTTTCCTAGAAGAAAATAGATTCCAGGAGGAAAGCTGAACACCATGCTAGAGGGAGGGCAGCAACAGCTGAGGGGACATCAGAAAGGAAAAACAAACAATACTTGTATAAAGAAAAGAGGTGAACACAAAAGACAAGTCAGCCATGGAAAACCACCAATGAAAAATAACTCCAAATCATAGTTGTACAGTCAAAACTTCTGGAACATAGACATAATTTGTTGTATTTCTAATCAAAATAAAGTAGCAAAGCTAGAAAAAAACCAACCACCATTGAAGGAGAATTAGAGGCCTGTAACATGGCAGTGTTCTATGCAACCTGTAAAACTACTAGAGCAGCTTGTAATTGCTGGTGAATTTAGAAAGCACCGGTGAGTGTATATAATGTATCTTTTACTGACACCAAGTTTTAACTGGAGATTGTCGGGGCTCCTGTGATTAGTCTAAAACCATAAAACTCTAGAGTGTGATCTGAAACGCTGTAATTCTGCACATACAGAATATTTAGTAACTTCCACAAAATCTTTCAGACTTGGGTGAAACGAGGCAGGCCATTCTACATTCAATTATTGATTGATAAATGCTCAGCAATGTGCTTCATACTGAGGTCACCAAAACATGCACCAGTAAGGCACAGCATGGGGTTTCTATGTGCTCTGAAGCTGGCCAAAGGAAATTCAATTTCCTGCAGAGCCCGGCTGTGAAATACTCTTTATCAAGCGGGACTTCTGTGCCCAATTGCACATTTCAAACCTTCCTAGGATTCACCTGTGCTATCCTCCACACTAATAAGAGCCTGCCTTGAGAAAAGCAGAAAGCCTTCCAGAGTTTGTTAGCCTTTCAGGCCTGCACGGCCAAGGCTTTGCCCTTACCTGGGGTAGGTGAAAAAGAACCATGCCCCCAGCTTCCCTCTGCTTTTAAGACTTTTAAGGGAGTGAGGTCCCCAAACATCCTTATGTACCTATCCTGGTGAGTCCACAGATAAGTTGAGAAAGGGAGTACCCTGGAACATCCCAGGAAATATAACTCTTCCTGGTGCTCAGTGCTCCCATTCCGCAGGCTTAAGTATAAAGCCTGGGAAATCCAATTGTAAATAATATGTGAGAACATCAGCAAAAACAGTGGGAGTAAAACCATTTCTCCTTGTCAGTACTGAGCCTGTGCACGCTGTCTTGGCTTTGCTTTGTATTCTGTCTAAACCACGACTGTAAAACAAATAGTTTCTTTTAGTTTTCCAAAGCCTGCAGCCTACTCCCACCACACAAAAGATCAGAAAATGGAGGCGGGGGGCAGTAACAGGAACAACCGGCATGAAAAATTTTATTGTTTTAAGAGTTGTGGAAAGGATTTGCAGGAACTAAATTGTGTTGGATTCTAATCCTCCAAAAGTTTTACCCAAAGTTAATCTCCACCTTTTGAAAAGTAATAACTCCTTCCTTGACAAAAAAAAAAATCCACCACATTTTTTTTCCTTTTTATTAATGCAATGCCATCACAGTCTATTAACTTGAAATCTGAAATGCCTGAAATCAGATATCCTTGTGAAAGTCTGTTTAGGTATAACTGACTTGTAGCTACAAGAAAATTGCCATTACAGATCACAGTTTTTCTCAAGAAGCTTGCTAGAGACCAATTTCTTAATGCTTATACACTTGCTATCTGTTCTGCATGGGCACTGCCCTGGTGTCAGTTAGCAAAACTTCCCACAGCACCAAACCTGCAATCAGATCGCGGCGACTGCTTCTTTATTTATTTCCACCTGCAAGCCTACAGGAAAAAATGATGACTCTATAAGAACATCTTTGAGATTGACAGTGAGTGCAGGGAGGTTGGTATTCAGACATCTGTCCATCCATTTCTTATGGAGCAAACCATTCTACCTGTCTGGCGTTACACAAGATGTAACTAAAACATACTTTTTAGTATGGCTGAACATGGCCTCCACTGATCCTGTCCCACTAACTAAGATTATACTGATGGGAGAAACAGGCTTACCTAACTCCCAAAGGTGATGTAAACAGATGACTAAATGCCTGTGTAATTCTTTGAAGATAAACTGCAGTAAAAAACAGTGCAAAAATCAGACTGCAAATACTTGTTCAGTAATCCAAATTAAACAGCATTGCAGGTGTTGTTTTTTAATCTTCATGTATTTTACTTCTGTTTAATTATCTGCTTTACCTCACAAGAGTGCTGTGAATATTTTTTATTAATATCTTCAAACAAAAATATGATAGTGATAGGTACTTCAGAAAGGCATAAAAAAAGTTAATACTTCCATATTCAATTTGGAAGGTATAAATACAGCATTAGGAGAATGCATTAAAAGATGAAAATAAAGGAATGTTGAATGGTTGATTGATTTCTTGAACAGCAACTCTAGCAGGTAGCAAGTGCAATGATGAAAGCATGTTGCTGCATAATTAAGCAAGAAATGTGCACAGCACAGCCAAATCAAAGTTGCTTGGGTAATGTTAACTTACTCATTTATCAGTTTATGAAATAGGGCTACAAATGAGTAATGCTCTTTTGATCTGTTTTAAACATTAATGTAATTTCATAAGGGACACAAAGAGCAACATTTGAATGTTAAAATCAGGTTTATCACCCATCAAGAAAAGTATCATAGTTTATGTTGATTTTTTTTTAGTGGTTGTTTGCTGAGATACACTCTTCAGGTGAATCAAAATAAGCCATGTGGCTAAGTGATTCAGGGCTTCAGTCTCAGAAATTAAATAATCAGAATTGCCTGTTTCCCAAACTAATTAAGTCTTCCCACTAAATCTTCCCTTCATTCATGGGACAAAACTTTGAAGATAGACCAAAGCCTGAAAATGAGTCATTTTGGGTGAGGAGGAGGACAGGAGGGGAACTTAACGCTTGTTACCACCAGCAAAACACAGAAATATCTTCTATTTCTTTATAGTTTCTGTGTAGTAGCTTGCTTTTCCTAATTGATAATTATGAGGCCCATGGAGAACACTGAAGCAAGTTGCATTTGCACCATGTAATGCTAAGAACTGTGGTAAAATCCAGCAAAATTAGAGCTAGAGAGGGACAGCTACACTGAGTAAGACCTCAGTAACCAATCCTACAGCTTTAACCACAGTCCCGATTTCCCTACAAGCAACCTACGAAACCAAAACAGAAACTGTAAGGCATTGAAGGAAGGAGAAAACCAGCTAAAACAAGAAAAGCAATGCAATAAAGCCTCTTTCCACATATCACTGAGAGTTTGGCAAAAAAATACAGACTGTATGCACCCTGGTCTGGTGATGTGATTTAAGGAAACATAGCACCACTAACCAGCAGGTGCATTAATTCATACTCTGACACAAAAAATCACTAACTTGGAAAAGATATAAAAAGAAATTACAACAATGGACTGAAGCCCATCAATCTGTTTAGGTTGGGTTATAAAAGCATGGCCACCAACATGAGCAGACAAAAGAACATTCAGGGATGCAGTTATAAGCAGTCACATCTTTCTTCCTTTTTCATACAGGGGTTTGTGTGCAGCAACACATTCAAAATCTTGCCATCTGTCTCTGCAGAATCTAGCCTTTACTCACACTTAAGGCAAGCCAGGACAATGGCTTGCACTATAGCAGCTGACTGAAACCACTGGTAAAACTCATTTTGACTTCAAATAGAAGCAAAAAGTCACATTAAAGAGACTAACAAGAAGCTTTAAATACAAACAAAACATGGCTATGGACACAACCGCTCAATTTGAACAGACTACACCTTAATCTTACTTTGTGCTACCTCTCCGTAACAACGTGACTCCAATAGTGTGTGACTTATGTCTACTGTATACATATAAAATGAGTAGAAAATGACATGCACTTGAGGGAATTTTAACTTCAAGCACTCCTCTAACTGCTTGACACAGAATAAATTGCAACAGCACAAAAAGTAGCAGCATGACTAAGCTTCAAACAGTTTCTTTGCTGAAGACAAAAAAGAAATCGCTTCTCTTCTCCGTCCCTTGCTACTGACTCACTCCAGTTCCTCCAACACCCAGCTACTCAGATGGTCAGTGTGTGAGGAGGACTCTTTCACAGGCTCCAGGGACAGTGAATGGTGCAGAGGACAGGTGGAAGGCTGCAGACACCCTTTGGCAGTCTGTATTTCCTCCATTTTTACGAAACACACTTTGAATGGAAGTCATCCTCACTATCAAGGTAAGTGTACCATCTGTCCTATTGACAGATAATATATGTCCATCCCTTCATCTACTAGGCACATTAAATAGGCAGCCTGCAAGCACCATGGTCAGATTTTCCCCCTCTGGCAGCTGCCAAAACTTATTTACCAGTAAGCCTCAGAGAGAAATTACCATGATACGGAGCTCACAAAATAAAAGATCAAAATACTAGGAATTCTATCAATGAAAAAATTATTGGTTTAAAGTAAAAAAAGAAAAAAATATGCTGCAATAAAGAAAAGCAATAGGAAACAAAAAGTTCAACAGGAAATGCAAGGAAACAGAGTGGAAAGGGAAAAGAACTGAGAAGACTGACAGCACAAAAGAAACAGACACATATTCATATATTTATGAATATACCAATAGATCAGTCTTTTCAGCTCTTAATATAGTGTTGATACATATATAATGGCAAAATTTAAAGTGAAGATTGAATGCTTTCCTGGTAAAGACATTAATTTTACATTCTTATGATCTAAATCGTCTTTACTAAACAATATTGCAAAATTGGATTAGTGAAGAAACAATGAGTGAATCACACCAGCTAAAGACAGAAGAAAAATCACTTTATGAAGAAAACAAATTTTACCCTAAAAATCATGTTGAGGTAAAACACAATATTATCTAACAGTATTTATCCAAAATATGCAACACTGCTATCTGATATTTGGTTGAGTTTGGACAAGTTCTGTATTTCAGAATATTTATAATATGGAATATTAATTCTGCATTTTGGAACAACAAGAATAAGAGATGTCCAGACAGGTGGAAATCCAGAAAGGCAGGGAAAAGGGGAGAGAAATGGAAAATGACATAGTAAGCAAAAAAAAAGGAAGATTTGTAAAGCTGACAACAGCCAAAAGAGGAAAGTAAGGCACTATGATCTAGTTTTGCAAAGATTCAAAATCCCTAGAGTTCCAAGATTAAAAAAAACATTCCAACATTCCAAAATTTTTGCAGTCATACACACCTCCTCACTGAAGCTGAAAATAAGAGAGAGATGGGCAGAGAGAGAAGGAGAGGGAGAGAAAGATACACAGCCACGCTCTAAGACACATTTCTCGGACCTCATATAGGCAAAGCTTCTATAAAAAGCTATAATGATCTTGTTTGTACAAGATCTTCCAATCTAGTCCAGTATAGAAGTGGGCATGAGAGATGGACACATTGCAGGAAGAAAATAAACAAGGAACAGGGAGAAAAAAAAGCTTGGAAAACAAGCAGAGAAATACACATAAAAATAGATTAGTAAATTATTTTTCTCAATTCTAAAAAAAATTAGAACAGTGAAAGATGATCATGCTATCTGTTGATGAAATGTGTTAAAAATGTCAGCCATGCATTAACAGATAAAATAGGGACTTAACAAAAGTAAAGCAGAAACCTCAAATCACTTAATTTCTATAGCCTAATTCCAACATTTTTGAAGAGACTAATGGTTTATTTATATATGCATAATAAGAAGATAAAAAATTGTATTAAAAATATTTAAAATAAACCTCAAGATCACACAGAAATGTTACTTAAATATGCCATTATCATTAAAATAAAGAAAATACAAATATTCTCTGCTAAACAGAAAATTAAAAACCATCTGTTTGTAGAGTAAGAATAGATTTGCTTAATTATCATTTGCAGCTGAGGTTATCAAACATCTTTATGCTCATTGAATGAAAATAAGTGGCAGAATCACAGGAAAAGAGTACCAAAGCAGTGACCCACACAGCCTTTCAAGACCACTTTTGTTTGGAATATTTTTGAAAACTGCCGCTGTTGCAGTCTCTACATTGGCAGAAATTCTCTTAAAATCATTGGAACTCTTGCTCATATAGGGACTGTAGGATCTTTAGCCCCAGTTCAGCAACGTACTTCATCATGTGTTTTAAGCAGGACTTTGACAATTGAACATACACTTATTTGCTTTGCTGAATCAGGGCTTATATGATCAGATTTTTCAAGGAATTTTTGTTTCCATCTTTT
Organism: Pterocles orientalis; assembly: GCA_011057875.1. NCBI lineage: Eukaryota > Metazoa > Chordata > Aves > Pterocliformes > Pteroclidae > Pterocles > Pterocles orientalis. Next base: position 697,675 of record WKFP01014316.1, on the reverse strand, counting down.
TTTTTCCTTATTTGTTCAAATATAAGAAAATTATGTTAAATAAATAGCTTTTATAGAAAATATTTTTAATGTATTTTTACCATTTCTATAAAATTACCAGAAGACAGACATTGACCTAAATACCTCACCCCTGAGGTGCACTGGCACTTACGCCTTCCCCTTCAGAGGGAACACATTTAGGCCAATGCCCTGCACTAGCCGTGCTGGTGGTCATCAGGCTTCAAATGGAGAGAACCCTTCTCCTTTCAACAAAACACATTCAGAAACCCTCCAAAGGCATTAACACTGTGTCTGCGCGTACACACTCGAGCGATGCTTGTGCGATTAAGACATTCCCCTGGGGCAGTCACTTACTAGAATTACTGCTGTCATCCTTGGTTCCATCGAGACTTCCATCGGGGTGCATTTGCAAGTAGTAGCCTTGCCTGCAATATAACCTGGTCACTATACCCTTGAGCTGGGGATCTGAAAGACAAACATATTTTGTCACTAGCCTCAAAACTTTTTCCAAGAGTTAGCCCTACTTCTCTCACTGTAGGAGGAATTTTGGTGAAGTAGCATTGCTGTCTTAAAAGTAAGCACTAAAACAGGATGGGTCCTGATGGAAATGGAGAAGAATTTCACCACAGAGTCAGCTGCTTGTGCTGTTCTCTGCCTCCAACATACTTCATTATAATTAACACAGGTAAAACACAGCAAAAAAGAACACCCCAAACTCCCGTAGTCATAAGACTTACACCAGATTAAGCCCTGCAAAAAGTTTAGACTTCAGCAATGAGTATAGAGCCTTACAGACACTAACAAAATGTTTAAAAAACCCTACTTGTTTCATATGTGTTAGTAACTTACTATACTTCCCACCAGTTTTAAGGACACCTGGAGGAAAAGATCTGTCTCTTTTCGCTCTCCACCAAAAGTGACAAACTTATCTGGTAGAATATTTCATAACAGTCCCATCTGAAGAGTTCCCAAAAATATTTTACCAATCTAGGAGCAGATACAATTCACCTGACCTCTCCCACCCACCGGGGAATAACACCCACAGTCAAGGGCAAGACACAACCCTCCTTCAATAGAGGAAAAAGACCTGAAAAAAACCTTAGTAAGCTAAAAGTATATGGGAAAATCAGGTAGATGAACAGTTACGCTACCTTGTTTAATACTCTGCATTTATGAAAATTGCCAAGAGTTGAGCAGTGGCTGCCAAGCCACACTTTATGATTCATCTCAAGGATAGTGCCTTACCAAATCACAAATTAAGCTGCTGCAGAACTGATTCAGTGATGAGGAAGAGGACATCACATCTTAAAAAAATCAACAGCACCACCTCTGCGTGATATTGGTACTAGCAGTGTTAAACACAAATTTTAGGCCCAGCTCCAGGCAGCCAGTAAATAAACTTGTGGGGGCATTGGCATTAAAAACATCCATGTCGTATCGTGCTTAGCTCTACAAAGATGATCTAAAATCATAAAGATTTTGAGACATACATATAATAAAATTAACAGGTGAACTTCTAAGGAAGACAGAAATTATTTCCATGAAACTTTGTGGCCAGAACATAAAATCCTCCTTGAATTTGTGTATAATTGCTCTCACAATCACACATGCTGATTTACTCACAGTATCCTAAGGGGAGGAGAAATTAAACACTAATACACAAAACTGCCTCTGAGTGGAATGCTCTGAAATTTTCTGTAAAGGCTCAGTTCCATTAAATGATTATGAAAAAGTTAAGATTTTCTTGTCTACCCAAATTAAAAAGTCATATTAAACAATAAACCCATCTAAATTAAAAATATAAGATTAAACTGTAAATGTAACAAAAACTGTTACTATAAATATTAGCACTGTAAGAGTTTTGAGACATGGAAATAAATAATACAAACATTTGATGATCAACACATAAGCATATTACAACTTTTTTCTTTTAGCTGCAGATTTTGCTTTCCATGAATTTGCAGCAAGAGTTTCTGTGTCTTAACATAATACTCAGTAATATATATTTTTAAAAGTTCTAAACAGAATAACTTGTATTTTCTTTGAATGTACTGTCTCAGTCAACTTCATCAGGCAACCCTAAAGTATTTTCATAATTTGAAAATGAAAAGTGAGTTCCTCCTACACAGGCACTGTTCCTATCAACACATGCTTTCAATGTGCACTTCCAAATTTATTATTTTAAACATACTTGCTTTACATATATTAAAATGGCATCTTAAAAGACTAAAGAAAAGTATTTTTTAAAATATTATTAAAACTAGAGCTTTAAAAAGTATTCACAAGAAAAATATCACAGTTTCTACACCCAAAGAACAATGAATAAATGATTCTTTATCATCACTTCTAGTTCAAAGAAGTATCTCATAGGAAGGCAAAGTACAGTCAACCAGCTGTTTAAACCTACTGCTTCAAGGGAAAAATGCAAAACTTAAAAGTGACTTTCAAAGTTGTTTTTTCTACTCATTCTATTCATTTTTCTAAGTTCACAGACAAAATCTTCTTTCTAACAAGTAATCACACAATCATTTGCCTACATTTCCACCAAAAGCATTATTTAAAGTTAATCTTGCATTACCAGCTATCCAAAATTATATATGAATTAAAATAATTTGGTGGATGGCTATGCATTTCAGCTAGCATTTCAGGCTATGTGTGATGAGACAGAATATTAATCCCCCACTTATTAGTTCAAACAAGTCCAAACACAACAAAATAATAACTATTACTGCATAAGACCAGAGGATCCCAGTCACATGTTTTAACTCAATTGTATGCCGTTTTAATGGCTTCATTTGTCAGGGAACTGAACAAAACTGTCCCAAAACATGGCTCTTTCACTTGAATGTTTAATTGAAGACTGGAATTTACTACTAATGAGATTACAGTAATTAATATTTTCATTGTGCAAAGTAGATCTCTGTAGACTACTAAATGAAAAAAAAACCAAAAACTTTGTTTCCCCATGATATGTAGACTACTAAATGAAAAAAAAACCAAAAACTTTGTTTCCCCATGATATGTAGCAACTGTGACTTTCTTTTTACTGTTTTAATGTGGACTATTAGAACCATTTTTTACTCACTTTCCTAAGAACATCGTTTCTACCTTAAGATCCTCCCTGTCTTTAGCAAGATTAAAACTATTACTCCTGACAAGTAATTTAATAATGTATTTTTTTACTAGTTCTTGACTGTAATATTCAGTTAATGTATATCACAGAACTCTGGATCTACAAATCAAAGTAAATAACAACTAAATATTTTAGCTAAGCAGTGCTCAAAAAACTGGGGGAACTGGACAACAAGAAAAGGTATTTCTTTGATCTTAGCCAAAAAGCAACCCAGATTTAGTGACGGAGTTGCATGAAATGACTCATTAACTCAATGCAAGTGGTAATAAGCAATAGTGAAAGAGACTACTCCATAGAGCCTTAAGGTGAATATCTCCAAGAGGAAGCAGACAATCCTGTCAGGCAAGGAACTGATCTCTTTTCCTTGCAGAAACATAAATGACTCTTTCAGGACCTTTTTGAGACACCTGGGCAGAAAGCAGAGAAGAGAAATCCAGTAGTCACTCTATTTCTATAGCATTTTATCTACCCATTGTCACCTAATAATATTACAGAAACTGTTTCAGCTTTGGATGCTTTGCAAACGAGTTTCTCAAATCCTTCTTGACCACACTAATTTTTTTTTTTTTTTTTGGGGGGGGGGGTTTACTAACTGCAGGAAAGCAGGAGTGACCAGCAATGCCCAGAAACATCATCAGAAGACTGACGCTGCCTGTCTGCAAGTGCACTGGATACTTTACGGTTTTTAACTCCCACTGCAGTGACACAGGCAGACGGACCACCAATTAGCCTTATCCTTTACAACCCACATGCTTTTTTCTTCCCACATGAAAGAGAATGGGAATGTCAAGAGAATACAGCAAAATAATAAAACACAAACGAACAGGATGAGAGCAGACAACTTAATCAAGAGTTGCCAGCTCTTGTGATTTTGTTATAGATTTTTTGCTACTAGTTCTCTTAAAAGTCCTAGCCGCCACAGCCAGATTATGTGACTAGTACCATTTCTATTTAATTTTAAACACCTTGTCTTCAGGCGGAAAAAAAACCAAACCAGCAAACTTCACCGTGGATCGAAATCAAAGGACAGTTCAACATCTCCTAATGATTTTTATTGATTTTATTTTGTGCCTTGACTTCTGATGTTGAATGACAAGTCTGCAGTGCTCCACCCTGGAAAGAATTATTCTGACTTGCAGTTATTAGAGGTTGTTGCTAAAAACTCAAAAACGTTATACTGAATGGACAAAGCAACAAGCTTCTCATTCCTCTCTTCAACAGCAACCTGCGTGACAGCAGCCATTTGCAGCCAGCTTTTATTGCTTTTTTTCTTGTCAGAGGCAACAGCAGGATGCATGATTGCAGTTAGCATGCACACTCTGTCAGTAGCTTTTCTGATGTCCTTAACAAAGGCAGAGGTTAATTAAGATATCTTCTCCCTTGAACAGTGGCTACAAAAATGGCTTCGGCTTTAACTCATGACAGGCTGAGTACAGTTTTTGCTTTAGAACAATTATGACACTTTGTGTTTTGAATTTTGAATACCTTCTGTTCACAAACAGAATGGTTTTAGCATTTTCTTCCCCACCACCACAGACTGCCAGGACAGATCTCTTTAGTAATTTAACAGGTTTAAAGTAAACAGTGGGACAAACTCATTAAATATGTGTGTTCAGACACAGACGAACATGCTAAATGAACATGTTAATGCTGAAAGAACTATGGTGAATATGCCCACTGTATTTTAACACCATGAAAAATTAATCCATTAGCATCCACTGGAGTTTTAATTGTGCGTTTTTAACATTGAGGGCTTTTTTTGCCTGTCATTATTTACTCACTCTCCCTTTTGAGTAAAGGTACTAAATAAAAGCCTGTTTGAGACGGCAAGCAAATGCATAAAGGTGGGTTAGTCTCCTATCAATTTACATTCTTATGGGAATAAACTGCACTATCCAGTCAATTACCAGTCTGTCACAAAATCAGTTGCTCAGCGAGTCAAACGAAAGCCAGTATTTAGAGGTACATTCTGCTCAGATAGCACAGCATCAAACTCATGACAATAACTGGTAGCTCCAGGCCCTTCACATTTTACTTGTCCTTTATTTTTTGCATTTCCCTCCTGTAGTTCTTGCTTTTGTATATTTCAGTACTAAAAATACCACTTATGCTGGTCCAGAAAAAATCAGGCATCTTTTTCTCAAGATTCATGGTGCTCCAACAGTCACCACGACTTCACTCATTTCTTCCTCACTGATGTTATGATCAGCATTTGTTAGGAATCTTCTCCCTCATCTGTTAAACTTCATTTGAAATATCAAAAACATTTATAATCTGTATTAGGATTAAAAAAACCCGCAAACCCACAAAAAGTTGCAACCCTCAGATTTCTTGTGAAGCTGGAAAGCAAAGCATCCACCCAAAGCACAGAGTGTCTCACCCACTCCAGACCCGTCTCCCAGTTAGTTCATAAGGCCAGAGACACGTAAAACAACACTTATTAATGACTTCTCATGCAAGAGAATCCTGACAACATAGTTGTGCAGAGTTTCAGACCAGGATTCCCACAGTCTCTCCTTCTGAAGCCACTCTGTATAATAATTAATTACCCACCATGGGTGGGATTAAAGCCCACCCACCAGACCACAGCTAAAGGCAGCCTCCAGCCCTTCACTGAATTTTGCACAGAAACCCATTGAAGCTTCAGTTTAATGTCTGGATACTATTCAAAACCTTAAAATATGTGTCAATACTACTCAGTATTTTAGAAACATTTTCCACTAAGCATTTCAGCTCCAGAAGGAGAGACCAAATCCCATGTAACATGACATGTCCTTTTTGGATTCTCAAGTATTTCAGTTCCTGCTGCAACGCTTTTCCCAGTTTCCAAAAGTTGTCTTCTTCTCAAGCACACTGTTTATGTTTAATTGCGACAGTACTGTAAGAGGTACGGTTGGTACAGATGATCGCATTACACTATTTTTGCCTTGGTTTTGGCAAGTTTTGCATTGTCATCCCAGCACATAAAAGAGCAGGATCCTCTGATAAGCATGTTACACAATCACAAAAGCAAACTTCCTAAAACAAGTACTTAGCCAATGGGAAATTCGAAATGCAAAATTTTGTACTTCATTTAAAGGTGATAAAATCCTAAACAGGCATGTAAACCCACAATGTTCCTTCATTATTAAACTCATCATCTGTTCTTATGATACAGCTCTTGCATTCTAAAGCTTTATAGAGTCCTAACTTCTTTATTATTTTGACTATCCTGTCACCTGGTGTCTCAATGTTTCAAAGTTTCCGATAGTGTTGTTTTTACTTTCATTGTTAATACAAAATGATAAAATATGGACATTTATATGCTAGTGCTCTCTGATTTTAATAATAATGTTCTCAGTATCTCATAATGCACACCAGAAAACTAAAATTTAATTAAAATTTGAAAGAAAAACATTTTTAAAAGAAAGTTTTGCTCTATTCAGGACAGAGGGGGAAAGGATATAATGTGAATTCAGAAAAGCAATAGCTTCCATTATTCCCTGTTCCCATAAGTAATAATAGTACTTATTCTGAAACTCAGTGGTTTTGTGAGACTATTTCTCTTGTGCTCACTTATTTTTCTGTCCTCACTATGATTACAGGGCACTCAACTTCAGTGTTTATTTTTAACTCTACTTTTTGTCCATGCCTCACATCACAAGCTCATCTCCTGCAGAACCTTTCTTTGAGAGCACATATAAGAGAGACAGAGAGTCCTCCTACATTCCTGCGCTGTCATTGTCATGGGCACTTCCACAGCTTTTATGAAATTTCTTGGTAAACTATGAAAGCAGGTCGGAGTTCTGCAAAATTGTTGTTTTTCTTGAAAGCACAGCATTGTACCCTTTGTGCTGGCGTCCTTGCCTTTGTATTGCAAATGTTTTTGTGTTAACTGCAAAATGTGCTCCCTTCTATTTGTGAGCACTGATGTTTTGTCTCTAGGTCTCACAATACATTTCAAACTACCTGAGATTTGCTTCTTGCTACATGGTTTTACTTGAACAAGTTTGATCATCAATAGAATTACAACAACTTGGCTTCTAGCTGGGATAATTTATATCTGTTCAGATTCACAAGGTGATTGGATTTAATCGACTTGTCTACAGCATAATTGTTAACAGTTTTCCTTTAGCAGCCATATTATTTTTGGAGGGTATTTGTTGGAAAGGGAAGAGGTTTAGACTGTTAAGAAAACATATTGTTCCAAAATCACAATTTTGTGTGTGTATGGTAGTTTAATTTTAGTAACTTCATTTAATAATTTGCTTTTCTGTTCCTACTAGACTATATTGTACATCTCTGATGTTTCTGATCTTGCAACACATGGATTTGTTGGGACATTTCTCCCTAAAATACTGCCTTCAACTGTTGACTCATGTTCCTTCTAATATGCCAAAATTCAATGACCTCTAATTTCTCAGTATCTAGAATAGCTGGTGCTATACACAGGAATACTGAGAAGAAGCTGGCCTCTACTTCCAGGCTTACTTAGATAGCACTAGTCACCCTTTAATGCATTTAACTGTTATCTGACAAGCATCATCTTCCATTGACACAAAAAAATCATCTTTTCAACTATATTCACTTTGTCAAAGTTTTCTTCAAAATGCTAAAAATTCTCAAAATTATAAATATTGTCTAAAGTTCCATATTAAAGCAGACCTGTTATTGCAATTTTTATTTGTTCTTTTCATTTTACATAGGCCTAAAAAAGTATCCTGTCTTACTGAGCCTTCTCAATTTAGATAAAATCATTTTCTAGTATTTTGTTTAGGACACCTTCCTCTACTTGAACATCTTAATTCCACCTGGTATTTTCTTGCTTCTGAATTCTGACAATAAAACATTAACATCATACAAAATACTGCTTATCATTTCTCTTTGAAAGAAAAACATTAAGCAATATATCCCAGAGTTAAGCAATTATTGTGTCCTCGTTTTTGCAATAATCTCCCCTTTGCTAGCTTCCCATAAAGGCCCTGTGAAAGACCAAACTTGTATTGGTAGTAGTACAATTATTATTGTAGGCACATTCAGAAAATACCAAGGCACCACAATGTGACAGATTCTATTACCATTTAAGTTATGTACAAAATTTGAACAATGCATAGCCCTTTGAATCGGTAAATAAATGGGTTTTAAGAATTAGATTTCTCTGAAGATGTCACTGAGTGTTAAAAGCATAATAGGATGGGCATAGATGACCTTTCCATATGTAACTGAATACATTTCACACAACAACAAACTTACCAAAGAATTAATTTGATTCTACCTTTCCTAGATAATTCATATTTTTAGAACTAAGTGTTTAAACATTACTTTTATTTTTACAGTCTTAACAAGACTATTTGTCTCCTTGCATGCTGCATCACAAAGTAATCAAATATTTGAAGTCAGCTTCTATTTTTTTCACAGACTGACTTAGAATTAAATTTGGAAAGCACCTAAACAATCTATTTTTAAAGTATTCAAAATGATCATGGTAATGCTCAATGGAGAGAGGATAGCAGAATAATTTGCAATGCTAAGTATTAAATCCTGAACACACTCCATTTTCTATTGTTGCATACAGGAAGCTTCCATAATACCGAGTGGCAGGGGTCCTTAACTTGTTATTAACTTCATTTAATTCTTGCCAGAATACATAAAAGCCCAGAAAATGAAGTGGTATTTTCCCTCTGCTTAAATATGTAACAGCACCACTTCTGAAATGTGCACCTCAGGAAATAATGTATTATATTTATTTTTACTTTCTTGTCAATGGGACAATATTGAAAGAAGCCATTCGCATTGCTTTCAATAAATTTTACATTTTCATCTACTGACTAGCCTCAAAAGTGGGGGCAAACAGATGAATTGCACTGCCAGTGAACTGGGACAGGAGATTTTACCTAGTTATGAAGTGATAACTAGGAATTTTGTTGCCAAAGAAAAATAACCTTGTTTGATATTTAAAAAAAAATAACATCACTCAAAAGGAAATAAAGAAGTACCAAGCAAGTTGATAAATGAATTACATTTTAATGTAGTATTCAATGATATACAAAACATAGGGATTGCTTGTTTCTTTATATCTAACACTAAGCATTTACTATGAAAAATATGGATGAGTAAACTGACTTTAAAAAAAGTGGAAAAGTCAAAATTTTCCTTAGTTGAACACTATTTATTTTTATATATTACTATTTAATCTTTATGCTTTAACATACATCCTCACTATCAAATAATGTCATTCACCAACACTGTCTGAACAGATTTGTTTACAAAGACACAAAATTGCAGCAAAATGAGAACTGTTAGATGCAAATTACATTTCAGTCCTCTTCATGAACAAGTAATATTACTGGAGCTATAGGACTCCAAAGATATGTGGCCAGGATGAAAGGAAAATTGGTTGAGAAATTGATAGTCCCACTGTGAAAGGGAAATAAATGTATTTCCATATTTTTTATTAGTTAGGAACAATCTTTATTGTTTCTGTATAAAGCAAGATTACAGAGGTTCCACCGGACAAGGGAAAGTTTGCACTGTTAATATTAATAAACTATGGTATCTGTTTAGAAAAATATTTATTTGTGTAAGAAAGCATGAATGCACTGGCATTAATTCATAGGAAAGCTCTACAAAAGAATTTTTAATATAATTATACATACAGTACCACTAATAATTATTTAACATTTTTTATAACGTTTCATTGCTCTTTCACAAAGGGTGGCTATTTTCTGTTTAATCTCCAAAATCTCTAACAGCAACAGAAATGAAAGTGAAGCAATATCACCAAAAAGTATAATCAAGGATCTACTGCTTTTTTTTTTTTAACAAATGATATACCCAAGAAATGTCATGAGTTATAGGAAGTGAATTATTGCGAACTACCTGAACCAGAAAATAGCAAGTCATACTAAAAATTGCAGTTCTTTCATTTTTGCAGCATAACTAAGTGTTACTCTGGATGGCTATTTAACCAGGGACCCACTGAAGAAATAGCAGACATTTTCTTATACTTTATTTTACCGCATGCACAAGCACTTGTATATTTTATTTGCGAGAATGTAGTGAGATGGAGCAACAGAAAGAGAAGCAATGCATGGCTGCTTTGGTTTTCTCAGACCACATTTACCCCAAATCCTCCTGTGAGAAAGACAAGAATCCTGTTCAGTTTAGAGACTGCAAGGTATCATAATCTGTGGTATTAAACACAACTCGGAAATCTTAAGAGAAGCAGCTTGGAAAACTGATCTTCAGCCAGTGAGACAAGAAAATAATCCCCAGTACTTGAAGAACACATTTCTAATTCAGAATTACAGACTCATTTGTTTTATCATTGGTATGACAAAGCCATGCCTCTTTCTTTACTGGAGGTGTTCCCTGTTTTCCTTTTGAGTTTGAGGTTAACTTGGGCCACAACTTCAAGGTTTTGTTGTCTTCTCCCCAAGTCTGCTATCCAAGAAAACTTGGAAAACACAGAAAGAAAACTCCTAGGAAGTTACATGACCCCAGGAGCTGGGCTTTAAAGAAATCAGTAGATTTTGACACTGATGAGACAGGACAGATCACAGAAAGCTGGGAATCCTTTTTGAGTGACCTCAGCACAAACAGCCTTGCTTTTCTGGAACTGCTCTTGCTTTGAGACTGACTCTAGAAGGAAAAATTGGCCGTAAGTGACAGACTCCTTTTATGCCACCTAATGCTCCTAGAGGAAAAAGCAAACACACACACAAAAAACCCCAAAAAACAAGCAAACCAGACCATTTATCCCACCTAGATTACTCTGGCTCTCTTGGAAAGGTTATCTAGTCCAGATGTCAGAAACTAAGCACAGATATACTCCTAGAATCTATGAGAAAATTAGCAGAAACAGTTCAGGTCAACTCGATTATTCACTAAGAAGGAGTAAATCTTCCAATTCTGAGCCTTCTGATGGTATGGTGGAGAAACATTCAGCAGAGACTACCTCAGCCTCTCACTGGCACAATGAACTAAGCCTACTGCTCACCTACAAAAAGAGAAAGTATTCTATAAAGTCTCACAAGATTGCAAATGTCTGCTAAGATTTGGAGGAGTTCAAAGATGGTTCATGCTTTGATGAAGAGGGGCCCAAAAATTCTTCAAAAACACTGAAAGCGTTTTCAATCTCTAAATCTAAATTTTATTGTTACACAAACCAGAACAAATAGCTTTAAAATATGTAACCTGAAAGTGAAATAAAAATAGAGTTTTATAAGAAATCTCCCATCCTATCCTGTAGATTTTTGCCGTGATTTCATGATCTGTTTTTTCATTCTCCAGTCCAGCTCTCTTACCATGAAGAACTGGCTATACACTTACCACCTGTACTTTTTTTAACCTGTACAGGTAATAGGCTTTCCTTTCCCTGTTTCTCACATCCTGTCTTTCACTATCTACCTTCTGTACTCTTCAGTCCAGCATTGTTTCCCAGCTGTGCATCTCCAAATCCACTGAGCAGTGAAGAAGACGTAACAAGAGAGCCCTCCTCCCTGCTGCCCAATCACATCTTAACTTTAATAACAAAACACATTTATAAACTTAGACAAATAAAACAAATATGCCATCAGACATATATATACTCCTTCACAAATACATAGAAACACTCAGATTCTCTTTAGGCTAACTATGCACTTAGCACAAGATAAAAACTCCACCTCATAGCTACCAGGAAATAACACAGACTATAATTTCTGGTTGTATACACAGAAGTCTGTCAGCACATTGAGCCAAAGCCACCAGCAACTTCATCAGCCACCAGATGCATTTTGCAGAGTAATGAGTCAGATTGAAGATTTATGGCAGTTCCGAATGTGTGTTTTCTCCCAAGATGTGTAATACAAAACTGGCAAAAAAAACCCAACCCAAAACATATTCCTCAAGTCTGATGAGCCACAACACTTCCATGATGATGCTTCCTCCCTTCACTGTCTGCTTGGCCAAAGACAGTTTCACCAGCATCACTCCTTGTCAAGTCTGGCATCATCTCTTTATTTATTACAGATGTCCAATTACATGTGTGAAGACAATAAATGAGGCAAATTACAGACCTGTCATTGATGTCTTTCAATGACATAACACGTGACAGTCCTCTGACCAAGTATGGACATCCACCCCTGAGCTAGTGATCTTGAACTCCTTCAAGAAGGAATTGGGAGAAACAGGCAGATTTCCCTCATTCTGAAGGACAGGACAAAAATGGACCAAATGAATTACACCCAAGGCAGCTTACTTATCCACCCCAAAACATCTATCATTGCTCTTCAGACCTGTTCGCCCCCTGGATACACTAATGCTCTCAATCCTTTGGGCGAGCCTTTCCTCCACAGGACCCAACTTCAGATCCTGTCAGACTGTTCTGTTTGGACTAGACTTATGGTCTGACCCAGACAGCCACTCAATTCACTCTCATGTTGTGTTAGGAGACCCACCTATACAATAAAAATGCAGCCAGCCATATGGGCACACCTAAATTTAAACTGGTTTGCTTAGCATCCTCAACTATCAGCTGATGACTTTTCTCACACTAGGGCTTCCACTCCACCCTTTACCTTGAAGTTTTCCTGAAAACTGCTATACAGAACATACACATTCAACTAGCATGTTATAAACAGAGAGCAAGAGCAATTTCATTCTCCAGATTCATTTGCTCGTACTGCAGCAGCATCTTGTTAGCCCCAGTGAAGGCTGAGGTGCTACCACGTGAGCCAGCACTCAGAAAAGCCAACAGGTCTGCTCCTAAAGAACAAATCACAACATTTTCTGAGTATATTAATATTAAACTCTCTTTAAATCTCTTACATTTCCTGCAGATTTATTATGCCGACAACTTAAATGTTATTGGAAGCTGAAAGATTAGAGATTGAAAAGTAAGAAATTTGTCCCTGGGATTTCCACAGCAACGTTCGCCCACGGCTGGTGATGCTGCAGTGACAGCACTGCTGTTAGCCCATATCACCAAGCAGCTGCAACAAGTGGTGCAAATTTTAATTTGCAATAATGTCGACTGAATGTTTCGACGTTCTTTAGCTTCACAACCCAGGGCCTGCACTTTCCAAGGCTGGGGCAAGGCTGGCAGCTCAGGACCAGCCACACAGGTCTGCGCTCGCAGTGCAGGCCTTGGCCAGGCGGACGCCCCTCGGCTGCAGGCTGACCAGCAGGCCAGCACATTAACTTCAAAACCCAGCATTGACTCAGCGTAGTGTAAAAAAAACTGCCGCTTGCCCTGTTCTCGTTTTCTAGCCCTCACGTGCTCTTACTTGGGCTGTCTGACGCACAGTCCGAGGGCTGCTCCTATATACTGTAACCAGAGGTGTTGGTAGTGCTTCACGCGTGACACTGCAGGGGAAACGCTGCACAGTTCAGTATCGTAACACATCTCCAGTGGTGTTCACATACACTTCAAACCCCGCACAGCATAGCATGAAATACCTAACACTTTGACTTTGTATCAGGACATAAATTCAGGCCTCTCCAGCTCCTAAGTGCAGCCAGAAAAATAAAAATAACAGAAAGGATATTACTAATTCAGAAAGCGGTCCAAAATTAATCTACTTCCTTTTCAACCACGATCACATTCTGGCGGAAATCCTTGTTTATCTTTCAGAGGCCTTTGATATAGTTCTCTATTTCTACACTCAAATACAGCAGGAATCTCCAACATAAATCTTGGTCAGATTTGACAGACAAGCCAAACTCCCTTTTCTATAGAGATAGCAGGGGCGTGTATAGCCCTTGATTATGCTTTATTAGGTTGTTCAATTGATTTTTCTAGGAAATTATTTTTAGCTGTATGCAAAGTGTGGTTTTAGCAAAGAAGGAAGAGGAAAGGAGAAAGAGAAGGTAAAAGCTCCCATCGCCCAACTAACGCGCTGTCAGCTGTGTGCTGCCACAAAATTCACCTGCCATCTTTTTTAGCGCATATTTTGTGGACAAACCAGAAATCCAACGCTTTATAATCAAAGTGTAATTTCAGCTGTTTCTAGGAAACACAACAACAGCAAAGGAAGCGCAAGACATTAGAAAGCAGCCGAGAAATGACTTTGCTTTCAGTACAAGGCCTGAAAACGCTGGGCCACTCCCTGCCTGAGGTAACCATAAAGCCCTTGCTGCTCTATTGTCAAAGCAGCAGAGGGTTTTTTCAGCAGGGCCTTACTTTTTGCAACAGTTAAGTAGAGAAATAGCGATAGCTCACCTTACCAAGAAGGACTGACGCACACATGGCTCAGGAACTATTTAAGCAATATGACTTTACGCTTCTAAAATGAGTGCCCTGACTTGTGCTCTGAAAGGTCACAAACCACTCAGGGCGCCTGATGCTAAAGACAGAAGTCTGAAGTTGGACGACGTGAATAAAGGAACCATAGTGCCACCCAGGATGCTTGCGACTGAAAAAAGGACTTGGATCTGAGTCTCCACAGCACCAGCAACTTCCCGGAAGTAGGACAGTTGACCTTTGTTTTTAGAACCAAGATTAACAAGATTTTTTTTGTAGTTTGCCAAAAATAAAAGAAAAAGAAACCTTGAAATAAAAAGCAAAAATGAATGGACTAAAAGCTTTTCCATTCTTCTCTACTAGGACAAAGTGAGTAATGGTGCACCACTATCAGCTGAAAAAGCATTGGGTTACACCAAAACAAACAAAATCATCAATAACTCAGAGTTTACATCCTTCCTTTCCTGACAAACTAAATACTTAATTCAGTCAAAGAGCAAATATTTCATTTTAAAGAGGAGAGTCATTTTACAATTTTAAAATTAAATTGATTGACAACTTGAAATAAAGACTTGCTTCAAAACTGGAAAAATAACAGTGATAAAAATTGTAAAATGCCTATCTGAAAATATAAGGCTTACTCCAGATTGCTTACAGGTTCACCCCTTTTTCTCTACAAAGAGCAACATGGTTAAACTAACATGTCTGTGAAGAGTCCTGTTGCTTTGAGTTCTAAATTTTAGAATCAACAAGCTTGCAAAGAAAAGTACGTTTAAAAATATCCCTGTCCTACCAAATATCCCATCTAAAGCAGAGGCACACAAATCCTTCCCAGCTGAGCTAATGGGATGAATTCTGTGGCTTTTGTTTTCATCTACTAGGATAGTTCTGATCTATGTGAAAAGACCCAAAACCTAACGAACTCATCATAGATATATGTTATATTTGGAAACACACTGAGAAAGCAGAGCATTACTATCAGATTCAAATTCTCATAAGAACAGAATCTACATCCTTCCCATTGGGAAGGTGTCATGTACTCGGAGAGGACAAGTGTCCTCTATTGAATTTCCTTGGCTACTTCCTGAAATTTCCAGATGTCCAGCTCTAATGCAAACAAAACCAAAGTTAGTTTTTAATTTCTGCCCAAAACCGCATCACAAGTTGCCTCTGTATTTCTATTTTGCATTTTGCATTTTTAGAACATGGTTAGTTTTGAATATTTTGACATAAATATTTTAAAGGTCATACGGTTATTAATTGAAATTATTATTCAGGTTCAAAGCAAAGACAGGCTGCTTCCATTATATCTATGTTAAAAAAACTATGGTATCTACAAGGTTTTGTATATGTCCTATTGATTACAACATTCTGTAGACTCTGATGAATATAATGTTACACCAGGACTCTATCAGCATGAGGAAGGTGAGGATGGCCCTGTGGACAAAGCCTAGAGGTCTCAGTCATGAGAGGAGTGTGGGTCAGGCTACACTTTGGAAGGGACTGGAGCAGTCCGGAGCACTGGGGCACATTCCTGAAGGAGGATGATGAGCACTGGTCTTATATTTCAAAGTAGTAAAAAGACCCTGCTGCCAGCAGATTTTCAGGCAGAGCTTAAACACAGGAGATCAGTATCACCCTCATTTTACAGACAGCAAAACAGAAATACAAAGAGGATGGATAGTTTGTCCAAAGTAGCAATTAAAGACGAGCTTTTCTGCATCCTAGTCCAGGATGTAGACGCCCCTACCAGGCTATACAAAAGGTCTTAAAATGACTGGAAAAGACACAATTAACAACTGGGTAGACAGAAGCTGTTTACAGGCATGTCAGAGGCCAATTGCTACCCTGAGTTTTGCATTAAATTGAGTGGGTTTATTTGTATAAAACAGTATTAATCCCACTGTTGAGGCAAATGGAAGGATTTTAATAGAGGAATTTATAGTGGGGGACGCGAAGGCAAGGGGAAAAGGCTTGCCACTGTTAATAAAACAAATAGACGTCAGCGCAAATAGACATCACTTATTAGAAGCCTTCTATCCGTGTAGCAGAATGACAGCTTATAAAAATCTTTCCCCAGCACTTTAACATCTAGTGATGAAAGCAACTGGAAGGGGGGAAAGAAAAAGAAACACTTGTCAACAATTTCCAAAAAATTAAAAAAAAAAAAAATCTGCTTTAAAATTGTATGTTGGACACTTCATGCTAACTACTGGATATGTGTTGTTCAGAATAAATAATTTCTCAGTGGAATTATCTCCTCTGAAAAGTCACAAAGCATTTTAACAGCAGTGTTTGTACACTGTAAATAGCTCTAAGACTTTTATTAAACTCCTGAGACACTTAAAGCTGAGTAAACTGGAAATTAGTATGAAGATTACCTTACACAGTGTTGGGACACCAGCAAAAATCTCATATGTTGAAGTTCTCAAAATCTCCTAAACAACTAAACATTAGTAAACGCTTCACGTTTCTTCCACAGAAATGTCTATACTCCAGTCACATTAAAAGAAGATAAATGTTAGTGATGAGAGCTAAAATTAAGTTAATCAGAATTTTTTGGATCAATACAAGTGGAAGGGAGACATCTGTAGGTAAATGTTGGGGAATTTTAGACTTCAAAATCTACTTATTCCACCATAAAACATTCCTCCTTCTTTAGAAATCCAACTTGTCTGTGAGAGTAGAATCTGGTTTTCTTCTGAGCTCTGCTGAGAGCTGGTAACTGGGAAGTTGAGCAGCCAGCGCAGTGCAACCCAGAGGTTCAAACTCACAGCTCTGCCAGACAGCCTGCTGCCTGGCCAGGCACTGGAGACTGGGAGGCTTTCAAGAGGCAGAGCGATTGGTTTTGGGACCTGTAGTACTGTTGTGGGTCTCAGGTCTCCTCAGGCCTTCCATGTGGCATCTCAAGAACCTGAAACAACCTACTTCTAGAGTAGACTCTACAACTAGAGTCATTAAGACTTCTAGAGCATACGTCTGATGTAGTCCTCCTAGGCTCCCTTCAAAGCTATTAGAGCCATCTATTTCAGGATGCCATGAATTACACCCTAGAAATAAATATTTTTCATTAACTTCATGACAACCAAAATATGAATCTATAAGTTGCTCAAGCTTTGGTGCCTACATAATAAGAATTTGCTTTCAATTGGGTGAATCCCATCCCAAGAGTTTAGAGAAGCTCCAAGCCCACCAGTTCATTGGTTGGAAAATATACTTTGCTTTTCCTGGAACTTCAGTGGAATCAAAATATTCCAGAAAAATATTCCAATTCAATGGTAAACGACCGTAAAAAATTATCAATGAGGTAACAGATTATTGCAATGGAATCTGAGAAATGTTGCAAGTTATCTAAATTCAGTCAACATCAAAAGCCTTTAAAATGCCATCCTGAAGGAAGAACTTTCTCAAAGCTGGCCTTAACAGAAAATTATTTCCTACTAGGGAGAACAGGCAAATGTCTGGGCTCAGTAACTCTGTTTCTCTCCAAAGAGCTTAAGATGACTACCTTAAAGTCAGAAGTCTAAAGAAACGCTTGACAATAGTTAAACCTTTCCTGAAAGACACATATGAAGAGGAACAGACACTCTGCTTTTATGACACTCACCTGCAGCATACCAGAAGAGTAACTACTTCCCTGTCCTACTTGGTATCTTTCTTGATATGTAGTCCCTTGAAGAAACAAGTTCATGAGATCCTTCAACAGCAACAAGCAGATCACACAAAGATCTAGTTCCCTGTCACAGTGTACTGCTAACACTAGTGTACAGGTGCTACGGATATTCAGCTAGCCCAATTTATATCCAAAATTAGCATATGGATGCAAGAAAATGCATAAAACAAACCTCAAGTGGATTAAGTTTATGCCTTTGTTTAGCAGAAAATGCTTCTAAGACACTGAAGTGATCCCTTTTGAGTATCTGCCTAGCAAATATTCAGAAAGAGCTGATGAAATATAGATTCTCCTGCCCTTTGCAGCGATTCTCTTTTCACTCATCAACCAAGAATGAGCTTCCAGCTCTGCAACTGTCCTACAACTACCATCACTCCACATTGACAAACACTCTCTGATAATGTCCTGGCATACGTACCCAATATCAGTCACCTCTTATCCAACTATGGCAATGTATTTTGAAAAAGCTTTCCAGCTGGAATTAATCAGAAAATAATGTTCTTATTGTGAAATACTTTTTCAGGATAAAGCCCAGAACAAAGCTTTCTTCAAGAAAAATTAAAAAGAAGGGAAAAACAACACTAGAGTTATTCACATAGGAATAACTAGCAGCCTGGCAATCAGCACCCACTGGAGGTTCAGGTTAAAGACTTTTTGTCTCAACCAAAGTCAGCAGGAACTCGGACTTGAAATGTCCACATGGTTAGGAGAGTGTTTGAGCCACAGAGCTGCTTGTTAAACACTGGGGTTTAATAAAAAAAAATAAATTCTCCAGACTGAAGACACTTTTTCAACAGAAATTTTAACAAAACTATCCTCTTCTTATGGAAGATTGGCATTTGGCCAAACATGACAGAACAGTAAAACAGTTTCAGGTATAATCAAAGTATCAGTCCAACAACCTTGACCAGAAGGTCAGAAAAAATGTAGCTCACCTGTCTAGGAAAAAGGATTAGTGCAGACACGTGACAATTTCACTTTACTTACTCGCAATAAAACATTTTATTAATTATTTTCTCCTTCCCCTCATGATAATACACAGTCCTAAAGAACACTTAACTTTTTTTTTTAAAAGCAATTATTTAAAAGCATAAAGAACAAAGCAAATTCATCTGTACATAGCACAGGAAAAGGCAACTCAAACAAGTCACAAAATAAATTACCCAGATCTTCTGATGATTCTCTTACTCTCTAAGGCAGAGTTCCACTATTGCTACAACAGCCACAGACAATCTCAAACTTAGCATGCACACACACGTGTGTGCCGTTCCACCCTCTCCAGCAGAGGTGAAGTCTATTTACCTCTGTCATCACTCCTTTGTCATTATGTGAAAACATAAAACGGCACAAACTTCGAAAAAAATTCATGTTCAGTAGAGCTGCTAGAAAGAAATGCTAGGTAAATTAAGCTATTTAATTTGTCAAAACATTCTCTTAACTCATTTTGCTAAACCATGTACCATACTTATCTCCGCTTTCTTATAATCATGACTGGAACTTTCTAACCTGCACAGCTCTTGATGTTAAACCTAATGTGTTGATGTGCCTCTGTATCTGAAGATTGGCATATTTGCTCACATTTGACAATGCAAATTCTCTAAGAATGTAAGCTGGAAGAGCAATGCAATGTACTGAAATCTGTCTGGACGCCAAACATGACTAATTTTAGTAAGCATCCAGTAAAACTTCCACCAACAGAATTATTTCAGTTATATTCTAAATCAAGCCTGATTCTTTATGATACAAATAATAGCTTGATCACTGCTGTGGTTTTTTTTAAAGCTTCCATTCAGACAAAACCTTCCAGCATTTACTTCTAATACGCCATAGCAGTTTAATGAATCCATAGGTATCTTTCCTTATAGTCAAAGTAAACACGAACATAAAGGCAGATGTATTTTTGATTTAACATATAGAAAGACAGGTATTTGCAGAGATGGTTTTACGCTTTGGAAAGAAAAAATTACCTGTCCTTAATTCCAGCAGAAAATATTTCTGTTCTTTCAAAAGTGTGAACTTGGAAAGACACATTTGTTATAACTGTTTTTTCTCCGAAAGTTCATAAAGTTAATACTAAGGTCATCCTGGTTTCTCAAATAGAAGAATACAAACATTCCCATGAATATTATATTTCCCCTTGAAATCCCCTAAGTAGAAAGAACATAACCTTCCCTTTAAAATATAGGAATTACAGGAAATAGATAATGCAGCATACAGGTTTCACTGTCCATCACTGCATCTCGCATAAGCTTGTGTGGTTCTATCCATCCTCCCTCAGCTCCCCCACCCTTGCAATATCTGATCTTCATGCATCTACTAAGGACCATTAGGAAGGAAACGCAGTACTCTTTCACTGTCAGTCAGGTGTGTTTGGAAAGAAGAAATCAGGGATGAAAAACATCTGGAAAGGTGCAAAGGAAAAGTGAAGGCAACGATTACAGGTAATTAGGGGATTTTAGACAGTGTCATATATCTTACCTCAGCTAAGATTCCACTAAACTCTCTTTATATGGCTTAGTCAAATTAAATCAAAATTAGCAGCATGGACCATGCTACAATTTTTGCCAGTTCATTCCTCACTGGTCCATTTCAGCAGTAGTGTAGAAAGGAGTCATGTGTAGGTTTAAAGGACAGGGTCACAAAATTCCTGAATGTTAGCAGCTCTGAAGTTTCCATAGTTAAAGCTATACCATTAAAACCTAAACAAAGCCAGAGGGATATCAGAATCATCAATGGTTAATGCACAGAAACGTGCTTTTGCACAGTGCTAAGTGTACTTTTCCTTCATCAAAAGTCTGTTCATGCATCTCCTACTGCCGGGGCTACTTCCAGTGTGCTGTAATGGCTGTTCTCACAGCCTCGCTTGCTAGTTCCAGTGATGAGCTCAGAATGAGGAGCAAGTTCAGCAGCTTTATGTGCTAAAATTAAAATCTCAGTCTCAAAAGATACATGGAATTTCTGTGCATACAGAAAATTTGTGAAATTGAGTCAAAGGCTCTGATTTTGTTCACCAAAACCTGTACAAAGTTGGTTACAGTCATCAGAAGGTTCAAACTTGCAGTCCCAGAATCAACTGGCCATACTTTTTTGCCCTTTACAGAACTGAAAACTAATTTGAAATGTCTGTTTCAATAGCAAAAAGCTGCAAGAAAAATAAACTCAACGAGTACACCAGGGATACAGGGATAGACCTGAAGTACTAAGTTGTTTTGCTGCATTTCTATATTGTTCATCTTTAAATGTCTCTTGACTCATACCAAATCCTGACTTCGCTGCCAGCTCCACTCCACTGACCGAAATTACACAATTGCTGTCAGGTAATTGGTTGTCACAATCAACTGTTATTCCCCTTGGTTGTGTCTTAACACAGGAAACTGCAGGATCATGGCAGATAAGAGGCATTACAGAACTAATGAAATAAAAGTTAAAGCCTGAATAATTGATGTTACAGCACTTTCTGAATAAGTCTTGTATACCTACTATAGTTTTTTAGATGGAACAATATAAGTATAGCTTATTTGTTTGGGGTTTTTTTCTCCCCTCAGGTAATCAGGCATCTTACCAACAAGGCTATACAGTGCTGCCCAGTCAGGATGTCTCTGTCTAAACAGGCTTTGCTTAGGAAATGCTGCTCTGACAAATTAGAAAATACAGCACACTTTGCAGTGAAAGACTCCACAAACCTAAATGTCGGTTTGTTTTCCCAGATGACAGTGCAGTCATTTTCTGAACAGCTTTGTTTAATAAGTTGTTGGTATTGCTACTACTCTGATACCCAAGCCAAAGCTTTTAAGCAGCCAGAACAGTTTCCAATGCACTGCTACATCCTTCTGTCAGGAGCTGCTTGTGAAGCAGACGACAAACCACTTCTGCTCTACTTTTGGCTTTTGAGTGGTCTCAGGGTGTGGGCCTAAGGCAAAATGCCTTCCAACAGTCACAGCACAACCAAAGTATGGCCTCACCTACATCAGAGAGTCATATCCTTCTCCTCAAGAGTCCAGGTGCTCGTGGAAGCAACACCACCACTCTACATACTTTCCACAGCAGTAGCATAAATATCCAGAGCAACCATAAGCCCTAATAGCATCACTGATTGACATTTGTTATGTGTCTATAGCTTCACCCTGATGCAAGAATACTCAAAACTTCTTCCCTCCCTTCTATGTTTTTTTTTCTAATTTAATTTGCAGACACATAGTTACCCAAGAGGCACATAAGCACTATTGTATGTCTTCACTGTTCCCACTGGAGTGAGAGGTGAGATCCAGCACGGGCTGATCTTACTGTAATGACTGAGAAACAGCCTTACAGCCAGCCTTCCTTCAACCTCACATTCTCAATACAGAAGGACGGTAGCATAAATCCCCGTGACTCTGAATGGCAGCACTGAGCACATGCATGTTGGGATGGTTGGAGAACGATCCTGTTTCTTTTCAAAAGCATCTCTGCTGAACTTCACAGGCAAAGGTGGTGGCAAAGGGCTTTCAGAGCTATAGAAAATCATATTTCTGCTTTCTCTGTGGGAATGCAAACAGGAAAATTTCTGTCTTGCTCCAAATACAGTCTGAATGACCCCCATAAAGAAAATTTACTCAATCTTCTCATCTTCCTGTTAAATAGGAAATTAGATAAATAAATAGACAAACTGACAATATTCAGAATTAGCTCACTGATGAACCGCCTCACAGTTGTTTAAAAAACACTGATCCAGTGCCCCTCTACAAAGAGAGAAGAATAAACATAACTAGCCATACACTCAGAATGTGGAAAGCCCAATTGAATCCGGTATGCAGAAAGACCAAGGTCCAATTCATAATGAAAATGTTCTCTCAAAGCTCAACAGGGGACACAAGTTCTCCCCCCCCCCCCAATACTGGTATTTCAATAGTTGTTCCCTAAAGACACTTTTATGTTTTCATGGCAGTAGACAATAGAGTCCAAAACTGTGTAATTTTCATGTTACTTATTAAGAAAAAAACCCCACCCTTCACAGGGATAAAAATTCAACCCGATAAACAAATGGAGGCATTCAGGACTCGCCAAGCTGTCAACATATTAGAGCCACTGTGCGAGACATTGCTGATACTATGGCAGAAGTGAAAAAACATTTTGTCACCTCCTACACAGCTATGACATATCCCTAAAAAAAAACTTGTTATGCCACAATCTATTGGACTCAGGATGAGAGTTGTGCCATTAGCCCTCTAGTGTCACATCTGAACTGCTCTGGAAAATAAACAGCATATTTGTTCCTACGTATTTTTTTCAACCCAAATTGTTCCTATGTAATAGCACACATCTAACTGGAAATCAAATGGAGCTAACACCATTACACATATAAACTATTAAACAATCAAAACTAGCTGCATCTCACATAAATAAATAGAATAAAAATAAATAGCAAATAGTGAAAGACTGTTTCTATGTCAGGTCTTGTCCATGGTAGTCTATGCCATCCTTGAAACGATTACCAGCAACAGAAATACATAAAAAGAAGCAAAACCTTTTTGCTTCTTCGGGCTCCAAATGTGGCTGGTTTCCCTACTGTAATTAGGAATAGATGTTAATCACACTAGTTATATAAGTAAGAAGACTAAATTCACAAGATACTGCTCCAAACAACCCCAATTATTTCCTAGATGGATACAAATATCATAGAATCATAGAATGGTTTGGGTTGGAAAGGACCTTAAAGATCATCAAGTTCCAACACCGCTGCCATGGGCAGGAACACCTTCCACTAGACCAGGTTGCTCAAAGCCGACAGAAATAATAATTTCAAAAAATAAAAATTACATTGTCTTTACAAGTCCATTTAATCTAGAAGTACTTGCATCTCTAGTGAAGTTGCTCAGGTGCATTCAACTTACCCTTTCCACACCTTAACGTGATTGAATTGTCTTAAAGTTTAGCCAAAACTTGCAGTGAATGCTTTTGAAATAACAGTATGAGCAATTTACCAGCAATGTATTCCCCACTTAACTACTTATACTCCATCCTTATACTACTTATACCTAAACACTCGCTAGCAAAGTGTAGAAAACAGGCTTATCTTCTTTACATCCCTCTCTATATTTAAAACAAATGGCAACTGTGAAAACCAAAATACCGATACTGTGTGAAGTTGGTAACAAGCTGACAAAATTACAGTTAAGAACCTCTAAGCAAAAACATTTTTTTAAGATAAGATTCGCTACATTTCTCACACTTGTGCTACTTGGGCTGCTTAAAGCATGGGGTTTTTAGCTCCTATTATTGGAGCTGTGCAAGTGGAGAGTTTTAGTACTTTGAATCCTGAATTTTTGACTGTTTATCCCTGACAGGCTTTGAATAGGACTTGCCCACTGACATCCAATGACCTAGAAAGCTACCCCAGTAATTCAGCAGAAATGTTTGCTTGTGCCACCGCTTCATTTCAACCATTACATTTGCAACATAAAACCCTGGTAAACAGCATGATGATTGATTTACTGAATTGCACAGAATATGGTAAGTGGCCCTGAAATGGCTATTGGCTTGATCCAGCCACTTTGTCATTGCAACAAGAAGATACAAATGACTATTTATACCTGAGGTTAACTACAGCCACATTATTCAGGCTCAACCTACACTGGTTTTAGTAGCTTTTAACTGTGTGGAAAACCTGCTGAGTCTTTGTTTCTCTGTTGTTAACAGAGACACACTTTTGAAACATACAATGTCTAACTGTGCTGATATACCCATCTGTAAATAGAGAACTGGAGAGTATGACTAATGGGAATGGCTTAGTTTTTCTTTCTTTCTGTGTTTGGAGTAAATTATCTCTACAGTGATATTCGCTGCTTCCAAAGAAAGATGTCTGCTTACTAGTAACATTCAGGGTTTTCTAAATGCCATAATTTATATAAATCTGAACCATCCATCCATTTATTTACATGCATAACTTTTTTGTTCATTTTACACAGAATTTACAACAGAATACTTTTTATACATATCATATCATTTAAAAAGATTTCCAGAATGACATGCACTACATAAAAAGATCTGGTTTTAGGGTAGTAACATCACAACCTTGCAGTCGTCAGCACATATAAGCTACTTAGACAACAGAATTTAATGAATAAACTTACATCTACAAAAGGATGAAAATGCTAAATTTCTTGCTTGTAGACAAGTTGCAAATTTGGGGACATCTGACCTTTAGGGCTGTAATGCAAAAAGTTCTTTTTCCTTAAATATTGTCACAAAAAAATCCCATTACTGAGGCTCTGTGAAAGGAGGTCTCTCACTTGCTTTAGCAAAAGCCTATGGACACAGGAACTAGAATGACAGTTATTTCTACTTTGTCGGACAACTAAAACATAACTGGAAGCAATAATGAAGTGGAATGTACTAATGCCTGTAAGAGTTTAGAGAAACTAATGTCTGCACAAAACCATCTTCAGAGGGAAAATAAAAAAAGTGCAAAAAGGGTTCTCAGAATCCAGACTGTTAGTTGAAGCCAGCCAAAAGCTAGTAAAGAAGTTAAGCCTACAGTCTTCCTTTTAAAATGTTTATAAAAAAGCTATCAATCATTTATGCACCAGACTCTGGCATTTGCGATAAACACAAAAATTGACTACCCAAATAAAGCTATTCAGATCAAAAAATAACTTGCTTGGTAGTGAGAACTGATGAGGATATTGTTCACTATTAATAATTTTCTAATGAGTTCCTTAGAAGGAACATATATATTTTCAAATCCTTAAAACATACACAAGCTAAATTCAATAATATTTACTAGAAACAACAAAGGCTTGCATTTCTTCAGACTACCTCCACCAGCAGGCATCAATCTCTCTCAACTTTTCGACCCCAGGAATAGTTTTCTATTAAAAAGTCATGAAAGTATCCTGTGTTATTTTATAATTAGTCCTACTTCTTGGCACCATCCAAGATAACTGATGAGATGATGAAAAGAAACTAATAGCAGAAAGAATCCATTATTATTTTTTTGTGTGCCCCTACACAAGAAAAGGGGAAGACAACCACACTTAGGTCCTCATCCTGTTGATGGATCCTGCCCTCATCATTGCCTTGAGGGCAACCATGGGTAGTCTTCAAGACTGGTGCCATAAGTTTACCTCCAGGTACAAGCTGACCAGAGCTCCAGTAAAACCAGACTTGCAGTGGACACAAGGGGAGCCCTGATAAACCAAAAGTCTGTAATGAAGACATCTTGCCATGCAAGTCTCTTTCTAGTACTGTAGAAAGAGATTCCACAGTTGATGGAATCTTATTTTTGTTAGCTTAAATAACACAGTTTAAAATGCTGTTAGGAACAATGTATGACACATTTAATGTATATTTTTTCTGATTACAAAGAAGGAACTGTTCTGATTACACAGCAAGAAAAGAGAAAGAAGAAAATAGAGCAATGAAATTTAAGAGTTCATTTTATTCATAGTCACTGGCATACAGATTACAGTGGCAAGTTTTTCAACTCATGAGAACTTCACATGAAGAGATACAAACTACTAACTAAGGTAGAGGAATTCAAGTCTCAGTTGTACATAAACCATATAGACAAAAATGAGAAGAGCAACTGTTTAAGTTGGGATATTCACAATGCATAAAGCAGTAAGTGTGGGAACAACTAAATGCTTAGTAAATGCTGCAAGATTTTGGAACAGTTATGAACTACAGTCCACGAACTACAGAGTTCATGTTACAAGGGAGAGTGATTAGTGAAAAAACTTACTTCAGCACACTTATGAACATACCAATTTTTAATAAGACTGTTCTTAAAAACAAAATCAAGAGATGATCATGGATAAAAACCAAAGTAAAAAAATATCTGTTTTATTTATACTCTAGCAAACAGACTGTTCTTTATAAATTACCAATAAACTTCACATACGTCATTCTAATAAAAAAATTAAGTCTGCCGTTATATGAAAAACTCTATTACAGATTTGGAAAGAAAATATAAGTATCATACTGAAATAGACTCCTTGTTGGTGAAGTACTCTCAGTTTTATTATAGAATATACTGTTTAAAGAAGAGCACTAACACAATCTAGGTGTTATAGATGTGCAATGTTTTCATATCGCAAGGTACATAGAAACCATAAATTTAGTCCTTATAATCACAGAAATCTGAAATAAATAGTTGGCTTTCAAAGATATTTTTCATTCATGGTACAGAAAATACTACAATAAAACCACAGTAATTTTAGTAAAACCCCACCATTGTTCTAGTTTTACGTGGTAAGTAAGGAAGTCAGTCTCTATAACACTCAGGGAGAGCAAATTCTTATCAAAACCAAACTAGAAATAACTGCAATGCATTAAGGGAGACCCTGGTACCAGCTTCCACCCCTGGGTTCATAGTTCCACAAAAATCTCCACTGTAAAGAAACCTGCTGACCTTTTCTTAAGCCTGACATATCTGTTGTTTGCTGAGTGACTTTGAAATTCAGTAACAAAAATGCCCTGAGGCTTGAAAAGTCCCTTTTTCACTGGGACATGAAATTCTACTCAGGATTATCTGTACAACGAACCATTAAAAATGGAGACTAATTTTAAAAAATCACTACTTCTGTTCTCTCATTTGCATTTTTTTCAGAAAACACAGGAAATAGTCTAGCAATCAGAACTAGATGTTTTCTGGAGACAGGCTTTACAGTAACAAAGCAGGAGCAGCAGATATGCTTAGTGTATTGGTTGAATCTTGGAGTTTGCAAAATAAAGTAGAAAGGGAAGGCTTTCAATGGAAATGCTAGTTAATTAAGAAGGACTTTTACCCTTTTTTAAAAAAATTAACTTCTATAGAGAGAAAGACTGCATGCTTGTGATTCATAATACTGAATTATACCTACATGAAATAAAATGCTTGATTTAATATTTTAAACAAATGTTGAGTTCCATCATTTATTTATGCTGAATACTGCCATTCAGCAGTCTAGTCTTGGTTCAATTTACAGCAGTTTTATAGCATAGTAATCTCAACAGCTTTCAAAAGCTCTACACCAGGGCAAGGGATTAGAACCAAGACCACAGATTCAATTAACTTGTTTAATTTAGTTACATCCCAGAGATTATACTTCATATATCCTAGAGAAAGAATATACTTCACGTTCCTAATTCAGTCCACCTTCTCTAGTTTCATTTATGAAAATCATACTGAACAACCAACATCATGTTTCTTAGTTTTTACGAAATGGCAATGAAAACACCCTTGGGTCCTGGAAACCTTGAGGAAACAAGGTTTCTGTATTCTTTTTCAACACCGTCACAGAATCACAGAATGTTAGAGGTTGGAAGGGACCTCGAAAGATCATCTACTCCAATCCCCCTGCCGGAGCAGGAACACCTAGATCAGATCCCACAGGAAGGCACCCAGGCGGGCTTTGAATGTCTCCAGAGAAGGAGACTTCACAACCTCTCTGGGCAGCCTGTTCCAGTGCTCTGTCACCCTCACTGGAAAGAAGTTTTTTCTCATATTCAAGTGGAACCTCCTGTGTTCCAGCTTGAACCCATTGCCCCTTGTCCTATCCCTGGATGTCACAGAGAAGAGCCTGGCTCCATCCTCCTGACACTCACCCTTCACGTATTTATAAACATTGATTAGGTCACCCCTCAGTCTCCTCTTTTCCAAGCTAAAGAGACCCAGCTCTCTCAGCCTTTCCTCATAAGGGAGATGCTCCATTCCCTTCATCATCTTCACGTCTCTGCGCTGGACTCTCTCCAGCAGTTCCCTATCCTTCTTGAACTGAGGGGCCCAGAACTGGACACAATATTCCAGATGAGGTCTCACCAGGGCAGAGTAGAGGGGGAGGAGAACTTCTCTCGACCTACTGACCACCCCCCTTCTGATACACCCCAGGATGCCATTGGCCTTCTTGGCCACGAGGGCACAGTGCCGGCTCATGGTCATCCTGCTATCCACCAGAACCCCCAGGTCCCTCTCCCCTACACTACTCTCCAACAGTTCCGTACCAACTCATACCTGGAGTTGTTCTTGCCCAGATGCAAGACTCTACTCTTGCTCATGTTAAATTGCATTAAATTTTTCCCCGCCCAAATCTCCAGCCTGTCTAGGTCTCGCTGAATGGAAGCACAGCCTTCTGGCATGTCAGCCACTCCTCCCAGTTTCGTATCATCAGCAAACTTGCTGAGGGTGCACTCTACTCCCTCATCCAAGTCGTTGATGAATATATTGAATAGCACTGGCCCCAATACCGAACCCTGGGGGACTCCACTAGATACAGGCCTCCAACTAGACTCCATCCCATTCACCACAACTCTCTGGCTTCTTTTCTCCAGCCAGTTCACAATCCATCTCACTACCTGATCATCCAGTTGGCACTTCCTCCATTTAGCCATGAGGATACTGTGGGAGACGGTGTCAAATGCTTTACTGAAATCGAGACAGACCACATCTACTGCTTTACCATCCTCTATCCACCTGGTAATATCCTCAGAAAAGGCTATCAGGTCAAGCATGACTTCCCCTTGGTGAAGCCATGTTGACTGCCTCTAATGACCTTCTTATCCCTGATATGCCTAGAGAGAGCATCGAGAATAAGTTGTTCCATCACCTTTCCAGAGATGGAGGTGGGGCTGACCAGTCTATAGTTACCCAGGTCCTCCTTCTTGCCCTTTTTGAAGACTGGTGTGACATTCACTTTCCTCCAGTCCTCAGGCACCTCCCCTGTTTCCCATGACTTGCCAAAGATGATGGAGAGTGGTCTAGCAATGACTTCTGCCATCTCCCTCAGCACCCGTGGGTGCATCCCATCAGGACCCATGGATTTGATCATTAAGGTCCTTTCCAACCCAAACCATTCTATGATTCTATGATTCTATGATTTATGGGTGTCTAGATTACTTAACCACTCCTTAACCCAGTCTTCATCTACCATGGCAAACTCCTCCTTTATCCTGACTTCCTCTGGGGCTTCAGGGGTATGGGGCTCCTCAGGACAGCCTCTGGCTGTATAGACAGAGACAAAGAAGGCATTCAGTAACTCTGCCTTCTCTGTATCTTTTGTCATCAGAGCAACCACCTCATCCATCAGTCCACCTATTTAAATTTTATATCGACCTTTTACTATTTACTTCTTTCAATCTTACATTAGCTTTCATTTGAAACACCAAAACTCTCCATCTTCTTTGGTTACATATTTATTTATTCATAGAAATGTAAATTTAAGTAATGACACCTGCTTCAGGATATTCAGAAATCATCTACACTTTGTAACATAGAATCAGAACCTGAGAGTCCTAGACTTGACTCCTGACTGCCTCGAACTTGATCCAATTCTATATTCCTAAATCCTGGCCCCAAAAGCAGCTGGTTTCTTTCTTGGCACCTGGAAAGGGTATGTTCCCTCATTTTCAGTCCCATAGGAAAATATATTGAAAGATCTAAACTTGATCTCATCAAGTTGTCTAATTTATGTAATTGAAACAAAAAACTAAATATTATGGTCTACAGTGCAGTGAAAGCAAGTAGCTGATTTTAGATCACAATAAAGAAATGCAGAGCTTTACTAATTTTCTCATCCTCTTCTACCATGGAATGTAGTATCATACATTCTTTCTGTTTTCACACCACTCAGTATATGGCAGAGCATAAGATCTGAATTGGTACTAATAACTCTTGAGAACAAAAATATACCAGTTTTAGAGGGTTTCAGAAAAAGCTGATGGCACAGTAAGAGTAAATGCCATTGGGGTATATCTTCCTGTCTATCACTAACTCTTAATTCTTGCCCAAGGCAGAAAAGAGCTTACATATGACCAAGAAAAATTGGCCTCTGTTTACTCATTGTGAAAAATGAGTATCCACAGTTGTGTATCTTCAAATTTCTAAATTACACCTTGAGTATAAACGAAAAGACTTTAACAGCAAATTTTCTGTAATAAACTTTTTGAGTGTTAGCTCTATATTGAAATTAATTACTGCTGTTTATATGCTACCAACTTGAAAATTCATTATTCAAAATTAGTTTTAAGCACTCATTTTAGTTTAATTCAAATTAACAGACTGAAATACCCCGAAAAAATGACATCCATTAACAGATTATATATTGTTAAAAGACAGAACTCTGTCTGTAAGTACAAACCTGACCTCGCCTGTAACATTTATGTTGCTACATCACCATGAATCAGAAACCGCCTATACTGTAATCTCCTTTAATATGTCTATTAACCAGATAATCTAGTTTAACAATACATTTAATAGAAAAAATAACTGATACACCTTACAAAAAAAAGATCACTACATGTGGACAGAAATTGACTGAACTTTGGAGATCCAGCAAGATCTCTCAAGATTGAATAGTGCATTTGCTAATGAAGAGTTAAATCGCCAAATACTATGTGAAGATAGTGAAAAGCAATGTTTGTCCACAGGAAAAGTGAAAATTTGGGTTCCACCAACTTCACATATCCTCCAAATATGAAAACTTCCTGAGGTGAGTACATGGAAACCAATGCTTATCAGGAAGGAAGAACTGACAGAAAAAAACCCAAACAACACAGTACTTTATAGACAAAACAAGCAAGGAATTCAAGACAAACCAGCTGCAAAACCTTTGAGAAATTTCAAAGAAATCTTACCTTGCAACTAGTACTAAACTTAGAACATTTAGAAAACATAAATTAGAATACTTGTTGCTCTCTGAAGTTATCTGATTTCTACTTTTAGCACAATATTTTAAGATATACAATGGGTGTAGTGAAGTATTTCTATTCACTTTACATTAAAACATGTTCTGAAATAACTGGTACAGCACTAGATGTATATTAAATGCCCACTATTCTATCACCTATATTTGAGATATTTCTAAAAATCAATAGTCCCTAAAATTTTGTTACCAATTTAAAGTTTTTTCCCATTTCCTCTCCAAAAATCTAATTGATCACTTTTACAGCCACCAAGACCAGTTCAGAATGAGAGAATTACAGTTCAGACATTACCACTTCTCTTTTTGAAGTGTTCCTTAGCAAGCACAGGGTCTATGCACAATACTAAATGCATGGGAAAGAAAACTTGATATAGAGTCTAGCAAACCACACATTTAAAAATAATGTTTAAATATGCTTAGACTATTTCACATGAGAAACAGGATATTTACACATTTTCAATTTGTGATGATCACAAAGTCCTTTGAAGAGATTAGCAGCAATGAAGGCTTTTTTTTTTTAGTTAAAAAATTCTTATACATACTATTAAGACTAGGTTCATATTTCAAAATGGTTGTAAGTTAATCAACACCATTTGAAGAAAAATAGTGAAGAATAAGCAACATCAGTTCAACACCCAGAAAAATAGGCGGTCTTGCACCTAGACAATGCAGTAGCTGTGGGCTTTAGTGAACTGCCACAAATCAATTCTGAGGCCAGTCACACAGGAAAGCACAGCTACAGGTTTTGGTCTTCTGAAACTTTGAGCAAGCCAGGCCATCCGAGGCTGGAGCTAACTGACTGGGATTGGATGTGGTTTCTTAAGTTTTGGGAAACAAAGCACATACACCCACATGCACAGATCTCGGTTTCAGTTCCACTTACATCATTCCACAAGTAGGAGAACTAAAAACTACTTAAGGCCCTTATGCTTATAGGGAATTTTCTTACATCTGAGATTAAGGGCCACTCCCACGTCTGCTGCAAAACAGTAGCTGATATACTGAGGAATTTTCCAAAAATGCTTTCTTTGGAGAATTAAATTACCTTTGTAGATGCAATAAAGCCTAATCAGTGCATTTTCTGAACATATTCCCTAGGTCCCTTTTCCTCATAAATATTAATGTACAAAATCTGAGGCCAAGTCATTCCCAAATTCATACATTCCATGTATAAATTTAGAAGTCTTAATGTGGTATTAGCACACAGAAACAGAAAACATCACACTTGGTTTTTAATACATTTAAATGCTGAGTATTTGCCAGTAGACTACTCTCAAGGGACCTAATTAACCAAATGACTATTTTTCACATTAGCAAAGAAGCTAGATATGTAGATGAAAATAGAGGGCAAGAAGTTTGAATTTGCACTAGTGACAAGCATATGTTTTTAATCTCTGTGCACTGTAGTCACATAAGGTGCAGAACTGACATTTATTTTCTTTTCACTGGGTAGCCTCAGGTTATATAAGGTTATTTCACATGAAGACTCAAAATCTTGTCTGTCCATTCTCCCATTTGTGATTATATTAACACAAATTAAACTATTATAACTGAACAACCTCAATTTCAAATATCACAATCCTAAACAATATGAGTCAAAGATGTCCGGTAAATGAAAATGGTTTCATCCACTCAGTAGATTATCAGACAAGTCTCCCACAGAAATTACTTCGTGAGTTTAATTCATTAAGCAAAGTTTTAGAGAAGCTGTTTAAAATTACCATTGCATCTATCATTAGAGCCAATATATACACAAACACAAATAACACCCTTTACCCTGAGTGGGCTCCTGGATGTATCTTTAATGCTACCCTTCCTAAATGTTAGTCTCCCAAAGCACACTCCTGTTGATATTTTACTACGCCCATAAAGGAAGGACCATGAACAGAAAATTAGTCGCAATGACGGGAACATTTTATGTTCAGTTGCAGATACATACGATTTTAGCCTGTTATGTACTCATAATAACTTAATTTGTTCACAAATAAATCCCCCTGAACAGGAACAGTACTAACAGGCATTTTTTTAAGAAGGGTTTAAAAATAAAGAATATTTTCAAAAGTTTGCTAGCATGTTGGTAAGTGTGCATACATTGTGTATATCTATGTACCTAATTCACATACGCATGTATGTATAAAAGTAAACGCATGCTTTTAATTTAAAAAGCAGCATCACTAGCTTTTGCTGCCTGGCTCTTTCAAAGGTGGGAAGACACTTATTTTTTCATATGTAAATGCAAAGCTAAACACTTTTTTATTCCATTAGAAATACAGTCTAGCTTTTGCTGCTCTACATAACAAATATCTTACATATACTTTTACTCTTCCATTGAATTGTATGAAAATGCTGTGGATGGTTTGTCACATCTCGATTAGCTCATTTTTCACAATGCTCTCATGACACTGTATATCATTTACACAAGGTTTATTTGTCAAAATCCCATAGTACCTTTCTGACAACATATGTTTTGAAATGCATGCTATTTTGCTTGGGAAAGACTTCTTTTAATAGGTTTGACAGTACAATTTCAGTGAAGAATTCAGTGGTCTTTAACTCAGTTTAGGAAAACTAAAAAGAGACTCATGAATGTTCATTTTGTAACTCATACAAGATACTTTTAAAGCAATCAGCCTTAGAAAACATTTTTTTTCCAAATGATTATTCATTTTAAATTGCTCTGCATAAAATGTTTAAGTAACGACTTGTTTGTTTCTTTGCTTTCCATCCTATATAGCATGTGACTTTGAATCCACAGGTACTCCATGTATCACTTTACACATCATGAATATACACAGTAAAAGGCATGATACTAATTTTTTCAGAAGGAATTCTAACGGATGAGCAGTAATTCTGAGACTCCATTTGAAGGATTCTGAGAGAAAAACTTGGGGGTCTGATGCTGCAGACTTTACTAGCGAATAGCCTTTGTTCCGGTTATTCTCACTGAAACCATCTATACCAGTGGTATGGGTTAACAGTTGAGTTATATTCTAACCCATTTCTCTTATTCAAGAATGTCACAAAGTGCCTCATGAAAAATGAATGAGTGAAAAAGGATGACTGCAGAAGTCACTTTAAAGCCCCTTCCTACCTGAGAAAATGTTTGGCATCTTGGTGTTGTGAAACAGTCATCTCCTCCTCAAACCGTAATACAGTCAAAACCAGTTTTCCACCAAATAAGACTGTACAGGTGGCTGAGAGCAATTGCTCAGTTAGCAAATCCCCCTAAACTTGTTTTCATGAACAAGTATGACATACACAAATCCACCATCATGAGCCAAGTACTCTAGTCTTCTTTTTAAGCACACATGCCCACTGCCTAAAAATAAGCCACCATAGATTTTGCCACTGACATGTTCTCGCTCATCTTCCCTGTATCACTGTACTATCTAAAAATGGCAAGACTCTAGCTTGTATTAGGAGTTGTAAGAAATAATCCTTATAGTAAAAAAAAATAAAATCATATGGATTTTGTCAATTTATGCTATTTCAATTAGGAGGCATGGTAAAACAGCAGGAAGGATCAATCAGGACAGATCACTGATTATGCTTCTTAAAATTATCTTCCGACCCAAGCTAAAGAGGAGCTGTAGTATGCATACCAAACTACAACACACGGTGGCATCTCTAATGTAACAGAGGGTGGCTTGTATTTTACCATTGACTGCTAGCTATTAGCCACGTTTCGAGTGACACTTCACATTTTCACTCTTCACAATTGTTTTGTTCTAAAACTACTTGTTTCCTGAGGACGAGTACAAAATAAGACATCAACAATACCGAGCACTGTTGAATATTGAGTTGAATACCACAAAATTAGAACAAAAAATAGAGAAGTCATTGCAATATCATTTAACTCCTTTTATTCCTAGGATTCTAACACAAAGTACTGGGTAAAACGCAGACACCATGGTACTAATTTTAGCTGTCTCGGTTGACTCTTGGCCACCTACCCCAAAGAAGAACTGCCTGCAAAACTTGTTGGTCTGTGTGAAGAAGCCCTGACCGGGGACAGGCACCCACAGGGATGCCAAGCAGCTCTCCCCCCGCTGCCAGCTGTGCCATCTCTCTCACCTTGCTGACTAAGAAGTCACCGGGCAGCGGGACCCCTGCACTACGGCCAGGCTGTGCGCACCAAAGCCCAGCTCAAGGCAGGGACCGGTGAGCAAAGATACCCAGACACCGGACACTTCAAAAGCTTTGTGCCGGCCGCCTCGCCCGTGGGGTTTCCTGCCTCGGAGCCCACCTGCCGTGAACGACCGCACAGCCCCGGGGCGGCCTGCGCCCGCCGGCCGCGGTGCCTGGGGCGGTGGCGCAGGCGGGCAGGCAGTGAGGCAGGCAGCGGACATCAAGGTGGGTGGGTTCCGACCGAGGGTCCGCCGAGCCCCTCAGCCCGCGGAGCCCTTCGCCCGCTGACAGGGAGCCGGGAACCGCCCGCTGACAGGAGCTGGCGGGGGGCGGCGGCGGCGTTTGGCGCCTCCCGCCGCGGCGGCGCCCGGCCCGGGAAGTTTCTCGCCACAGGTTGCCCCCCTCCCGCCCGCTCCCCCGGGAACCCCCCGGGGCGGGACCGGTCACCGGGACGCACCTTGGCGCCGCAACCGCCGCTTCTTGAGCCCGAAGATGCGGACCTTGGAGAAAATGTCCACCAGGTTGCCGTTGCAGAGCCCGCGGTTCTTGCTGGGGCTGTTCCGCCTCCTGCTGGCCGAGGGCCGGTCCCAGTGCTGCTCCCTCGCCTGCCGCTTCTGGCGGATCAAGCCGCTGGCGATGGCCGCTGCCATGGCTGCTCCCCGGCTCGCCCCCGCCGGCCGGCGCCGCCACGGGCAGCGGGGAAGGCGGCGGCGGGGCGCTCAGCCCCGGCGGGGACCCATTCCCGGGTAGCCGCGGGCGAGCGGGAGCCTCCTCCGGCCCGAGGCGCGGGTGCAGCCGGGTGCTCCCGCCCTCCGGCCCGCGGGAGCTGCCGCCGCCGCCGCGGGTCACCGCATGGGTGCCCCGCCGCCGCCTCCCGCCGTGCCCCGGCGCAGGGGCACCTTGCTCGGGCGGCGGGTGGCTGCGAGCGGGCTGGCGGAGCGGAGCGAGCGGGACTCGGGACAGAGCCGCGCCCGGTCGGGTCGGGTGGGGTCGGGTCGGGGCCGGGGGGGCAGCCCCTCAGCCCCGCGCCGCCGCCGCCGCCCGCTCGCCCGCCGCTGCCATCGCCGCGGCCGGGGCGGCTACTGCCGCTTGTACCAGGCTCCCGCCTGATGATTGCCAAGTGCTTTAGAAATCAGCATCTGGAGAGAGCAATCTTCTTCTCCGGGGAAAGCTGTAATCACGGCTCTTCGGTCCCACCCCGCTCCAGCCTCCCCTACACACACGCACACACACACACACACACACACAGAGGCACAGGCACGCACCGCTGGAGATTTTTTTTGTCCTCCCCAAGGCGAGGAGCGGCGGGGGTGCAGGGGGTGGTGGAGGAGGGAGG